>CP139503.1:49552451-50035479 GCA_021014915.2 Artemisia tridentata subsp. tridentata | reverse complement strand
AAGGACCCATAATCGGGTACGTATCCCGTAAAAAATAGGGTTTGGAAGAATTTACATCCTTCTCTCCTAAGTCCTATTTCATACAGATTTCTACCATTATGAACGGCGTTTATATACAAATTGAACTTCCGCATCAAAAATGAAAACCCGTAATCGTCCATGAAAATTCGAAACCATCCAAACCGATGGTTGTTCTTTATATTTACTAATAATTTCGACATGAACTCACCGTAGTCTTCGGTGCCAATACAGTAATGTAATTCTTCAAAATCTTTATCTCTTTCGATACCTTTGACAAGCCAATATCCTTGAAATCTAAAATCCACGTTATCATCATATTCGGCCAAACGATCAGTTTCATAGTCCGCATCAACTAATCTCCTTCGGCCACCTAAACCTTCTCGATTCGGAGCCTGCAAATAATAATTAAAATAATTATAGTTAAAATAAGTAATTAAAATTATAATTAGTATATATGAATGTATAAAATTAAGACAATTATACAAATTGCTCATCATTGATGAATGTATAAAATTAAGACAATTATACAAATTGCTCACCATTGATGAACCCTAGATCGCTAATTTTGATTTTTTAGGTTGGTTGGTAGAAGGTCAGTTATTGCTCATGTCGATCTAAGGTATAATTTTTATGGTTTTTTATTGTTATTATTGTTGTTGATTAAGTTACTTTTATTTGATATAGATATGTGTATGCATATTGGGTTGAGTGTGCGGTTCGAATATGTATAATATACTCAATAAAGGCTTCTGAAAATGTGCATGGGGTCACCGTTGTTGAAAAAGAAACTGCTACACTGAAAAATGGAGCTTCAGTAGAAATGGAGGTAAATTTGAAGTTGTCAAATGGGTTTGATTTCAATGCGTAAATCAAATTAATTATGTACGTTTACTGACCCTAATTAAATTCTCAGTTTTGACTTTTGAGTACTCTTGGATTTTAAGAACAGGTGTTGTATTTGGTTCGGGTTTGAGTAAGTTTGTCTATTGACATTCAGCCCCCTTTCAGGTCTTGAACGAGTGTTCAGTAGCCGCGAATTGGTTGAAAGAATGCATCAGTGTTGGCCTCTTCGAACAATCATCAGGTAGGCTTTTTTGACTTAATTTATGTGTATTAATTTCATATTTATATAAAAAAAATTTGGGGTTTTGGTTGTTACGTTTTGATTATTTGGAAGGAATTTAAGGTTCATGTTTGAATTAGCTGATATTTATTTTAGGTATGCTTTTTTATGAAAATTATACCTTATTCTGAAAGTATCCAGTTGAATGCTTTTTAATCTCATCGGTGGTTACTTTTATTTACGCGTACAGGTTCCCTAAAGGACTTCTGTTATTACGGTCACGCTTCGTTTGAACTGAACATGCCACATCAGGTTATCCCCCTAACTTATTATATTGCTTTTATAGAGAGGTTTATTGTAAAAAGGATCCAATAGGGAAAAAAATTAAGGGTGTGTTTGGATTAGGTTATTTTACCGGCTTACGGGGTCCACTGTATTTGGAAAAGCTCATGAGGTCATTTCTTTTGTTTTATGAGGCTATTAGGTTGACCTTTTGTACTTGAATAAGTACACTGGCTAAATTTGATGAAGCTCTTTCATAACCTAAAAAGGTGAGTTTATGAGCTTCTACTAATTCAAATAAGAGAGTAGGCCGGTAAAATGAGCTAATTTAAACACACCGTAAACGTGAAACTTTCAGCAACAGAAAGTTTGAATGTATCGAGAAACGACTGGGACGGTTAGGCGACAAGCTGAGCTTGGGTATGGGCATCCTGGGCAGCTTGGACCGTTTCGCATTGATTTCATTCGGTTGACAAGTGATGTCACTATACACTTCAGCCTGATCTAATTCAAGGTACTTTTTTTTTTTGGGATTTTATGCCTCTTAGGGTTTGTTTCAGTGCTCACGAAGTCTGTTATTGTTAATAGGTTTGACTTCAACATATTCAAAATTTCATAGGTACATCCGGACAAATGAATGCTGTATCTTTATCTGATGTTTCGGGTTTGGATACCTGTCAACAACAAATGCCAGCCACAGGCAAGTTGGTAATAGCATATCTTTATCGGTTGCCTATTATATGTGCATATATTTTTTTTTAATTTAGTTCCTTTGTATGTGCATTACTTTCGTAACTACTTAATGCTAAATCATCAATCATTTTTCATATTGGTATACCCTTTTTTTCCTCGCTGATGTTTTGTTAACTGTTTGCATGTTGATGTACCAGGTAGCAACGCATTAGTTGGCCTGCCTGCCTTCGCCAAGCCTATGCTCCCATTTGATCCAGGTAAATGCCTATACAAATTTGCTTAACAATGGACTTCGAGATGGGCTTGATCAGTATTCCTGTAGACCCTACACACTTAAGGTACCTGTCATAATATCTATTATCTAATACCTACTGACTATCGGATATGATCCTTACAGTTGTACCTTAATAATCACACTGCAGTCTTCAAAAACCACGCACACATACCAGGCCACCAAGGATTGTTCAACAGGGTCAGCCTCTGATTTGTTTTATATACATTCTGCACATGCTGTTACTATTATCTTTAGTTTCCAATAGTTCACCACCTTTTTTTTAGGTTATTGTTCCCCAAAGTCACAGACAACACGCCTTGCGTGTTCAACAGGGTCAACCTCTGAAATATGTGTGAATCAAAAAGGTCTGTTTGTCGCTCTTATATACAAATAATTGTACTTTAATTTACACATTGTTAAAGATAGTTATATCATCATGGAGTGCATATAGTTTGAAAAAGGTATCCAACAATAAAGATTGTGAAATCTTAGACCGAAAAGTGGTTGTTAATTTGCAGCCATTTCGAGGAGAAAAACTCAGACAAACACTCTGTGTTCATCAGGTGCTGTTTTGAAGCTGATAATCAGCTACAACATATGCTGGAGTTTTTTTTACCATGTTCTACTTCTACGAGTTGCTGAAAACAAGGTACAGAGGTTTTTAGTTTTATTTCTTTCATGTATTGTATATTAACCTTTCAGACTATAAAATTTTTGCAGGTATTAATGCACATATTGAGCCAACGAGGAATCATGGTACTGTTGAGACTGCGGCTGATCTCAAGCATTCAAATGCGTATTGGGTGCTGCATCAGCATGTTCGGTTTTGTACATGCCAAGTATGCAGCAATGTTAAGAAAATCCACGGCCACAAACAAACTAACCCCGCCGCAACGCGGCGGGGGCCTACTCCTTGTTATCAAGTTAAAGTACACAAATGAGCTTTAAAATTTAATAGTAGTCGATTCATATTATTTGCCCAAATTAAATTATAAACATAAAATCAAAACATAAACTATTGAAACTTTAACATAGACATATTTGCTATTCAACATCAGATACCTGCATATTTACGCTTTCCGATCAGATACGACGCATAACCGTCTATACACGCATAATAGACTTGTTCTCCGGTCAGTGGTACATTCTCCCGGTTACTGGTAGACACATCTTTATTTTTCTCCATTTCATATCCTGTTAAATCTTTCATGACATCCTATAGTCATGTTTTCTTATACTCAGGCTCATCCTGCAGGTCCTTCATCTCAAACAAAAAGTGCTCCCCATTATGTTTCCCACCTTGGGCCAGAGTTACATAAAGAGCTTAAAAAAGTCATCCTTGGTAGGCACCCCAGTAAAAGTTATTTTTCGTATCATTCCTACCCATTCGGCATCTATCCCAATTATTAGTTTTGGATCAGTCTACTTTTCTTCAGATTTGTTTATATGTTTCACTAATCCAGCTGCTAACAACATCTAGATCATGTGTCACTGTGTGTTTAAGGTCCTTGGTTGCGAATTTCACCTTAATATCACTAACACTCATTGCAAGAGAGACAATGGGAGACGCTTGTTATTATTGATTACGACTGCGAGTTTGTGGGAGTGGGGGAGATAAGACCATGTTTATCCACGATCTAACCAATCGGTTGGTAGGAAAAAAAAAAAAAAAAAAAAACTATTTTTATATTAGAAGTATGCACGTGAATGAAAGAGAATGGGACGATCGGTTCGATTGGTGACCCTCAAATATTTATGCCAACCTTGACACATGTCAAGCCCCTAGTGGACAACTATATTTTCAGCATTATCCAATTATTATTAGTTTGTACCATTTATTTTTTGCATAATTATTCCAATTATTAGTAGTTTGTACAATTTATTTTTTGCATCATTATTCAAAAATACATATATATCAAAATTTATATTTTTAAAATTCTTTATCTAAAATGACACATGTCACTATATTAATGGACAACTATATTTTCTTTCATTTTCTTATTGGTTAGCCATATTTTTGATAAACTAATAGATTATTTATGTTAGTTTTTTTAATTAAAAAAAAATTATACTTAGTTTTCAGTCTCTATAAATATAGTCCAATATCGACATATTTTCATACACCTTCTCAATTCTTCATTTCTGATTTCTTAAACTTCTTATATATAGTTTATCTACTATGGAACATTTTTTTTATTATTTATTTATTATTGAAATTGTTACTTTTCAAAAATATATTTATAATCAAACATATAGTTTTATATAAAATTTTAAATAATTAAATTAAATATAAGTATAATAATATTATATATTAGGTTGGGTTGTTGATAAATGGTAAAAAAATTATGGATTGGTTGTATGTAATGGTTGTGTATGTGGAGGAAAGAGAAAATAATATTTTAATAAAAGATTGGGTTGGGTTGGGTTGTGAATAAAGATGGTCGGAGTGGGGGAGATAAGCTTAGGGTAAGGGTTTGTGAAAATGGGAATGTGGGGGTTATAAACTTATAACTAATCTGGCTGGAAATTGAAGGTGATGAAATGGGCTAAGGTTGGATTTGGTTTGGTTGGGCCAAAGTGACGGTGTTCATAGTTATTGGCCTATGAAATAATCTCATGATTTGACTATTTAATTGTTTTGTTTGTTAGAACAAAGTTTTAAACTCGCGTCGTGACTCATAGGCTAACATGACTAACTGATTTAACAATAGTAACAACCTGGTGAAATTAACTAACTGATCTCGTAATGAAATAAAATAACTTATCTCGTAATTTGACTATAGTAACGATCTTGTAAAACAACAAATAACCATTCTCGTGAAGAACTACCTTAACTATCTCGTTAGACACACTTCGTGAATAACCTACCTCGTAATGGATGAACAGTAACTATCTCGCGACAGAGAACAAGTGACCAATCTCGTGAAGAACGTAATCCTGTGAAGTAGTAATGAAGTAAAGTGCCAATCTCGTGCGGACTTAGTAATACAGTGGAACAATATGAATCTCTTGAGGAATAACGAAGTAGCCAATCAAGTGATTAAGTGATCTCGTAACAACCTTAGACCAGGATATCAAACACAAGATCACGAGGTCTAATATCAAATACCAAAACTCAAAACTTTAATCACCCAAAACTTGAAATCTAACCAGTAAACTACCAATTCTAAACCGATATAAACTTAAAACTAATCACTATGAAGCTTAGAAACAAGAAAATCTTCAACTGTTAAATTTGCAAAACCAAAAATTTCTATTCGAGAGTTCTTAAGTCCTAAAAACACGGTAAAAAATTGTCACTAATGATCATTTTGAGCAGTTAAAGTAAACTACAATCCCTTGAGCATTTATAAATTAGCTCTAATACCAACTGTAGGATCTATTATTTGTATATTGGAGGATGTTTTAGTTGAGAAGTCGATTCCTATACAAACTACATATTTACAAGTATATACGAGATAGAGAGAGGGAGGAGAGAGTGATGTTTGCTTAAGATAAATTTTACTAGTACTACGTAGGAATAAAGTACTAGGTACAATACTAATCCCTATTCTTAGTGAAAGTATAGAACTGAAAGACCTCGTCAAAACCTCAAATGTCGACCAATACACCTCAAATCAATGTAAGCTCTTCAATTGGATTAAAAACGTAAACTAACCAATTAAGAACCCGTAGATAAGGCAGCTTGATTTCAAACATAGGCAAGCCTGTTATTTACAATCTTGTTACCTAAATGACAGGAAAGAATTATGATATGGATCAGTTAAAATTTCTCAAATAATTCAGGTCCATTAGGACATAGTAAGGTCTATTTGGTGTACTTAAGACTTTAAGGTGTACTATGACGAACCCAATAGTACAACCTTATTAAACTAACCAAGGACCTTTGTAGGTGGATAGGCCAAGATAGAAACACGATGTTCATAGCTGAAGATGTGTAAAGGATAACGATCTGATGCAGTGATGCATGCCCTGAGGTTGTAGGTTGAAGAATGTCCAAAAAAATCTCTTTAACAGACCGTATTATAGATTGACACATGTTAATGTTACGATCTTCATACCATTTGCATTAAGAACAAGATTTTACTACAATAATGTTAACTCACACTCTAGATAAAAGATATTAGGCCACCCAAAGGTGTTTATCCGTACATCTAGCCCATCATTAGCTTTTCATAAACTATGATGGATGGCCTTAACCCCAAAGATAACAGACGGTATTATGATGGCTCGGCGTCTTTTGCTTCTTCTTTTTTTGTTTTTTTTCCTGTTATATAAGTATAGTGATTGACATTTTTTGGTGGAAAATTTAGCCAATATATGGTGATGACAAACAGTCAAATACATATTGGGTGCTCTTAAGTATTCAGATGAAGCGACTAGCAAGTATATTAACTCGTCTTCTTGTAGCGACCATCCAGATTTTGTCTGACAATACATTTTTTATTTCTCAAAAGTTCTCAATGAATTATTTTTCAAAACACTTAATTTCCATATGTAAAAGTAGAAGGGCCTAACTTGTACATATTAGATAGTAGAGGGTAGTCTAATGTAAATATGATAGATAGTCGGTTTGTCTCTTCTTTTAAAGATCTGTAAACACCTCATTTGGGGTAACACTTCAATAACAAATTCTCTCATTTTTCCACCATTGTTAAACTTTACATGGTATCAAAGATTACAATGGTGACTCTGTTAACCGTAATTCACCACTAAACCACCGTATTCTCACCATAAAATCACCGTAAAACTGTGTTCTTGATCAATTGATTGTGTATCATCAATTGATTGTGTTCTTGAGTGTTCTTGATTGTTAAAACTGTGTTCTTGACTCTCAATTTGTGTTTATTGAGACTCAGTGTTCTGTTCTTCAAATTAGGTTAAAATTTGGGGATAATTGGTGAATCTGTTAATTCCGCTGCGTTTGATGATGGATTCAAGCAATCCGTTGTACGTGCATCCTTCTGATGGTCCAGGGTCGTTACCAATTCAAGAAAAGTTGGTAGGGGCTCAGAACTATCGATCTTGGAGGAGATCTATGGAGATTGGACTGTCCACTAAGAGGAAATTAGGGTTTGTGAAAGGATCACTTCCTAGACCACCTAATATTCCTGTACCACCTGCTACTGCTGCTGAAAATGCTGTTAACATTGAAATGTGGGAAACTTGCAATAATCTTGTGATAAGTTGGATTATGAGTTATGTTAGTGAACCAATTGCTAAGTCTGTAATGTTCATTGGAAGTGCTAGTGAGATATGGTCTCAGTTGGAAACAAGGTTTTCTTTAAGCAATGGATCAAGAAAGTATAAGCTCTCTAAAGATACTTTTGAAATTAGTCAACAAGGCAGTTCTGTGAGTGAATACTACACTAGAATGAAGTGTGTTTAGGAGGAGCTTGATTCAATGAATAATCTGCCAAGATTGGTCACAATTACTCCTGAGATGTCTGTGTTTTTGAGTGCTGTGGAGAAACAAAAGGAAGAGCAAAGGTTGTTTCAATTCTTGAATGGGCTTGATGAAGGTTATAGTGCACAAAGAAGCCAGTTACTGTTAATGAATCCCTTGCCTACTGTTGAAAGTGCTTGTGCAGTCATTCAACAAGAAGAGTCTCAAAAGGATCTGTTTCATGGAAGTAGTGTGATTGAGTCAACAGCCTTGTATAGCAAGAATGGTAGCAAAGACAAGTGTTCAATTTGTGGATTCAAATGGCATCCTCCTGAGAAGTGTTGGGAGAAGGTTGGGTATCCAGTTTGGCATCATAAGTACAAACCACCAGGCAAACAAAATCAGTCAAGACCCAAAGATGTGGACAAGAACAAGGGAAATGGCAATTACAGAAGGACTGCAGCCAATGTGACTAGTGGTTCAGGCAGTTATACTTTCACCTCTGAGCAATTTGAGAATCTCATGAGGAGTGTCTTGAAAGATATGAAACCTGGTGCTGCATCAGAAGAATGTACTGATGATGATCTTGAGTTTGTTGCAGGTATGATTTGCCTAAATGCTGCAACAAATAATGCATTATTTTACTGGATACTTGACACTGGGGCTACAGATCATATGACACCATTTTGTAGAGATATGATTAATGCAAAAATTTTGGAAATTTTGCCTAAAATAACTCTACCAAATGGTGATTCATCAGACATAACCAAGATAGGTCAAGTGAGGTTGAAAAATGGCATTCTTCTAAAAAATGTCTTGTGTGGTACCATCTTTCAAGTTTAGTTTGCTCTCTGTGCCAAAATTGACAAAGGATAACAACTATGTTGCTATCTTTTTTCCAAAATTTTGTGTGATTCAGGACTTGAACACAAGGAAGGTGCAGGGTCTGGGTAAGAAGATTGGAGGTTTATATCATCTTCTCAATGTTCCCATGGATTGTATGGATTCTAAGCTGAGGTCTGAAGTTGAGAAGAGTGTAAATAGTGGTTTATTTTCATGTTCTGCTGGTGTATACAATAAGACTGATAGCCCAAGTTTGTTTAGCTTGTGGCATCACAGGTTAGGTCACATTTCTATGTCAAAATTGAAGCATGTCTCTTGTTCTGATGTTCCTACTGTCAATGAATCTACTACTACTTGTCTCACTTGTCCAATGGCCAAATTGACCAAATTGCCTTTTGCATATAGTGAGTCTAGTAGTGATTCTGCATTTGCCTTGGTTCATATGGATACTTGGGGTCCTTATAAAGTGGTCACTAATGGGAAGTTCAAGTATTTCTTAACTCTAGTAGATGATTACAGCAGGGCTACTTGGACATATTTGATGGTGCATAAGTCAGATGCATTGGCAGTTTTGAAAGTGTTTCTAAAGTTTGTTGAAATGCAGTTTAACACTAAAGTGAAATGTATCAGATCTGATAATGCACTAGAATTTGTAAAAGGACCATGTGCTGTGTTTCTGGCTAGTCAAGGAATAGAGCATCAAACCACATGTGTTGACAGACCACAACAAAATGGTAGGGCAGAAAGAAAACATAGGCATATACTTGAGGTGGCTAGAGCTTTAAGGTTTCAATCTAGTTTACCTTTGAAGTTTTGGGGAGACTGCATTACAACTGCTACTTATCTTATCAATAGAGTGCCCTCTTCTGTCCTAAAAGAATAAAACTCCTTATGAAATTTTGCTCAACAAAGTGCCTGATTATGATCATTTGAAAGTATTTGGATGTTTTGCTGTGGCCACAAATCCTTCAAGGATTCCTGATAAATTTGCACCAAGAGGGGTACCATGTGTGTTTCTGGGCTATCCTCCTCATCAGAAAGGTTATAAACTGTACAATTTGTTGACTCATAGTACCTTTGTCAGTAGAGATGTTGAATTTCATGAGCATATCTTTCCTTTTGCTGAGTCAAGTTCACAAAACTTCTTTCAACCTATGCCTGTTCCTATGCCCTCTCACCCTTCTGTGTATGACACTTGTGATCCTGTTGTGCCAAACACCCAAGATGTGACTGAACCTACACATGAAATGCATACTGAACCTGTTGTTCCAAACACCCATGAAGAACCTGCTCCAACTGAAGTTAGGAGATCTACAAGGGTCTCTAAACCACCAGCTTGGACAAAAGATTTTGTCACTCCACTGGTTAAACCCTCTGCTAATCAAGTTACTGCACCAGTCTTATCTTCTGAGTTCAAATGTTTTCTGAGCACCTTGGTCAGTCAACAAGATCCTAAAAGTTTTAAAGAGGCAGTTAAGGAATCAGGGTGGTGTGATGCAATGAATGCAGAATTGAGAGCTCTTGAAGAAAATGGAACTTGGGAAGTTACTGACTTGCCTCCTAATAAAAGAGCTATTAATTGTCATTGGCTTTTCAAAACAAAACTTAAGTCTGATGGATCAATTGATAGAAAAAAGGCAAGATTGGTGATTCAAGGTAATAGGCAGAAAAAGGGTGTTGATTATGAAGAAACTTTTGCCCCAGTAGCTAAAGTCAAAACTCGATAAGCCCAACCATATTTTTCTCCCAGACGACTTAACTATTTTCTAACTTAATTCAAACATTAGACAATAAATTATTCAAATAAGACTTCATAATCATTATCAATAAATTGTGTGATCATATTCTATATTCTATTCTATTCCTAAAGGTAAAGTTTTTATCCTACTTTCAACTTTTTATATAAAGAAAATAGCTATTATCTGATGACATCAATATTGACCAACTTTATTGAGAACTTGTAGCATGAAGTTTTGAGTCACACATCGGTTAAAGAGTAGAACTGTGTTTTGCTTATATATTGTGTTGTATTTCGCTATAATATGTTGTCATTAGTATTATGTAGTGGGAGTTGATTTTACTGAATGGTTGAATTGAACTCTTTCAAAAAGGTTAACTCCCGCTAATGCATACAAGTTCTCAACTTTTTATAACATAATCTTATTACTGTAGTACTCAACTCTTTGTGACCTTGATGTGTTGTGATATAACTAGTATGTTATTTGATTCTTAATTTCATAGTAGTAACATGATGATGTTAGATAAGTCATGTACAACCTAAGACATATGAATACAAGCAATGGCCCAAGACTAAAAGATATAACTAAGCTACAAAGGAAATGTCAAAATTGATAATCTTGCGGTGGTCTCAGAATTGATAGCCTTCAAGCTTTAAACCATGCTATGTTGGTCAAATGGTGGTGGTATTTCCATTCGGAAACTAACTCACTTTGGAAAAACACCATTACTTCAATTTACGGTGTTCATGGTGGTCTCGGCCTAGAAGCTCAACCGCAATGTTGATTAATGTCAAGCCCCTGGAACTCAATAATTGGCTTACGTAAGTCTCTTTTATGTCTCAATATTAACTTGGACTTGATTTTTGTTCGTAAAGTGGGTAATGGTGCTTCATTTAAATTATGGGAGGAAACTTGGCATGGGAATACTTCTTTCAAAGATATTTATCCAAGACTCTACGAATCCTCAAAATCTTGCAACATTAATGAAAGGGGTAACAACTCAAATGGCCCTCTCACTAGATCATGGGCTTGGAGGCGTCCTCTCAGATCAGTGATAGAGATGGAACAACTCGTGGGCCTTGCAAACCTTCTCCTTACCTTTGACATAACAAACTACCCAGATTCATGGGTATGCTCCGTTGAAAACAATAAACCCTATCGTGTTTCTGCCATGAGGAAGGTAATTGAAGGCTCTATTCTAGAATCGGGTGTTGACAATATTAGATGGAACAAATGAGGAAGGTAATTGAAGGCTCTATTCTAGAATCGGGTGTTGACAATATTAGATGGAACAAATCAGTTCCTATTAAAATTAATATCCACTCTTTGCGTTTGAGTAACAATAGGCTACCTACTCGAATCAACTTAGATGCACGTGGAATCGATCTGCACTGGGTTCGTTGTCCCATTTGTGATGAGGATATGGAAACGTCTCAACACTTGTTCATTGATTGCATTGTTGCATCTCGTTTATGGTCCATGATAGCAATCTGGTGGAGAATTGATGACTTACCAAAGGATCTTCCTAATCTTATTACTTGGGGTGACACGGCTAATCTACAACAATCCTTGAAGGTATGTTTTGACGCGGTTATCCAAACCACGTTATGGGTTATTTGGAGGTTTTGAAATCGGATTTGCTTCGATGCAAAACCTCCAAGGAAGGACACTCTTGTAGATGAGATCAAAATATTATCTCATTTATGGATTAAACATAGGAATAAGAAATTCAATCCTAACTGGATCGAATGGATTTGTGATCCAAAAAATGCTTGTAATGTTGTTTTGTAAGTTCTTTTCTCTAGTATCTTGCTAGAGTATTTATATATATTGCCGTTCAAAAAAACAGTTGTCATAAATATGATATGTTTATGTCTGGAGAAGTGGAAAGGAGTTTGGCGTGGGAGCTCAGTGTTCCATCTCTCCAGCAATCACTTTTTTATTTAAGGTTTTTTATGTCACTATATGACTCCACTTTTTTTAGTTTGCCGGAGTTCTTTCTGGAAATAGTCATTTTAACCCTCAGGCAGGGGCGTGACTGTCTAAATCTCACCTCCCCATACCTCGCTCCGTCGGGATTGGGTATTGTGGTTGTTGAGTTTAAAAATTTAATAAGATCATGCCAAACTATTTCCATCTTATTTACGATGAAAAATGAAGTTATTTGTGTCGAAATGAAAGTAAAATTGCTTTCTTTTGTTATTAGCCATATACAATTTTGATACTCTTAACGCATATTGTTACGCGGGAATAAACCTCCTCGTTTAAAACAAAAAAAAAAACATTGCTTTACATTGTGCTTGTCCATTTATATATCACCTCTACTTTAATGGATAAGTGTACTTGATTATGTTTAGGAGTATGAGTCCTCTGAAGATGATGGAATGACACCTCTAATCTACTGGTGAATTTCACTTACCCTGTATATATTTGACGACAGCTCAGAAATTTAACGTAATCGAATAGTGAGATCCAAGGCTCGATGTATGACATATCAACATATATTATACACACTCTTAGTGAAAGTATAGAACTGAAAGACATCGTCAAAACCTCAAATGTCAACCAATACATCTCAAATCAATGTAAGCTCTTCAAGTGGATTAAAAGCGTAAACCAACCAAGTACCCGTAGATAAGGCAGCTTGATTTCAAACATAGGCAAGCCTGTTATTTACAATCTTGTTACCTAAATGACAGGAAAGAGTTAATTATGATATGCATCAGTTAAAATTTCTCAAATAATTCAGGTGCATTAGGACATAGTAAGGTCTATTTGGTCTAACCAAGGACCTTTGTAGGTGGATAGGCCAAGATAGAAACACGATGTTCATAGCTGAAGACGTGTAAAGGATAACGATCTGATGCAGTGATATGATGCCCCGAGGTTGTAGGTTGAAAGAATGTCCAAAAAAATCTCTTTAACAGACCGTATTATAGATTGACACATGTTAATGTTACGATCTTCATACCATTTGCATTAACAACAAGATTTTACTACAATAATGTTGTTTCCGGTTTTCCGTCTAGCGTGTTACTACTACTTATCACTTCAAGGCGAGTAATCTCTTTCCTTAAAGCAATTTCGCCCCCACCGTTCTTTCGGACAATCGTGTTTTGGGTTACCGACGAATTGCCTCCCAAGATACAATAAAGCAACGTATGTAGCAATTATCAACACTACACGATGGTGGTGATAATCCGGATGAACTACCGAGTTATCGGGGGTTTCAAGACACTACAAATAATAGTTCTATAGCACTATTATCTATAGCAATCGGGTAATGGAAGAAAGGTTTTGTATGTGTTTGTTTTTGGTTTTGGATGATCAAAAACGCTGGAATAATGGCCCTGTATATAGGCACGCTAGTGACCATTCAAATAGTCACAATGGTTCACCAAAAGATGCAATTAGTGACGGTTTAGCGACGACTTAGCGACAGAATAACCGTCGCTAACTGCCACTAGTTCAAACAGTCGCGAGGGTTCGCTCAATGAGGCCTTTTTAACAGAAATAACCGCCACCTTTGACGAATAGGCGCGTCTTATTGATATGATGGTTCAGTAGTGACAGTTTTGTGACAGAAAACCTGTCATTAATTGCCATTTCGTTGGTCACCACCAAAACACAACAAAACCCTTAACTTCCTTCCTAAAACACAACCCAAATGACTAATGTATCTTTTGAAAATAATTACCCAACAATCCCCCACCATTTTCAAAATAGACATAGGTTTTGAAAACGACACATAAGACCTAACCCGATTCAGAAATCCCCGGGGGTGTTATGCATAAGTAAAGATGGAATATTACACCTTGAATCTTTACGTAGTGAAAGTGCTCAAGCTTAACTAGGGTAAGAATGGTTGGACCAAAGCCATTGAACTATCTTCCTTTATATGTTAAACGGAAACGCTTCACAGATATCCTTCCTCTCGTTCATTCAATCCACTTTGTGCCGACCCTTTAACTGGCCATGGGTCTTATCTTGGTTTCTCAGAATGCTTTAGAGCCAAGCCCTTGAACTCATAGGAAGCGACCTCACTTCCACATTTAGATAGGTGGACCTTATCAAGATTGTTCCCGTAACTTAAAACAATCCAACACAATTGTGTTATAAGTCCATTAAGAATTGTATTCAGCCTTACTTACATTACGGTTCCAAGTTTTGCTAACCCTGGGATGGAGTTTATAATGTTTACAAAACTTCAGTCACGTTCGGATGATGTACTTTTGCTTGATCTAAAGACTTGGTGAAGTACCAAGAGTTAAGTCAAGGTTCCATCATAGGTGACTACTTATAGGTGGGCTTGTGTCCCATCCCTCACAATTTTCAATCAGTTTTGGCATGATAAGATCTTACTCGACAGTAAGACACTAATGGTGATCACCCTATCTTTACAAACTGATTGAATTTCATATGGCTAAGTCCAATACTTTGGGGATTGACATGTAAACATAATTGACGACTTGACATTGTCGTTGTACAATTATTATTACCAAGGAATTAGCCTTTATGATTTGTTTATTAACATTCCTTTATATATTTTTTCTTGTTTGAAAAAACCATATTATGACAACATGCCATAGTAAAACTTGTTATAAACAAGCTTCTTTGATTCTAAGACTACACCCCCACCAAGTGCTAATAACTAACCACTTGTGGATGCACATAAAAGTCTTCTTAATCAATAATGCATGGCATCAACATATCCTTATGACACTAAGCAAATGTCTTTGCTTTATAAACCAAATTTCATGGAATTTCCTCAAGTAATTAAATACTTAGTTCAAGCATCCCAGTATATTACTCAAGGGATACTACCATGGTTGTACACTATTTGCGTGTACTCAAGTACTTATGTACTTTGGTTTATAGTAGCCAAATATAATGGTATGTGTGAAACACATACCTTTTCTTGACCAAAAACCGGACCAAAATAGACCAAAAACTAACCATAATGCCAAAAGATATTGTGTTTTTGTGTTTTTGAATATGCAGGCAACGGATATACGAAAAATGAAGAAAGACACAAGAAATCCGGGAAAACGAGCACGGGATACGGAAAAGACTAAAAGCCGAAGCCGGGAGAGAATTTTATGCTCAAAAGTCAAAGTCAATCCTCAGAATCTCACCAAATGACAAAATAAGCCCTTGGATCAAATTTGTTTTTTGACAAAATCAGTCCCTTGAAATTAAGATAATACATAATTGGTCCCTGTGATTGCTAAACTACAAATCCAAAACCTTTAAACCTTAAATCCCTAAACCCTTTTCTACCCGGTTCTATAAAACTAACCCAACCCACCTAAATTATAAACCCACCAGCCCACCACTTAAAACTTTACCTAGCCCAAAACCAAGACCTTAACCCGATCCACCCAAGATAACTAAACCCGGTCAACCCGGTATTAAATACCGGTCAAACAAAAGAAACCCGCGCCCCAAATTTATTTAACCCAGAAAATTTCACTGTGTTATAAACCCTAAGTCACCAATCCAATTATTTACCGCAATTAAGGGCATTAATGTCTAATCAGAGAACGCACGAGTGGGTACGTGGCACATCCCTATTGGCTGAGACACCTCATGGGATTCAATCAGACGGCTGAGGATGATTGGGATTTGATCTAAGGGTGAAAAAGGACTCAGGAAGCACACGGATTGCCAGAGTGTCAGCCTGGAAGCTTCAGCTCATCTCTATAAATAGGGAGTTCTCCTCATTAGTTAGGATTGTCCAATTTTCATGTCTTAGAAAATTGTTACCATTTTATTCTTGTCATTTTTAAAGTTTTCGTAGTGTAAACTTTTTCATTTCAGTTGTATTTACATTTCAGAATTGTAATTTTACCTTCATTAATGCAATTTAAGTTTTCTATTCCTTGTCTCATTTACAATTTAAGCATTTACTTTGTTACATAGCTGTTTCAAACTTTCATTTCTGTTCTCACAAGCTCATTTGAGCTTGTTAAAGCTTTTGAAAAAGTTTTATTGGCTCAAAACTGTTTTTTGCTTCAAAATACCAAAAGTCAACTGTTGAATGAAGATGATGAATCTGGATTAATTCCTGGTAGATCAAGCTAATTCTGGAAGTGCTTGGCCTATCTAAAGATAGGCTTCATTGGAAAATCCCTTTGTTCTAGCTAAGGGATGATTTTGTAAGTTCTATTCCATTTTAAGGTTTAATTTTCTGCATCAGTTGTGATTAGTTAGATTAAGTGCTATTTGATAGTTGATTGTTGCTTATTAGTAGTTAAATAGATTAGGTAATCATAGATTGGTTGGTTGCTAGCTTATTTCAGTTTGTTATTAGTGGAATAGTTCATAGCAGTTGGTCAAAATAAGCTTTTGTAGGACTGTTTTAAGCACACTAGCTAAGTACTGTTCATTGGTATCTTATTTGAGTTTTGATTGATTATTGTGGAGGTTTATGTTGCTATTGTTGTTAGATAATAAGGACATTGTAGTGCATTTGAGGTTTTTGATCAATAGTTGCAAAGTTGATAGCTAGGCTGCCTAATAAGCTTTTCATAAGCTAAGCTTGAATTTGTGGTAACTTGTTGGTATTCCTTTGTTCCAACTAGTGTATTAAGTGGGTGTTCAAGAGTTGGATTAGTTTCAATTAGTTTTCACAAGTTTTGCGCCAAAAAAGCCAAGACTGCTGCAACAGAATACTCATGTGCAGAGCAGCCACAAGCCCATTTTCTCAGCTTATTTGTGGCTTAACCACTTAAGCTCTAGATCTAATTTTTGGTTTATAAGTAGTTTATATAGTAAGTTTTTAGTGCAATATCTGGGATTAGGATTTAGAGCTTATTTGATAGCTTATTTGCCATCTGCAAAGTAGGGTAGAAAGCTTTTTGAATCTGTTAGTCCATTAAGCTGTGCAGCAACTTTGTAGCTTATTCCTTTAGCTTATTTGTCCTTTCTGAGTTGTTTTAAGCTTTAATTAGGCCATTGCATGATCCTTGAACTTTTGAGATTATTTGATCAATATTTGCTTATTTTGTGCTTATTTCCAAAGTGCTTATTAGGCTGTTTGACTGATTTAAGCTTATTCATATTCTAAATTTATTTTTCCTAGATTAGTTATTTGATTTTAAAATTACTCAAAAATTTTCAGATTTTTCCAAGTTGTTTTAATATTTTTAAATCATTTAAATAGTTTAATTTAGTTTTTAATTCATAAAAAATTCATAAAAAGTCAAAAAAATATTTTTCTTTTTCCAAAAATTTTCTTTTTATATTTAGAGTTTAGGAAAAATCATTTTATATTTTTAGGATTTAAATTTTAGAAATTCACTTTTTAATTACGTTTTAAATTTCGTCGCGTTCGTTTTTAAATTCGATTTTCGTTTTTAATATTACATGCTTAGCTTAATTGTTCCTTTAGTTTAATTAGTTGTTTCCGTTTGTTATTTCATTATTCGTAGTATAAAATCACCAATCATAACTCTCTTTACACACATTCACCACACTTATTCGACACGGATAAAAAAACTCGAATTCAACCTTCGTTGGGACACGACCCGGGAAAAATACATCCGTTGTGTTTTTCTTTGGAAAAATAAACTATACTTAAACTGACAAATCATATAACAAGTAGACTGTCTAAATACACAAGTACTATGTATCCATTAGACAATATAACTTTATCCATTACATTTGTAATACTTTAATTTGGCTAGTTTGTTGACATATTGTTATAATATACTCCCTCCGTCTCAATTTATTTGTCAGGAGAGAGAAAACACAAAGTTTAATAAAAGTGGGACCACTTTAATTTTCAACCACTAAAATGGAATATTCCTTCACTAGATTCTCTAGTTTTTACTAAATAAGAAAAGTGGACAATTAATTTGAGACATCCATAAAAGAAAATATGGACAATTAAATTGAGACGGAGGGAGTAATAAACATATAAATTTAGGCATGTTTAATTAAAATAGTTCGTAGAATTAATGGGTTCATTTAGCATATTTCATGAATTCTGTCATGTAATAATTCTCATGCTAAATTTCTGCGTCAGGAAAACAACTTTCAATATTTAAATACCATTATGAAGCATATTCACATTAAACAGGGGTAAAAATTATAAGGCAAATAATTATTTGTTTTATTATCTAGGAGAGATAGTGGTCACAGAACACTTTTTCTAATTCATCCATGCATAAATACCCAAAAGTATCATTCACTATTGATACCGTGAAACGCAAATCAAGTCACATGATTTATTTAGTAATATTAAATTGGGTTATGCACATAATAAGTGTCATGCAAATTATCATTATGTGTGAGAATTCAATAAAGATGATTAGAAAACTTGTGTACCCGTAAGATTGGACCGCCGGACCAAATACCTTTTCATTATTTGCATTAATCTCCACTATATCAATACAAACTCTTTATGTCATCTCCCAGTATTTGTATACAATCGGACCAATGTTTATTCACCATTCGAACATCCTTCAACCCAAGAGATTCTTGTTTACATACCCTACTTAATAAACTGTGTACACCATGTATCTTCCAATATCATATTCCCATTATTCAACACGGAAATTGCTTTAAGATTGTTGTTTCCGGTTTTCCATCTAGCGTGTTACTACTACTTATCACTTCAAGGCGAGTAATCTCTTTCCTTAAAGCAATTTCGCCCCCACCGTTCTTTCGAACAATCGTGTTTTGGGTTACCGACGAATTGCCTCCCAAGATACAATGAAGCAACGTATGTAGCAATTATCAACACTACACGATGGTGGTGATAATCCGGATGAACTACCGAGTTATCGGGGGTTTCAAGACACTACAAATAATAGTTCTATAGCACTATTATCTATAGCAATCGGGTAATGGAAGAAAGGTTTTGTATGTGTCTGTTTTTGGTTTTGGATGATCAAAAACGCTGGAATAATGGCCTATATATAGGCATGCTCGTGACCATTCAAATAGTCACAATGGTTCACCAAAAGGTGCAATTAGTGACGGTTTAGCGACGACTTAGCGACAGAATAACCGTCGCTAACTGCCACTGGTTCAAACAGTCGCGATGGTTCGCTCAATGAGGCCTTTTTAATAGAAATAACCGCCACCTTTGACGAATAGGCGCGTCTTATTGATATGATGATTCATTAGCGACGGTTTTGTGACAGAAAAACTGTCGCTAATTGCCATTTCGTTGGTCACCACCAAAACACAACAACAAACCCTTAACTTCCTTCCTAAGACACAACCCAAATGACTAATGTATCTTTTGAAAATAATTACCCAACAACAACAAGATTTTACTACAATAATGTTAACTTACACTCTAGATAAAAGATATTAGGCCTTAACCCCAAAGGTGTTTATCTGTACATCTGGCCCATATTATTAGCTTTTCGTAAACTATGATGGATGGCCTTAACTCGTCTTCTTGTAGTGACCATCCAGATTTTGTCTGACAATACATTTTTTGTTTCTCAAAAGTTCTCAATGAATTATTTTTCAAAACACTTCATTTCCATAAACACGAAAAGTAAAAAATTTATTTACCCTGTTTTACAATACGATGTTGACACCAAGTTTTGTTTTGTTTTTCTGTTTGTTATTATTATTATTTTTTTATCAATTACTACAGAGTACTAGTTTATATTTGTCTCTTTTGCGTTATGTATATGACCATAATAACATATTAACATGTACATTATGGTGTTGTTGGGAATTTGCAGTATGAATAGTACGTATATAAGCAATTCCATCGGAACATCAATGGTTGAGATGACACTAAAATTTCATGGGCGGACCTATAGCTACCCCTGAACTTTTACCCGGTAGTGATTTTATTTTTTTTTAATTAATTTATTTATTTATTTTTTTTTACGTTTTTCGTACTATCTTTCGTATTTCGCTACCCCTGAAACAAATTTTCGCTACCCCTAAACAAATTTTCCAAGGCCCATATCATTCTTTAAAAAAACTCCAAGGCCCAAGCCAACTAAATGTTTAAAAATAAACCCATTTAGCCATTTGTCCAACTCCAAGCCCATTTAGGAAAAATTAAAAAAAAAAAAAAAAAAAAAAAAAAAAAAAAAAAAAGCATACAAAAAACTCAACCGGCTAAAATATAAATTTGTGTTTACACCCACTTGACCAAATTGGCAAATTCCCACTTCCCCCAAAAAACCCACTGCCCAGCAAAAAAAAACCCAATCCCTTCAGCCTTCTCTGACTTTCGCCAGTCCGCCACCACCACTCCGACGTCCGCCACCGCCTTCTGCTTTTGCCCTTCCTGCCTCGTGTTAAGTAATTTCAAGTCTATTTCATAATTTTCATTCTTAGTATTAGGGTTAATTTTGGTTCAATTTTATATGTAATTGTGATTTCTGATTAGATTAGGAATTAGAATGTTAGGTTCAATTTCATATGTTTTTGTTCAATTTCATATGTTAATTCTAAGTGCAATTTGTAATCTTTTTGTATTAGGGACTTGATTTTTGAAAGTTGAAACATGAAAAAACAAGTGCATATTGGCAATTTCTTTAAAAGAAAATTTCAAGAGGATGATGTTGGTTCTAATAATGCTGATGATATTGGTTCAACTCCTTCGGGTTCAATTCCTTCAGTTTCAATTCCTTCGGGTTTAAATCCTTCGGTTTCAATTCCTTCGGGTTCAAGAATTTGGGAACCGGTTCAATGAGGTATCAACTACATTGGTAGAAAATATGTCGGGTTTAAATCCTTGTAATGGGTTTTCTAAGTTTGACATATCTAAGATAGTAGCCTTTTCTGAGATGTATCCGGTTGATTTTAATATGAACGATAGCGGGTGTATTTTGGGTGAGCTTAAAGTCTTTTATCACTCGGTAAAGGAAGATGATAGAATTTTGAATTTAGATGGGATTTGTCACCTAGCTCGGGTAATGGTGGAAACAAGAAAAAATCTCTCATTTCCTTTATTTTATCGGATTTTGAAGCTTGCATTGGTTTTAACCGGTTTCAACCGCAACTATTGAAAGATGCTTTTCTAAAATGAAGCTTATTAAAACGGATTTGCGGAATCGAATGGGGGACGAATATTTGAACAATGCTATGGTATGTGCTGTTGAAGGAGAGACATTTGACGAAGTAACGAATGAGGATGTAATGGTTCGTTTTCAAGCTATGAAAAACCGAAGAGGAGAGTTCTGAGATTTATTAGGTATTTGTTTAACTTCTTTTATTATTGTGTTTTTTTAATTATTTAAATGTACGGTTAAAAAAAATTATGGTTAACTTTTTTTTCCGCTACCCGTGAACTTTAATCGTAGATCCGCCACTGGTTGAGATGACACTAAAATTTCAGTTTGGGCAAAAAGAATAAAAACGTTTAGGGGGGAAAATATATAAACTGCATATTTACGGTTAGAAGATCGAGGGTTTTTTGCAGTGACAGGTTTGTCGAACATAAGTATGGTGTACCCAAATAGCATCGTATACCATTAACCAAACCACTTATAATAATTTTAGATATATTTTCTTAAAATTTAATGATTTCAAAAGAGTACGTATAGAAACACAAGTTTTTGCACTTCAAATTAAAAAAAAAAAAAAAAAAAAAAAAAAAAGTTTCAATTTTAAAGTCAAAAGTCGATAATCCCAACCATACTTTTCTACCAGACGACTTAACTAGTTTCTTGCTTAATTCAAACATTTGACAACAAATTATTCAAATAAGATTTCATAATCATTATCAATAAAATGAGTTCAATTGAATATCGGTTTAATCAAGAAATTGTGTGATCATATTCTATATTCTATTCTTATTCCTATAGGTGAAGTTTTTATCCTAATTTCAACTTTTTATATAAAGAAAATAGCTACATATAAAGAAAATATTGAGCAACTTTATTGAGAACTTGTAGTATGAAGTTTTGAGTCCCACATCGGTTAAAAAGTAGAAACTGTGTTTTGTTTATATATTGTGGTGTATTTTGTTATCATATGTTGGCATTAGTATTATGTAGTTGGAATTAATTTTGTTGGAGGGATGAATTGTACTCTTCGGTAACGTTAACTTCTACTAATGCATACAAGTTAACTTCTACTAATGCATACAAGTTCTCAACTTTTTGTTTAAGTTAAATTTACCTTTTAATAACTTCAAATTTTTTGTAACATAATCTTATTAGTACTTAACTCTTTGTGACCTTGATGTTTTGTGATGTAACTAGCATGTTGTTTGATTCTTAATTTCATAGTAGTAAAATGATGATGTTAGATGACTATGTTATTGCTCAGACCTAACTGTGTGTTTAAAGTCTATTAGGTCTAAAGTTATCTTTGCGTTTCTTGTTGCTAAAGATAATTGTCTATTATAAGTAGACGTACAATCTCATTTATGTAATCATTCAATCAATATAACTCTTTTACTATTTTACATGATATCGGAGTTTTATGTACAACTCACTATAAATGTGGTATTTTCCGGTCATCAGCTACTTGCCGGTGATTCCAAGATCCCGGTAAGTTTATTTTCTACCTCTTTATTGTTTTATTTTAATAGACTTTTCTTTTTATCGCAAACCCTAGCCAACAAAACCTAACCGTCAATGTTGATTTAGCCATAAATCAACTAATTTTATCTCAACAACATAACTCTTTGTCTGTAACACCATAGATCATTGTTGTTTCCGAAAAATAGTTGATCACAAAATTGCAGCTCCTATTTAAGTCAAAGCAAACCACGACGTGCAAAAAAAAGTTACAAAACAAAGGAAGTCGTCAAGCAGAATACGGAGTACAACTTTGCCGCCGGATACAACTCTACCTCTGTGAAAATAAACAAAAAGGAAAAAGCAAAGGAAACTCAAAAAAAAGAAGAAAAGCAATGAGACGATTTCAACATTCTACCCGGTTTCTCATGAAATGCCCACATTTAAACTGCGTGAAAGTGTTAGATGACTAGGTTATGACCCAAACCTAACAGTGTTTACGGTCCATTAGGTTTAACCTAATGGTGTTTATGAACCCCCGCCCGTTCCTGACTCGACATTTTTTATTTTTTTTTACAGAACGACATCACCAAAGCCGACCTCTGTTTCAAATCAAGTACTCTTTTATACTTCTATTAAAAACCAAATTCTGAAAGTATTTTTATAAGAAAGTATACTCAATTACTTTTCTAATGATAATGATAGGTGGCACCACTCCCACGGAATTACGGTTGATTTTATACGAATTTTAGAAAATGACCAAAACTGACAAGCCAATATGGCCGGCGGCCGGGAAGCCACTGCCGGTGGCTAAAAGCGTTAGACTTGCACTACTTTCTGCAACTTGCCTATTTGATGCCATTTTCCGAAAACTCGACTCCCACAACTCGACACAACATAAAACTTTCCAAAATACCATAAAACATCATATATTTTAATGTTAGGTACAAATCCGGTCTCAATGACCCGCGAAAACGTACTTTAAAAGAATATGGGTGTTTTGCCAAACACCCCTTTACACACTTTACTGAACTTATACAAAACTCTTTAGCACACTTCAAAGTCTGCAAATTGACTCTTAAATCATAACAAGAACTCAACATTTCTTCATGACGACACGTGGGGGTTTAATTTTACTTCAAGCTCGGTATCTAAATTACTACTACTTGCAAACACCCAAAGGCGACGCACTTACATCCGTTTACTTCACATCCAAAGGCCTTAACCAAGACATTACTAGCATCATATACACCTATAAAAATGTCAACAACTAAAACATAAGCTTTCGCTTAGTAAGTAAATAGGCAATAACATGGCATTATACATCATTCACACATATAAGCACTATACACCTTCAACATTAGTGCACAAGGCTAAACTACACCATTACTTGCACAAAGGCACATAATCCAAGTACCCGTAGATAAGGCAGCTTGATTTGAAACATAGGCAAGGTTGTTCTTTACAATCTTGTTACCTAAATGATAGGAAAGAATTATGATAAGCTTAGTTAAAATTTCTCAAATAATTCGGGTCCATTAGGACTAGTAAGGTCTATTTGGTCTATTTAAGACTTTAGGTGGTCTATCATCACCCAATAGTAAATAATTCAGGTCCATTAGGACATAGTAAGGTCTATTTGGTGTATTTAAGAATTTAAGGTGTACTATGACGAACCCAATAGTACAACCTTATTAAACTAACAAAGGACCTTTGTAGTTGGATAGGCCAAGATAGAAACACGATGTTCATAGCTGAAGATGTGTAAAGGATAACGATCTGATGCAGTGATGCATGCCCTGAGGTTGTAGGTTGAAGAATGTCAAAAAAAATCTCTTTTAACAAACCGTATTATAGATTAAGAACGTAAACTAACCAAGTACCTGTAGATAAGGCAGCTTGAATTCAAACATAGGCAAGCCTGTTATTTACAATCTTGTTACCTAAATGACAGGAAAGAATTATGATATGCATCAGTTAAAATTTCTCAAATAATTCAGGTCCATTAGGACATAGTAAGGTCTATTTGGTGTATTTAAGACTTTAAGGTGTACTATGACGAACCCAATAGTACAACCTTATTAAACTAACAAAGGACCTTGTAGTTGGATAGGCCAAGATAGAAACACGATGTTCATAGCTGAAGATGTGTAAAGGAAAACGCTTTGATGCTTTAAAGTTGCAGGTTGAAGAATGTCCAAAGAAATCTCTCCAACAGTGACCGTATTATAGATTGTCACATGTTAAAGTTACGATCGTCATACCATTTGCATCAAGCACTAGATTTTAATACAAAAAATTTAACATTATTCTCCCCTTTAAGATAGGAAAATTGATTGGCAGGCCTAAAATATGTGACTAATTGTGTGCTTAATAGATGTGCCAAAAAATTATTGGTTTGTGAAGAAGTGGGTCACCTGCTGTCCCTAATAAAATGCTAACATATATGTTTAGGCTAGCCATCCCAAATTCCCAATCAATGCTCTTTAAGATATTAGGCCTGAACCCAAATGTGTTTAAGTGTACGTCTGACCCATTATTAGTTTTTCGTGGACTCTAGGATATCTTAAAATTTTCTTTTTGTTTCTTCTTTGCCAAGGTTGCATGGATATCGTGTTGGTTGATTTCTACACTTGTCACGGAGCATGGGTATGCTGCAGTTGCGTGAAAGTTTAGAGCAGTTCATTTAGCATCAACACACTGCAACACCTAGCGGTGTGGGTGACATATTTTGGTGGAAATGTAGCCAATGGTGACAAGGAATGCATAACAGCGGAAAGTGGTCAAGTAGCGGTAAAGAAAAATTGACACATGAAATTTTTGTGGCAACAGTGGTGGGCGTGGGTGGTCAATTGAAGCGACTAGCGAGTATATTAACTCGTCTTCTCATAGCGACCATACAGATTTTGCCTGACAATACATTTGTTATTAATCAGAAGTTCTCGGTAGATTATTTTTGAAATCACTTCATTTTCAAAAACCCGAATAGTAGAAATATTTTGGCCACGAAGGTGATGACATAGTTTGGTTGCCATATATGCATCCTACCAGAACCAGTTAGCAAAACATGAAGTACAAATTTGCCTAAACTTTTAAAGATCACAATAAAGCATCTAACATTCTCTCTTTCAAATTTGTTCAACCCCAATCAAAGCTACATTCTCGAAAGGAAACACTAATCTTGATCTTTCCAACTATAAGAAACTGAATACGAAAAGACTTACATAACAAGGATTCAATATTTAGATAGAATCCGCAGATTTCTAGACTCATCATCAAAAAGCAGTCCGACTCCTATAAGTAACACCATCAAGCCCAACATTCTTACATTACCATCTGTTGCCAGGTGGTTTAACTTTGTAAATCCTAACTATCCAGTTTGATGTTGTGAATGCTTCTTCCAAGTATTCAAGTTTCACATCCTTGTTCCCTATCTCAACGCCTCTCGCTCGGTCATAACTGTCAATGACATAATATGAAAACCACAAGTGTCATAAAACAAAACATAACATAAACGGGTTAACGGGTTGGGTAGCTAATACGTCAAAAGGTTATTTATTTCTTTCTAAAAACGAATCAAGTAGGGTTGGGATAACCCACAAACACCTTTTTGACTTTTACTACCTTGGAGTTTACAAAGAATTAATGTCTTATTAATAATCCAAAAATTATACTGTTACAACCAGCCACCATTCGCATAAGTCAAACAGACATGAACAAAAAAAGCGAAGTAAAAAAAGTTAAAATACTCACCCTGGAGGTTTTCCATACTCTGTTGTCAGCTCCCCAAATCGATAGTAGCATAGCTTGTACCTACAATCAGTATAAATGAAATGTCTGAACATGACTCCAGCTAATTTAAAAAACGATAACAACATACAGTTGGACCAATGATTAATACATTTGATAAACAAACTGCGTCAAAATATCATGCAGATAAACAGCAAGGAAATGCAGGGAAAGCTACTTGTGAGTAATGAGTTCAAGCATCTTGTGATATAAACATACGCCTCTAGGAATTGGAACAAGCCTTTTTCATAGTTGAACCAAATGTCCAGTGCAACTCAACAAATTAAATATAATCAAGAACAGCAACTATATATATATATATATATATATATATATATATATATATATATATATTTATATAATCTTACGCAATGCCGTAACCTTCTCATCAGAAAATGCAACAGTAAAAAATTTAGGATCCAGAAGCTTCACGTCAAGCATAATCGGGTATAAAAATTATGGAGTCAAAACAAACTAAGCATGACACTGTAAAATGATTGTAAGCCTGATAAAATAGTATTCATAAATCTGTCAAGTTTCATTTTAGTTTTAGGCCATATTACTTTATACAAGATGGCTTGACGTAATGTACTTGTAAGTTAATTTTTTTGCTTTTAGTTACTTTCTTAAAATATATGCAAAACAAACAGCACACATTAACAGATCCAACACGAGCTAGCAAAAATCATCACTGACAAGATACTAAAGACTGGGAACTTACATTAGACAATTCAACATCTTGGGAGCTGCTCCTTTGTCCACACGATATTCACCATTAACAAGATAATCAGGTTCCTTGATCACAGGGAAAACTCCACCTCCGATTCTCACCATCCACAAAAACCTAAAAGCAAACATTATTGTATATTGTTATAAATACTATCCGAAAACACTAATATATATTAAGGTTCCTTGATACTGTTTTCGTAATTGTAATTAAGGTTCACAAAGTAGCAACATCCTTTCATACTTTAACCAATAATAGCAAGTTACGTTGAAGATTGTACGGGCTGTACTTGTTTGTAGAGTACAATCAGCAGATAACAGCAAGTTGAAGGTGTGTAACTAGTAACTGATCTGTTTCTTGGCACACTTGAATAAAGTTTCATTGACATTTATATTTTTAGGTACACTTGCGTACGCCCGAATGCTTCTTTGGAAGGTCATTCACCAATTCCGATACGATCATGAATTGCAACATATATTAAAAAAATTCACTAAGCATGACAATATACATACATTATTTTACCATTCATAGCAATATGATTTTTTTACAAATAACAACCTAATTACCCCAAGGTTGTTATGACTGGTAAAAACAAGGTTGTTAATTCTGATAATTTTCAAAATAAGTGCCGATCATTGCTAAAAGTGTGAAGGCATGTTGCTAATTTTGAGCTGGACAAAAAAGCATTTAGTGGCAACCCAAGTTTAGACCCCTGCTAAAACAATCCGTCTCAACCCGATTTAGCCTGCCTGACCCACCATTCTTGACACTTTAATAAAAAATAAACAGAACATAATCTCTCAATTAAGCACAGTTGAGAAAGGCTGAATGCTTACTTGTTAATATCATCTGAAGAGTAGCCAGTAACACCTCCAAAAACAACCAACACATAATCCACATCCAATGATCTCATTATATCATATGCTTCATCCTCATATGAGGACATAGCCCGCCCAACTGTAGCAATGTGTGTATTATTCCATGTGTTATTGTCTACAATAACAGTTCTGTTCCCCATGGCTGTAATTTGATAACCATAATCCCACCAAGACATAACTTTAGCATCTTGAGGAGTATTTTGTCTAAGCCAGAAGTATGCTTCACGGTAATCATCAAATATGACCCGTTGACCATGGGCCCCACGTGCCGCCAAGACAATTGAAGGAGATGAGTATGCCTCTGATGTGACCCATGTACAGTGAATAGCATATCTGCTTAGTAAATAGAAAGCACCAAAGAGTAACACTGTAGCACCATTTTTCAGGAAAGGAATAGATTGGTCAAGCGAAGCTTGTTGCTGCAACAAATATATTACAAGAAAATAAATCAAGAGGATGATTAACTGATTTAGTAAACTTAATAAAGCAAGAAATGCACAGCAGAACTTATATGAAATTGGCCTATAAAAAAAGAAGATGTTGACTTCAACTTCGGGCTTGAACAGCTTTGAAGTTGTGTCCAATTAATTTCCCTAGTGAACTAACAATTTCCCATCTAAAATATTTGCAGTAGAGTCTAATGGCGGGTGCTCAGATGACTATATATCTGGATATTTACTAGCTTGATAAATTATTACTCACATCTAAACTATATACTTATGAAACAACGCAAAAAAGCAAAAAGAAAACAAAAACGCAAAAGCCTGCCTAACAACTCAATTTCATCAAACTACAAAAAGTTCTCGAGGTTATTTATCACAAAAGAGTTATTAGTTGATTACTTTGATTAAATAAAAAAACTACAAAATATAATGACGTGCTTTTTTGATCAGCGCCAATTGAACAGCTTTATTACACATCAAAAATTCACCAATGACACTAAAACAATGATGTGAAATAACTTTAATAAACTAAGAAATTTAAAGATATTGCAGAAATAGAGTTTCTAACCTTAGATAATCCCTTTGTGCTACTGGTTCCTTTGGCAGACACAGTTTGACCGGTCTTTCCCCTGATCGCTTGGGTCAAGTTCTTTATTGTAGCAGAGACTGCAATAGCACTAATAAGGCATACTGCAGGTGTTGCAACAAGAATCAACCGAACCATCACACCAGCGAAATACATACTCGTGAGACCGTACATTACAATGAAAATAGTGGCATCTGATAGTCGTTTGAAGCAGAAATATAAACCCGCTGGAAAGAGGAAAAGCAGGATATGAAAATCAAACATGAAAGATGACCATGCCGTAGGCTGATGCTCAGAGACCGAAGCTATAATTGGGATATGATCTTTTGCATACGTCGGGTCTAGTAAAGAGTAAAATCGCCCTGTCCATGGTGAGATATAACCAGAAGCTGTACCCAATCCCAAAGCAATAGCACCCACAGCTACTGCAGAAGTTACACTAATCCTCAAAAAGGCTTGAAACTTAGTTGTATCATTTAACATGTGCTTTACCCAGACCAAGAAGTAAAATACCTACCACAATAATAAAATTAAGCAAGATCAGTATAGTAGCATGTTTATAGTGAATAACTAGTTTCAAACATTTAATAAATACTAATTATGATTTTCTGATTATTTAACGTAAAACAAAAAAGCTTGTCGATGCAGGTAGTGAGTTACACATGCAAACTGATTATAGTGGCAATCGTAAGTTTAGTCAGCTATCCGCCACTCTAGTCAACTGAATATCCAATCAGTAATCGGTATTCAAGTCACAATAATCATTTTAATATCCCACGTTCAAACATTTTAGTACTTCCAAAAGTGTGACCATATAAACTGTAGCAAACAATTTACTTGTTGGGCACATTTTATTAAATTCATCTCAATGCAACAAGTAACGATATAATGTAATATATTTTTTGAACATATTGTGTGAGATAACCACTACTTTTTGTGAATAAGATCAGTATAGCAGCATGTTTAAAGGGAAAAATTAGTTCTGCGAGTTGGTAAAAACTGGTTACTTTAAGTCAAAACAATAACACTTGGAGATGCAGAAAAGAAATTGCAGATACAGAAACGATTATAGCGCCAATTGTAATACAGCCTAACATCCTAAAAGTCACAATGATCACCTTAATATCTCACATCCAAACATCTTTTTAACTTCCAATAGCGTGTTCAGACAACATTATACCATACAATTTACTTATTGGGAGCATTTGATTCGATTAATTTCATAGCAACTTTTATGCAAGTCATTAACATAAAATCATAGACGCATTAGAAACAATCCAAACGTGAATAATATAATAAAACCACGAAACCGTATACCTGAATCAAGAAAAACACTCCCATAGCAGCCATATGTTCACCCGACTGAACATGTTGAAACCCAACAAACCTAATCTGCATAGCGAGCAACATCCCCACAATATACATACAATTATACGCCACATACAATCTCATTGAATACCTCCCAGTAATCAACAACACCAACACATACAACGGAATCAAATTAATAATAAACACATAACCACCCCACGCCGAAACCATATAAAAATACCCAAAAGCCGAGGCTAAACTCCACGCAAGCGACCCCGTATTAACGGCCTTAACAAACAAATAAAAAGTCAACAACAACGCAAAAATCGCAACACCCTCATTATCATAACTCCCTGCAACAGACCTCGATATATAACCAGGACATATAGCAATCAAAATAGCAGCCACTAAACCCGCCCCAGAATCCCACACCTCTTTCCCAAAGAAATACGCCACAATAGTCGTATTACTCGCGAAAAAAGGCGCAGTCAAGACACAAACTTCGCGAATATGAACCGCAAACCTTAAGAACTTCAAACCCCAATAAATAACAGCAGCAGTAACCATAAGACCAGGATACAAAGTCCCACCAATGATTCTACCTAAAGGGTACCAGCTTTCGGAATCGAACCAGTTCCAAAACTCGTAGAACCCGTTTTCGGTTAAGTACAAGGTTGTCCTGTAGTTGAAATAAGGGTCAAATTCATGTATCATAGACTCATAACGTAAGACACTAAACAAACGAGTGATAAATGCTAAAATGTAGACAAGTAACAAGATTGTGATACGGATCAAGAGTTCTTGCTGTTTGGTTTTGAGTTTTAAGGTTTTTAAGGAAAAAGGTGATGTTTTTAAGGTTGTGGATGGATCTGGTTGGTGGGTTTTGTTGGTGTCTGGTTTTCCGACCATGGTTAATGATGATGTTGCTGGAGATCAATGGTTGTTTAGGGTTTGATGGAAATGGAAGAATGGTGTGTGTGGAGTGGACTGAAGAGAAGTCGTGAGTGTAGATCCAAAAACCCTTCACCAACAACTAACAAACCCACCAGGTTTTTCAAAAGAAAAATTTACCTACTATGGTAAAAGATAAAAAAATAAAAATAAAAATAAAAATAAAAAATAAAAAATAAAATAAAATAATTAATCCTTTAACTTTGGCTCTCATGGTTTAACAACCATTAAACTTGTTTTGATTTTGACAATACCTTTATCTTCTAACTTTATTTCACACTTTCATTTAAAAGAAATGATTGGGTGCTTAAATATATGCTTAATTTTATGCTTAAAACTAAGTGTCAGCGTTATGTTGGTTGTAGATGAGAGACTCACTATTTCACAGACCGATAAATAAATGCCACACAATTTTAAGTTTTGACTATATCAGAGAGAGAGAGTTGGGTAAACCTTGCTCATGGTTTATGTTTTGACTATATCAGAGAGAGAGTTGGGTGTAACACCCCAACCCGAAAAGGGTTAGAATGTCACATTATGGTGTCAATCAGAACAAAATAAATGCAAGTGAAAGTCTTAATTAATAAATGATAACAAAGGTATTCTACAACTGATAATGAAAAACTAACTCTAACATAGTGAGTTCCAAAACTAAGATACAATTCCGAACTAAATATAACTGAATGTAAATCCAAGTCTAATCCATAAGCAAAAGGTTAACTATCGTCAGGGTAGTCCACTAAAAGCTCCTATGCACTCTTCACTCAATCCCAGCTTCCAACCTAAAACCTGCCGCAGGAAAAGAAATGTGGCTGAGCTAACACTCAGTGAACAGATATAAACAAATAATTGATAATAAGATAATCGAAACGAATACGGATCACATTATGTCAAATCAAAGAAAGGGAAAGAGCCTGCTGAAAAAATGTCAGATGAAACAGAATACAAAACGAATATGAATCAGATACTGAATCAGAGTGCATAACAAATATCAATCAATATAGGATCAGAGTGCATTGCCCAACTGCCTAAATATGATACATGAATAGGCCAAATAATCATATCACAATTCATATCACATATCATATACCGTCAATTCCAAAGTTGTACATGGACTAGCTAGCTCACAATGTACCAGAATGTGATGGGGTGTAGGAACACACACCAACCAATCACCAGATACAGATACAGATTTCCTAGGATGCATCCATACGCCCCCTGCAAAACAAATCATATATATACACCTGCTCATGACAGGTATATACACATATCATAATGGCCAATGTGCACAAATATCATAACAGAACAGAAGGGGACGCCGTGGATTAATCACACCTCCACAGAAAGTGTCATGCCACCGGTGCCTCAATGACATGGCCATGGTACCTCCATGGCTAGGAATACAGATACAGAAGTTGGGCAACACAAGAGCAATCATAATCATAATCATATCAAATCAATCATATCAAATACTGAAATGAAGCATATTATATCAAATCAATCATATCAAATACTGAGCTGAAGCATATCATATCAAATACTGAACTGAATCATATCAAACGGATAACCAACGAATATCAGAATGAGATAGCAATTCAAATATCAGAACGAATAACAAAACGGATATCAAGGTAATAACGGATAATCATATCAATGGATGTCCTTACTGAAAAAGGACGGAATATCTGTACCTTAGCAAATGAAATGAAAGCAAACGGAAAAGTGATCACAAGGAAACAACGTCACGTCTTCTTCAACGAATCTACACGGATTATGGTTCATATTATACTTATTAGCTCATTTAATGTCATAACGGATTCTTAATTACTCTTTACCATTCATTAATGTGATTAGAGTTTCATAAGTGAAATTAGGATAACATATGTTCAATAGTATCCGGTTTAATGTTTCAAATGAAATTAGGGTCAAAACATATTTAATGGGATTAGGTTACACCAAAACTGTAACTTATAACATATTTCAGATTTTATCACATTCAAGCCCCTTTGTTTATGAATTTAAAACCATACTTATATACTTACTGAGGTGCTCAAATAATTATCATAGATACTTATACATGTTAGGTAATTACTGTAATTTTTCCAGATTTTATTTCAAAATGCAAGTATCCAAACAAAAATCATTTTCCCAGACCTATCCAGAAAGTGCACTGCAGGTATACCCCAAAAGTTTGTCATATACATCCTAAACATTCTTCCTGTCAAATGAGACCTCTTAATTCCTTATGGTTTTAGAACTAAAAATAAAAAACACCAACTGATTTTCAGACATCCAAAATACAGTTTTGACACTTAACATTGTAAAAATCAAAAGACTACCCTCCCTACCTCCAATGACCACGGAATTTATATATTCAGAAAGTAGGCAACTTAAACTTAATTTTAGACTCAAGAATCATACAAAAACATGTTGGCATCATCAAATTAGACCCCTTTAAATCCGACCTAAATTCTGGACAACATCTTATTGTGACAGAAAACAAACTCCTTAACCCTTTATAAACCCGAATCGACCTCTAATTAATTTCTAGGGTTTTCCCAATTTTAGTAGCTCATTATTAATGTATAATTAATGATCTAATACTGAGTTTAATGACAATATTAGGGTTAGCAAAGTCTAGGTCGATTCCTTCAAAGGAAAACATAAGTCGAATTCAGAAGCTAACAAGTTTTATTCATGATTTCATGTGGCTGATATGACGAGGCAAACAAAGGCATACCAACATGGTTACTAACGATTTGTTTAACATGAAATTAGTCTTGATTATCATGTATTTGTGTCGAATGAATAAAGGAAACAAAAGGGAAACAAGATCACCTTGTGTCGACTTGTAAAAGGAATCGAATGGGACAGATTAGGGCTCGGATTGCAACACTACAACTCCAATGATTCGTACACAAAACCTTGGTCTTATTCTTGCTTCGTTCTTCTCTCTTCTTGGCAGCAAACATAAGGGATTAAGGGTGTGTGTTTGCATTCGGTGTAAAGGAGAGTAACAAGGAGAGATATACCTTTTAAAAAAAAAAGGGAAAAACGTGTTATAGAGATTGGAAAACCGTGTGTATAGATATGGAAGGTAATAAACTAAATTGATTTGGCCACATGATTGCAGGCGTGATATATGGGCTTGATGGGTTCATCTAATTATCAATCCCATGAGGTTCGGTTCTTCACAAAAAGAAAACATTTCCTGTAATAATTTAGGATATTATCATTTAGGGTAGGATTTAGTTTAGTTTAAAATTTATTTAGTTTAATTTTTGTATTATTAGGTAATATAAATTTAGAACACAAAATTTTAAATGACATGCGATTTAATTTCACAATTAGGTTATATTCAAGTTATCAAATAAAATGTGGTTACGAATTTTAGGGCTTTACATTGGGTCTCTGATGTAATCAGCTATCTTAACTTGTGAGGGATAACTTGAATTGACTCAACATTTTTCTTAACATGTTGTAAGTGATTTTTAAAATTCGCCATGGTGTTATTATTTAAAAATAACTTGCAATTATGGGTCATTGGCGGCTACTTTAACCTCATACTATTGGGTCCATTCAGCACCCAAGCGTCCTAAAACAAGGATTTGAATACAAATTAGCCCAAGTGCCGTAACCGTGAATGCTCTCAGGTCACTGAGTGAACAGTCACTCAGTGAGTTATCTTCAGGATGCTTAGGATGAGTCTAAGAAGAAGGATTCACCATTCAGTGAGGCAGAACTCCCTGAGTGGCACCTAAGCCAAATAAGAAGATAATGGGTTCAGTGAGTGATGACAATAACTCATTGAACCCCAGTCTCCTCAACAACTATGAAGAATGAAGATTGAAGACTGAAGACCAAGACTAAAGAACCTGAAGTCTATAAGAAAGGCAGGACAAGGCGGGAAGAGTTTGAAAAGATAAGGAAAAGTCCTTATTAGGCTAAAGTAAAATTTTCCCTGAAAGGCTTTAGAACAAGAGCAGTTTCATCACTGTTACTCATAAAGCACAATTGTCTTATACCCAAAATAGGTTCTTGTAACAGGGACAAAATCACCCCTCCTCTCCACTTCCCTATAAATACCCACACATAAAAATAACACACACACGCTTTGAAATTATATCAAACTCTTGACCTTTTTTCAAAAACTTGTGTGTGTTCTTAACCTCAAAACCAGACTTTTTTCTTACCAAATCAAGACCTTCTTTTATAATGGCTACTTCTAAAGCTATTACCTACGCCCCTAATGTGGAATTCCAAATAGAAGGCGTGGATTTGACCAAAAATAATGTCGTAGGGAATTTTGCCTATTCGAAAAAAATTTCGGCCTATAAGGATATGGTAAAATACCTGCAAAATTGCTTCCTCTTTGCGGCATTTACCAAGACACCCCCAGTCATATACCATGACTATTTGAGGGAGTTCTGGTGTACAACGGTGGTCACCAACCCTGATGTCACCAAGGACTCCATCATCACCTTCTCAGTGAAAAATGGGAGGAAAACCCTCTCCCTTGATTACAAGACCTTTATCAAAGCCACAGGCCTTGATTACACTGAGACATTTGTCCCTCACCCCACTGAAAGTGAAGTAAAGGCCGAACTGCTTTTACTTGGGCCACATGATGACAAACACCCTGATGTGGCCCCAGGGACTTTATTGGCCAAAGCCCCCATCATTAAAACCTGGTTTCCTGCAGTCTGGAGGATATTGATGACCTTTGTCATTCAGGTCCTTGGTAGAAACAAGTCCTCCACAGAGCAATTGAACACTGCTCAACAAATGATAGTGTTCAGTCTCCTGGAGGGTAGAAAAGTAGATATTGGAGAAATAATCTTCAAAGACCTCATAGTCAAGCTATCAGGGAAATCCAGGCAAAGACACATGTCTTACCCTAGGTTCATTTCCTATGTGCTTCAAGACCTATTAGGCTCTGAGTATGTTAGGCCTAATGTCCAGGGATCTGACCCTGATGTCTTACACAAGACAAACTACTCAAGAGACCTCACTGAGGTTACACCAGTTGCCCTGACCACATACATGTTGATGGTCATTCAGGGTGCAGACGCAATATCACTAGTGCCTTCTCCTTTCAAGAAGGAGAAGAAGAAAAAGAATGGGGGGTCCAGGAAAGTGGTTCAACCCAAACCACTCGACATTGAGACCTCTGCCTCAAAGCCTGAGAAAAGAAGGAAAAAAACGGCTAAGCCCACTGAGACACCCACAGTTGAGACCCAATTGGCCAAAGAACAACCACCAACGGAGGGCACTGAGAAATCACCCTTAGTGTCCTCGGGCAAACTTGCTCCTAAAGACTCTGCTGGCATATACAAGTCAGTGGAGTCAGGAACCATCTACCAATCACTTTCCGATGAAGGCATTCGTCAATCATCACCTTTTCCTGAGGGAGAAAAGGGTCCTATATCCTCAGTAGAGCAGCACTACTCTACCGAGAAGGTGACACACATCCCCTCACATCCCGTTTATAGCTTTGACAAATCACAGTCAGAGTCTCAGGGAGGACTGGTCCCTAAATCTTCATCAAGGCAGCACAACCTTGGTGGAAAAGGGGACCTCAACATTCAACATCCTGTTTACGGCTCTGATCAATCACAATCAGGGTCTCAGGGAGTAACGATCCCTATATCTTCGTCAGGGCAGTACAACCCTGATGGAAAGGGGGACCTCAACATCTCATTGCCTAATGATGGTACTGGAAAAACTCACCAGTACCTGAAGGCACCTCAGGGGACAAAGATTCAGGGGGCATCCAACCACCCGCCGATATGGAACCTACACCCCCCCATGGCGTTGCGAGTCTCTCGGGAACTGGCCCTAAGGACCAGGCAGATCAAACCCAGTCTGCCGGAATAGAGGGGTCAGGACCTGGCCTCAACAAAGGCGAGCCCTCTTCTGAGGGGGAGCCGGATACACACCTGGTTCCAACTCTTGCTGATCTCCAAATGCTTATAAATGAAGAGTCAGAAGAAGAAATGGTTGACTTCGGAGATGACGAGGTTTTTTCTGCTGGGGATGACATGGACACTGAGACTTACAACTCTCCTTAGCACACTGAATAGCCAACCTCATCTCCTCCTCCTGAGGAACCAGCATCCCATCACAATCCAACATCATCATCATCATCATCATTAGACAACACCTCAGGCTCCTCAGACTCTGCTCCTGCAACTCCTGAATACCTGCAAAAGTATGAAAATGTTCTACCTCTTACTGAAAGGCAGTTAGTAAAGTTCCTCAGAAAATCCAACACTGCCCTCTTCACTGAGATCACAAAGGAACAATGGGATCAGCACACTGAAGTAGCAGCCTCATATGCTGACTTCAGGGTGGCTATTGAAGGGACACAAGGTCAAATCAACCAAGTCACTGCCTCTACTGCCAAACATGTCAGTGACTTGAAGACCTCCATTGAGCATCTGGGCCTTGAACAGGAGAAACAATTCCATAATGTACTGCAGTCTCTAAGTGCTATACAAGAAGTTTTCAAGGATGATCCAGATCTCATTACCAAGCTGACTGAGTTCATGGATTCTCAGAAGACCACCTCCTCCAACATTACTGAGCTTCTCAGGCTCCTCAAGGAGGTGGATCTTGCACCTCTCAGGTCTCAGCAGGAAGCCCTTCAGAAGTCCGTTTCTGATACCCAAGGATGCCTGACACATATTTCATCAGCCTTTGACCAGCTCTCTGCTAAACATAATGAGTTGGTCAATCATTATACCACCAGGGTCACTCAGCTCTCTGACGCTCAAGCCAGCATGGCCACAGACATCTCCATCCTGAAGAACGAGACCACTGACATCAAGAACATGGTCTCCACCATCCTGTCTGTTCTTCAGACCTCTCCAGTTCCCCCAGCTCCTCAGTCAACCGATGCTTACACTGAAGCTCCAGCATCTGTTGAGGGGGAGAAACCTGATGAACCAGTTCTTGAACCTGAAGCTACTAATATCACTGAAGCTGTTCCTCTCCAAAGCTTCATGCCAAGAACCTCAACTTCTTCAGCACTTGTTATTGCTACAACTCCAATTACAACTGAAGCAACAACAACTACTGAGTTCCCTGAAGCCTCCTTCAGTACACCCCCTCCCACTGACAAAAGGAAGGGAATCATGGAGACTGAAGATTTGTTGGGAATTATATTTTCATAGATTTGATGATCACAGAACAAAAAGAATGAAACATGAAGAATACTGAAATGATAAGCAAAATACGTCGCTTACACTTTTTTCGGTACAAAGCTAAATACCAGGTTATAGTTCGAGGTAGAACCAACCTAACGTCGCCTATACAATTTCCGACACTAAGCTAGATGTCGAGTTCTTTTACATGGGTACAACCACTCCCGTCGTCGCTTAACCTTTTTCTGATACTAAGCTAGATACCGAGTTCTTTACAAGGGTACAACCACTCCCGCTATGTTTTATGGCCCAACATAGAAACCTTATGTTTTATGGCACAAACACATAAACCACCTAATCTAGTATGAATAGATTACAATGATGATCCATGACATAAATAGGTCATGGACATGAATGACTAATCTAAATGAACTTCCATTGATAGGAAGCCTTCAATGGATGAAGATCACAAGCTCCCTAAACTTGTTGTGATGGATCTTCATATATGCATGTGGAATCTACATGAACTTCTTGAATAAGAAGTCTTCAAACATTGACGATGTCAAGTGCCCTTGAATCTTCATATGTTGGTATGCTATGGTGGATAATGACTTCAAGATCTTCTAATATGCTATGATGATGACTCACGATCTCTGAGCTAGCTTCACAGGATCATTACGAGTATATGCTTACAACATAATGAAAGTTAGTAACATTATGATCATTATGTAAAGGGTGATTAATGTGTGTTTCTACATGATTTACTAATGATCTAAATGTATGCAAAGGGTAGGAGGAATGTGTGTTCAAATGGGATAAACAATGGGTAAACAATGGGCTGCTATTTATAGCCAACAGGAATTTTACCCCGCGGATTTGGCGGATCCAAATAAAGGGATCCGTCCTTTATACCATTTGGATCCGCGGGTGTCTGACAAAAAATCTCCAAATATCTTTCCATATCTAACCAAGATCTTGCAAAGTCAACTACATTGCTTCAAGATCTTTCCAAAATATCTTTCTAAATCTACAAGATTTCTAAATGATGTGTGCCATGATGTCATGTATATATTTCCATTTTAAGATTTAAAATGTAAATAATGTAAATGTATATATGTATGTAACATGTATCCTAGTGATCATGTAGCATCTATATACTAGCTTAACTAATATATGTTTACCAAGATGTATCATGTTAGTTTGACACCTAAAGTGTACTTATCCTATTAAACTTAGGAAACATGATGTACAAGTAAAAATACTTGTTTATGCAAAGGTGTAAAATGAGGTTCTAAGTAGAATGATTAGCCTTTTTAAAATACTTAATAACCTAACTGTATTTTAAACATTCTAAATGGTTTGTTAAGGCTTTGATCATAATGCCACATAACAAACATGTACGAACCTGTGTTGTATCATACGAGGACTCGAGAAGTCGAGAGGTGTTGGATGTATGTTGAGACAAAATAAGATTACAAGTAACTTGTACATTTTACGTTATGTATCAAGTTACATGTTTGTCATCAATCAAAACAAACGAGATTGCTTGCACTAACAATCTCCCCAACGAGACTGCTTGCACTAACAATCTCTCCCTTTTTGATTGTAACACCCCAACCCAGCAAGGGTAGAAGTATCACATTAATGGCTTCGTATCAGATCAAAACAAAGCATACATTACAGTAATACAAGGAATCTTAAAGGTTACAAATGAGATTACAAGGAAATACAAAATTTACAAAGAAATAAATACTAAGTCTGAAGATATAAGTTCTTCTAGTCATCTCTACTTCAAAATAACTATCAAGTCTTCTAAGTCCAAAAGTCTCTTCCCTCAAACCCAGCCTCCAACTAAAAACCTGCCGCATGGAAAGAAATGCGGCTGAGCTTAAAAAGCCCAGTGAACAGATATACGATAACAAACAGTAATAGAGAATAGTACAGAATAACAGAAACAAAGGTCAAACAGATGTAATATGGTTCAAGGGATAAGTCAATGAATAAGTATAAAGGAAAGGGAAAAGGGATAGTAATCCACCACGAGCCCAGAAACATATCATATCATATCATAGCAGTGTAACCATAAATCTTCATAATCATATAGAGGGGAGACCTCTCAGATAATCAGATAATATGAGGGGTGTCCTCATTCTTCAAATGGAGTAGCTAGCTCCCAGATATATGTGAAAGGCGTGTATTGCACACAAGCACCAGTCACCAGACAAATCATATCAAATCATGTTAAATCCACTAAACAGAACAGATCTAGGATGCATCCATACGCCCCCCCAGAACAAATTAGATTGGCCATAATAACAGTAGTGTGCACATGTCATAATCAGAATGGGGACGTGGCGGAACATCACTCTACCACCCTAGAGTCATGTCATTGGTGCATCAATGACATGGCCATGTTACCTTCATGGCTAGGAAACAGAATTTGGCTCGGGTATCAAACTAAGAGTCAGAAATCATATCATAATCAGGGTGTCACATCATAAGGTTCATAGCATATGGTTCATGTCAAACATTTCAGAATTTATATCAAAGTCCAAATCAGAATTACCAGATCAAGGTTCATGTCAAATAATCATGTTAAGGTTCAGATCAAAAGTTCATTTCAAAAGTTTCTATCAAAAGTCCATTTTAAAACAATCTTTTATTCATGATTTTCATAAAATGATCCTTTTAAGTGGTTTTCATAGAAATAATCTTTCAAAACGGTTCTTATAAAGATAGTCTTCAAAATATAGTTTTCATAACAGTTATTAACACGTTACATAAAAGTTGTTTCGCATCATTTATAAACATCTTTTTAAAATGGATTTTCTCGAAATATTTCCATGGTATAATTAAAAAGGTTTTCATAACATAGGTTCATAACAGAGGTCATATCAGATGGGATCAACAGAGAAGGTTCAAGCAAAGGGAATCATAGCAATGGCATCAGATCAGAAACTAACGGATCAGAATATGAAAGAGATCATGAGAAACCTTATAAGAAAGGTCAGAATATCTGTACCTTAAACCGCCAGGGAAACACACACTAGAAACATAAGGATCGGAATAAACTCCTTCTTCAGCGAATCTACACGAATTAATGATCGGCTTATTATTAATAACTTATTCAATTCAGATTTTCCATTTTAGCCGGCTTTCCAGTTTTAGTAACTTTCCATTTATAGCAAGTTTCCAAAGTTAGCAAGTTTCCATAAATTAGGGTTTTAATCGAAAATATTCCAAAGTTAAGGGTTTTAAATGAAAATATCTCAAATTACTTATGTTAAATACATAAATATTCAGAATCACACTCTTAGTCCTTTATGTTTCACAATTTACCATTTATACCCTTAAGTTATTTAATTTACAAAATAGCCCTTATAGTTATATAAGTTACATTTTAACCCTTTCTATATCCATAATTACACAACAAACCTTTTCATTACTAAATTACAGAATATACCCTCAAATATAAGTGTGGTACAAATTCAAACCTTCAAGTTTCATAAAATTACACATTTAGTCCCTTTAGTTTTTAAAATAAACACAAAACACCTTTCAAAATCCTTTTTAACCTTTTTATAATTTCTAACAGTTTTTCACACGAAATTGTTATGTTTTCTATAAATCGAAAACCATATAAGAACTCAGAAATAAATTCCCCAAAAATTCACAGAGATACTTCAATGTCTTAAGTATTTTATCTAATTTTTCTAGATTTTATTAAGTATCACAAACATGGATTAAAATTCACTTAATTCAACTCGTCCAGATTTCTGATAGATTTTACTATACGAAAAGTTATTAATTATAAACCCCTTAAGAAAAATTCATAAAAATCTATAAAAATTCCAGTAACTAATAGACATCCTATATATTACCCAGTTCGAAGTAAACCTTTTAATTCGACACGGTTTGAAAATGATAAATGAAAAACCCGGACTGTTTTTCCAGACATAAGAATTCGATCAGACACATAATTTTCCAAAAATCAAAAAGTAACCTTCCAGGCCTCCAAAAATTACAAACTAAATTTCTCCAGGAAGCTATTTCATTAAACTTCATTCTAGACTCCAGAAACACCAAAATACACGTTCGCATCATTTAATTACAATCGAATTAAGTCGGATAAATTTCCAGATCAGAAAATGTTTTCAATATTCTATGTGATCCTTTAGGGTTTTTGCTTAAAATTCGAATGGATTTGATATAAGTATAACATGGTTACCTTACGTGATGAATGACACAAGAATGAACAAGATTAAGCCTCCTTCTTGGGGTTTTGGATCGAATGGCAGCAGCACCAAAAGAGAGAGAACCGAACTTTTATTTTTGAGGGATTTAGGGTTTGTTTGTTTGATGAGGATCGGTTATAACAAAAAAGAAATACCGAGTATTGTTTTGATGGGCCAAGTTAGGGAATGGATGGGTTTAATTTGGGCTAGGATCAATCAAGTCCAATGTCTTCTTATTTACTAATATGGGCCGAAGTTTTGGAAGTTCATAGGTACATAAGTTAAATAAATTTCGCCTAGCATGTAAAATGTAGGATTTTATTTATTTGTTACTTCTTATTTACATAATGTATAGTTTTATTGGAAGCTTAGTTCATCAAATACTTAGGACATAATTTACTTCGGGTTAGGTTACACATGATGATACTTATATAACGTTACAAGTTCTTAAAAGTTCAAATTCAGAGGGTATTTTAGTCCTTTCAGATTATGCTAAATTTAGGGTTTTACAACTCTTCCCCTCTAAAAAAAAATTTTCGTCCTCGAAAATTGAAGTCGCAAAATTAGACAGAGTCGTAGCAAGTCGCAACAGATCATCGTAATATTCTCATGCCCGAGGAGTTTCTTCCAAAAGATCTTCAGACCAAACGTTTCTCATGACTCATATCAAAACGAGGTGGGTTCAAATTTTTCAGGAGATGACAAATTAGGTTGATTCAGAACAAAAGATCCATGCAACATAAAATGGACGATAGGTGAATCTTCAGGAAACTCATATAGAATACGAACAAGATTTCAAATCAAATTGACTATGTCAACAGTATAGAGCTCTTCAAAGAGTTCTCAAGGTTCATAACTGAGGTCAACAGAATGCAATACGAGAGTTCAAACTCATCCAGTTATTTGATGAACTGAAACAGAGTATACGCATAGGTAGAATGAACCTAATGTCCCACTAATCGCGGATGAATCAACGGAGATCAGATTCTAAACTTCTTAGGTACTCCCCCAAGATATCCTATGGCCACAATGAGTGCACATTATATGGTGTAAGTATTATCACGTTGATCAGGCGTCATAATACTAGCACCACATAATTATGCCTTCATGATGATCATATTTTATCTCAAGTCGAATTCAAACCACCTATCTTAATCCACCTAGTACTTCTATAGTCATCAAAGGTCACAAGATCAAATGTCATAGTCAAGAGAGAAAACAAAACTATTCGCAAGAGTATCAAAATCCCAGATTGCCTAACAGAAGTGAGGTATACCGTCACAAGCATCATATCTTCCACAATTCGCCCAAAATCTCTCAAAACAAAGCCATCACCGAATATACGAAAAATAAACACGAATTGAAATGCTTCTAGGGAACTTAAATCATAAGAGGATCTTTTAACGATATAACGAAACTTAAGAAGGTCAACGGAATGAAAGTTAGTCGTCAAGAACTTCGGCCTTCATAGAATCAATTCTTCCAAACATAAAGGGTCTTGTTTCAAAATTCCGTTCATTCAACACCTCCAATCTCTTCAAGTCCGGTTAATCTGTCTTCGTCTGTCCATCAATCGGGAAGTGAAACCAAAATCGGAATCTTGTGTCTGGTTCATCAAGCCTCCTGCAGTTCTTCTTGGAATGTGATGGAGTAATGTGGATTTCCAGCACGATCTTTAAATCTCTCCATCATCCAGTTTGCTTCCGCTCTCAATTCATCTTAGTACAACCAAGATGAATAGGGAAGTGAGACTGCATGTCTTCATCAGCTCCAGGTTCGCCATCTTGACTAGAATTTCTTCATCTGCATTGCCAACACTTCTGCCTTGTAAGGAATGTCTTCATTCTTCAGGGTAGTCTCCATTATCGTCAACTCCCGGTCAGGCAAAGAACACCGTTGTCTCAACAAATATCCATCTCCCAGAATGCACAAATGATCGTCAAGTTTCTAACGAGGTGCAAAAATGATTTTCATGCTCTTCCTCGTCTCCGAATGTACCATTAAGTCATACGATGACCATTTGCCCAAGTACTTACGAGAAAACATCATTTATCAATTTCACAAAACAGTCAAGGCTTTAGTTAATACTATTAGCGTCACTAACCGTCATAGCAGTCGTTTACGAATACGGAAGGAGATTTCAAGAATAAAATCAATTCATCGGAAAGAAAACTTCGCGCTCCGAATTTAAACAAACACATAGTCGTTTCAGGGTGGAGGAATAATGATTTCTAACAGCAGTACGGTTCAGCTTTCAGTAATCGATACATATCTCCAGTCATCATCCTTCTTCATCGCGAACGGAACTAAAACACGCCCAGGAAATACCCTTAAGTAAACTCACTTCTTGGTCTTCGGTTGCTGCTCTTCCCGGTTGCTCAAATCAAACTGGTATGATCTGAAAGACGTCTTCGCTTGCTGGCTAGACAATCTCTCAGTATCATGTCAAATCCTACTTCACACTTCGGTGGAAAACTTGGTGGTTCCAACAAGATTCATATTCCGAAAACTCGGGGTGCCAATTAACTCTCAAGACAAGGTTCATTCATTGGTGTACAAAAGGGTTTCTAAGAAAACTTATAACCGCGAAAATAACACACGAGTCTCCAGAGTAATAGAAAACGTTCAACAATCGGTAATCATGGTAGGGAGTTCAAAGTTGTTGCAAACGTTAGAGGTGAGACATGGAAGGATAGTTGTCAATATTGAAATACTCAAACAACCAGTTTTCTTATCAGAATAAAATCGAAGTTTAACTGACCAAGCAAAGTCGGATCACAAATCAAATCTTTATCATTCAACAATGAGGGGAAACATTCTTATACTCATGGTCACAACCACAAAGCTTCTCGTATGGACGGAGATGGGTGAAACGAAATCAAATAGTGTCGGAAAATTTATAGACGTTTATCAAAGCAGAAGACAAATATCAAAATGTGTCAAGTACGTCATCGCCATGGAGATTCTCAGAATGCCCGAAAAGGCGTCAAAATGATTAACGAAAGGATCATAGATCAGAGTCAAAATCTGAAGATAAGGATCAAATAGTGTCGGGCAATTATTATGAAATTCTCACTGCCTTCAATATTTAATCAGGTTCAAATCTTAGGTGGTGCAAATCATAAGCTTTCACTTTCCAAAAGTGGTATCAACAGGATCTAACCAAAAGCAAGGCACGAATCAGAGTGATGCGGAAGCAATGATAACTAAACAGATGCCTTATAGTCTACCCATTCCTCACTGGTCAAACTCAAATCCTTATAGGGAAATCCAAAAGCAAATTTCAAGGTTGTCTTACGAGTGCCTACAGGGAAAGCTTAATGGTCCTAACTCACACAGGTCAAGGGTAAATGTATTACGAAATCGCAGCCTGTCTCTCTGATACCATAATTGTAACACCCCAACCCAGCAAGGGTAGAAGTATCACATTAATGGCTTCGTATCAGATCAAAACAAAGCATACATTACAGTAATACAAGGAATCTTAAAGGTTACAAATGAGATTACAAGGAAATACAAAATTTACAAAGAAATAAATACTAAGTCTGAAGATATAAGTTCTTCTAGTCATCTCTACTTCAAAATAACTATCAAGTCTTCTAAGTCCAAAAGTCTCTTCCCTCAAACCCAGCCTCCAACTAAAAACCTGCCGCATGGAAAGAAATGCGGCTGAGCTTAAAAAGCCCAGTGAACAGATATACGATAACAAACAGTAATAGAGAATAGTACAGAATAACAGAAACAAAGGTCAAACAGATGTAATATGGTTCAAGGGATAAGTCAATGAATAAGTATAAAGGAAAGGGAAAAGGGATAGTAATCCACCACGAGCCCAGAAACATATCATATCATATCATAGCAGTGTAACCATAAATCTTCATAATCATATAGAGGGGAGACCTCTCAGATAATCAGATAATATGAGGGGTGTCCTCATTCTTCAAATAGAGTAGCTAGCTCCCAGATATATGTGAAAGGCGTGTATTGCACACAAGCACCAGTCACCAGACAAATCATATCAAATCATGTTAAATCCACTAAACAGAACAGATCTAGGATGCATCCATACGCCCCCCCAGAACAAATTAGATTGGCCATAATAACAGTAGTGTGCACATGTCATAATCAGAATGGGGACGTGGCGGAACATCACTCTACCGCCCTAGAGTCATGTCATTGGTGCATCAATGACATGGCCATGTTACCTTCATGGCTAGGAAACAGAATTTGGCTCGGGTATCAAACTAAGAGTCAGAAATCATATCATAATCAGGGTGTCACATCATAAGGTTCATAGCATATGGTTCATGTCAAACATTTCAGAATTTATATCAAAGTCCAAATCAGAATTACCAGATCAAGGTTCATGTCAAATAATCATGTTAAGGTTCAGATCAAAAGTTCATTTCAAAAGTTTCTATCAAAAGTCCATTTTAAAACAATCTTTTATTCATGATTTTCATAAAATGATCCTTTTAAGTGGTTTTCATAGAAATAATCTTTCAAAACGGTTCTTATAAAGATAGTCTTCAAAATATAGTTTTCATAACAGTTATTAACACGTTACATAAAAGTTGTTTCGCATCATTTATAAACATCTTTTTAAAATGGATTTTCTCGAAATATTTCCATGGTATAATTAAAAAGGTTTTCATAACATAGGTTCATAACAGAGGTCATATCAGATGGGATCAACAGAGAAGGTTCAAGCAAAGGGAATCATAGCAATGGCATCAGATCAGAAACTAACGGATCAGAATATGAAAGAGATCATGAGAAACCTTATAAGAAAGGTCAGAATATCTGTACCTTAAACCGCCAGGGAAACACACACTAGAAACATAAGGATCGGAATAAACTCCTTCTTCAACGAATCTACACGAATTAATGATCGGCTTATTATTAATAACTTATTCAATTCAGATTTTCCATTTTAGCCGGCTTTCCAGTTTTAGTAACTTTCCATTTATAGCAAGTTTCCAAAGTTAGCAAGTTTCCATAAATTAGGGTTTTAATCGAAAATATTCCAAAGTTAAGGGTTTTAAATGAAAATATCTCAAATTACTTATGTTAAATACATAAATATTCAGAATCACACTCTTAGTCCTTTATGTTTCACAATTTACCATTTATACCCTTAAGTTATTTAATTTACAAAATAGCCCTTATAGTTATATAAGTTACATTTTAACCCTTTCTATATCCATAATTACACAACAAACCTTTTCATTACTAAATTACAGAATATACCCTCAAATATAAGTGTGGTACAAATTCAAACCTTCAAGTTTCATAAAATTACACATTTAGTCCCTTTAGTTTTTAAAATAAACACAAAACACCTTTCAAAATCCTTTTTAACCTTTTTATAATTTCTAACAGTTTTTCACACGAAATTGTTATGTTTTCTATAAATCGAAAACCATATAAGAACTCAGAAATAAATTCCCCAAAAATTCCCAGAGATACTTCAATGTCTTAAGTATTTTATCTAATTTTTCCAGATTTTATTAAGTATCACAAACATGGATTAAAATTCACTTAATTCAACTCGTCCAGATTTCTGATAGATTTTACTATACGAAAAGTTATTAATTATAAACCCCTTAAGAAAAATTCATAAAAATCTATAAAAATTCCAGTAACTAATAGACATCCTATATATTACCCAGTTCGAAGTACACCTTTTAATTCGACACGGTTTGAAAATGATAAATGAAAAACCCGGACTGTTTTTCCAGACATACGAATTCGATCAGACACATAATTTTCCAAAAATCAAAAAGTAACCTTCCAGGCCTCCAAAAATTACAAACTAAATTTCTCCAGGAAGCTATTTCATTAAAATTCATTCTAGACTCCAGAAACACCAAAATACACGTTCGCATCATTTAATTACAATCGAATTAAGTCGGATAAATTTCCAGATCAGAAACTGTTTTCAATATTCTATGTGATCCTTTAGGGTTTTTGCTTAAAATTCGAATGGATTTGATATAAGTATAACATGGTTACCTTACGTGATGAATGACACAAGAATGAACAAGATTAAGCCTCCTTCTTGGGGTTTTGGATCGAATGGCAGCAGCACCAAAAGAGAGAGAACCGAACTTTTATTTTTGAGGGATTTAGGGTTTGTTTGTTTGATGAGGATCGGTTATAACAAAAAAGAAATACCGAGTATTGTTTTGATGGGCCAAGTTAGGGAATGGATGGGTTTAATTTGGGCTAGGATCAATCAAGTCCAATGTCTTCTTATTTACTAATATGGGCCGAAGTTTTGGAAGTTCATAGGTACATAAGTTAAATAAATTTCGCCTAGCATGTAAAATGTAGGATTTTATTTATTTGTTACTTCTTATTTACATAATGTATAGTTTTATTGGAAGCTTAGTTCATCAAATACTTAGGACATAATTTACTTCGGGTTAGGTTACACATGATGATACTTATATAACGTTACAAGTTCTTAAAAGTTCAAATTCAGAGGGTATTTTAGTCCTTTCAGATTATGCTAAATTTAGGGTTTTACATTGATGATGACAAAATATGTAAACGTGATAGAAAGTAAAATGCAAAAAGTTACTTGTATCCGTACTACCTTTACATTACTTTCTCCATTTATACTCTTCTCCCCCGTACTACCTTTACATTACCTTCTCCGTTTATACTCTTTTCCTCTATTACTTTCTCCGTTTACACCTTTCTCCCCCTTTTGTCGAAACAAAAAGGGTGTGTCCTTGGAGTTAACTTGATTTCTCCCCAAAATGGCGAGCTTGCATCATCCCTAGTGAAGTTAAATAGACTACTCCAATCTCCTATGGTTGTTGCGTCCCCTAGGTTGTTAGCGGATCCATGGATCAAATTTAGATCCTTAACCTACATCAAGGTTAGTGGTGTGCAACATAAAAAGATATATGAAAAATGCATGATGAATGAAATGCATATAGCCAACGATACACATGGATAAGCCGTGTTGGACTATCTTCTCCTTTTTGTCAAAACACAAAAGTGTGTCGAAGAATGAGAATTCTTAAGAATGCGAGCATGCTCCCCCTTGACTGTAGCTCCCCCTTAATCAATACTTCCCGTTGCTAGGGTACCAACGTATATGATGTAAGGATTATGAATGCTACAAAACAAGGATTAGTACATGATATGCTCTCCCTTGATCAATACTCCCCGTTGTTAGGGTACCAACATATATGATCCAAGGATGAAGAATCCTACAAAATAAAGGTTAGTGTATGTGATATACAACAATGCGTGTATATGATGTATTCTATAAATGCTTGACGAAAGCTCCCCTTTGTTTTAGAGCGTCAAGATAAACCTATAAAACAAAAATTAGCACAATAGAGACTATGTCTTAAGACATATGTGTCATATACGACCAGGTGTATAGACGATGCAATAATAGTGCTTGATAGATATTCCTCCTGGTTTGAGGACGTTAAGAAGCACCTACAATAAAAGATGACATATAATCGATGCAAACTTCATCCTTAGATGAGTATGCTATATACGATCGAGCGTATATGTTGATGAACCTACAATGAAATGGTTAGTGCAATATATTTTATCTCAAAGAAAAATATGATGCAACATATCAATAATCTAATCACAAGCAACTTAAGTCAGAGAACTTATGATTATTTGGCAAACCATGTCATACCAATTGTGATATTGTGATTATCTAGTAAACCATGTTATAAAGTGTGTAATCTTCTAATAAGAATTACAATCACAAGAATATAATATGATAAAATTCTACAAAACAATGCCTATGAGGAGGATATGAAGTGGAGTTAAAGTGAGTGATGCTAGTGTTGGTGTTAGTTTACTAGTGATAACTAAAGGTTGATGCAAGTAGGTTTTTCGCTAATCCATGGGGTTGATGATTAGTGAAAGAGGCGATGGAAGGTGGTGATTTTAATGAAAGCAATGAATTCAGAAACTCTAATGTATAGCAAATGCTATAAGAGTATTGAAGATGTTATCATCTACCAAAGATGATGAATTGTGCCATAAATGCTTGAATGGAAGAAGTGAATACATTGATCACTTAGGAATAGAAATTCCTTATGCAACAATTTGAAATACTAGACACCTATATGCGGATGAAAATGACATCATATGATGAGAGAGTGTTGGTTGGACCAACGTGTTGAGAGTGATGGTTCTGTTTGCACTGACAATGACGTGCTTGATATGTATCAAGAATGAAAAGAATGAGATCCTATGATGGTGTTCTAGACACTGAAGATGTTCTAGACAATTAAGTTGTGAGATTAAGGTTAAAATCCTAGACTCGTTGGTTACGAGAAGGTTGTTTGGTTTCTGAATGGTTAAAAGCTGACAAGGTACCCGCGGATTGGGTGAAACCAAATTTTTGGTTCCGTCCTTCTTATCGAAGGGTGCCGTGAGACCAGAGTTGATTTGGTCACATTTCTTCGTTTTTGATCAAACGAAGGTTCAAGCTAAGGTCTATTTACTTATAGCTACTGATTTGGTTTCACTAATCCTAGTCAAAGTCTAATGAGACTTAATGCTTCTCGTTTAAGAGGTTTGTCAAACACATGATGTGTTTTTCACTTGAAGATGTACTGTGATGTTGAGCTAAGAAGGTTTGAGTAACCTGTGGTTTTGTGAACTGGTTTTAACTGAATGGTTTGAACCTACATGTCGGTATTTGGGGATGTAAGAAACATGACTACATGTTCTTTAATGCGAAAAGACAATTTTGTGAATGAATTTCTCTCCCCCTTAATCGGTGGACATCCAACATAATGTGTGATGTATCGAGTGAGGAATGACGATGAATGTTAGCAATGTTTTTGCTGATGTTGGTTAGCATACAAAGAACTTCATCCTTGAAGTTACGTAGCTCTTCTCTATCAATGCGAGATGATCGCATGATGAGGTATGTGGTTTCCTTATGGGAGGTGTATACTAAAAGATAATGGAGATGTTGTTAGGAAAGCGGAAGCAATAATGCGATTTGAAAAGAGGTCGATTGAAAGATACGCAGACACAAATTTCAAGCCTCTAAAACTTAATCCTAGTAGCTTCAAAAAGCTATATGCAAGAAAATGGATCCCATAAACATATTACTAATCTAAGTAACAACAAAGGGACAACAATTACACAAGCTATTCATAACAAAGAGAAATAACAAATAATTTGTTATCAACCTACAAGACAAGAGTTTTAATAACAAAAGATGTGAATATCATAAGGCAACATCTTACAAAAACAAATAATCGACTACTAGATAAAAAGCTACCACATAGCATAAAGATAAATAATCATATTGCAAGATAGCATGACATTGTTTTAGATGCTACATTGTGAAATTGTTTTGAGGTTAGGCTTAATCACTTAAGCATACTTACCCATTAAAAAAATGACTTCTAAATGTTCATCATACCAAAACCACTTTGACAAAGTGCACACATGCAAAGAAATATTGTGACAAAGAAGTGAGACTACAGATTTATGCAAATCATTATGACATTTAGGAAGCATGCATCATTTAGACTATCCTACGAAAAAACTCAATGAATGTCAACTAAAGACAGGAGCTATCTAACACCATGTATTAACAATGACATATCGTGAGTTAAAAAGAACCATGTTAATCTTAAGAAATATCATATAACAAGTATCATGCAAATCATGTTAACATCTAGTAGCATGAAACATATATAAGCATGTAGACAAAACCTTTCGAAGGTTTACACATTTGACTATCAATCAAATGATAACGTCAAGACATTTAAACATATTAAACACATAACATGTAATCAACACATATATGTGTAATGCAAGTGATTTTACTAAGAAAAATCACATCTACTACTTGATTGATTAATATTCCTAAGACAAGATAAATTATCTTATTTTAATACTTACTTTAGGCAAGTATAGGAATACAAATTTTTCAAGTTGGAGAATGAATATGAGACTATTACTAGCGGTGCTCAATTCAGGCTAAACACGACCATTTTTACGGGTGATTCCACATACCCAACTTCTCTGCTGGAAGTAATTTAACCGTTAGGTTAAATTGAGTTTCTAGTGCAATAGGTTCTCCAGTAGTCATTCTCATGTCTGAAAGATAGGAATTCCTATTTTTGCCCATCGAAGTATAAAAAGGTGATAATTCACCAAGACATGACTTAATGAGACTCAACTATATCTAAGGTGATGAAAATGTCATGTTTTACACGAGAATATGTGTTAACATATTTTAATCTTGTGTTTGGAATCTAAGGTTATAGCATGATCTAATGGATAACATCTTTTATGTTGAGTATGTGTTATGAAAGTGATTTGATCGTCTAAGACCAAGAAATGTGTTTGCGTGTGATAATGGAATATGTTAAATTGAGAACGTTCTCAAGAAAGTTCTTTGGAACAAGAATCTAAGTAAAGTTACCAACTTTAATAGATCTTGTGTGTGCGCAAGATTTGAGCAAGGCTTGGTTATGACATATGCTTGAAAGAAGATAGATACATAAAGTATCTTTCAACAAGTAAGATTATCATGCTTATGAAAACAAGTATGACACGATGAGGGGGAAGCTCTAGTTCATAGAACTTGCAGATGTTTGTTTAAGATCATTTACCCAATGAGGTGTAATGAGATATCTTGTAACACAACCGTTCATGTTGCAAGGAGAGAATGATGCATAGGATATACATTATCCTTTTAACAAGATAAAAACTGAACACACGATTTGAGCATAATGTTTTCTGAAACATCATGTTTTCCTAAATGAGGATATGAGTCCAAGGTGTTTGAATTGGATAGACCTATCCTAAATAAACTTGGGGATGACACGAAAAATTCACTTGAGTTTCTTATGTATACTCCTCAAGAGTCTTTGTCACTTGGGGTGCATGAGGTTGGCTTTGTATTTTAACATATGTTGTTAAAATGTTGATTTAAAGTTTAATGAAACTTATGCAAAAGTTAAAAGTATTATCAATACTTTGATAACTTGTGAAAGTGGTACTACTTAAACCTAGTGTAAGTTTCATGCTCATTTGATGGTGAAGGTTCTAATCCTATAGGTGGTAAAGTATAGTTGAGTTTGTTTAACGAGTGTTGGATTAAGGGCTTTTTGAGCAATATACTCAATGGGATGTTGTAGGAGTTTGTTGTACTATGGATGTTGAAGACAACAAGGATGAAGACTAATTCTTATGATCCATTGGTTGGTATAACTAGTGGGTGATTTAAAGCTTAGTTATGTTTGTGAAACCTAGGAGCTGAATGTGATGGGATGAAGAACAAATGTTCTAGTTATGATAGGATAAGTGTTTTAACATACGTTGTTAAAATACTTGGGAGTTGATTGTTTCGGATATGACTTTTAATGACTACAATCGTAAGTCAGATATACTTGAATATTTCGGACGAAATACTTAAGTTGTCAATCCTACTTTGAGAAAAGGATGACAAGACTTGATAATTACATCTATAACCTAAGTGTAAGTTATGACTCGATGTAAATCGTCTTGAAGGATGACATGTTAACCAAGTGAGGCAACATTCGTGAATACAAGATAATATCAGTCATGAGTTGGGTTTGTAATCTGTGATATCTTTGCACACTGTGAGTCTGGTTTAGTTAGGAAGTTGTCAATTTACAAATCAATTTAATGGATAAGTAAAGGACATGTGGATGCAGTGAATGTGTGTAATTATCATAAATGATCAGTGGTCTACGGACTGCAAGGAACAAATTTCCGGATTCCTTCCTTTACGGAGAAAGGTATCTTAGATCCTTTTTGTGAAATTTAAAAGTATGGTTAGAGATGATTATCCTATAGTTGCAAGTGAGATGTCCTAGTCCTAATTTGAGTGAACATCAGTGAACATAATCCTAGTGATACAAGTGAGTGATCTTAAGTGAGGGATTAAACGAAAATTTGAAAAACTAGCTGTTAGTTCTGGCGGAACCAAGTTATAACAAAGGCGGAACCCAGTTTTTGGTTCCGCGGAATCCGTGAGTTGATTTTAGGCGGAGCCAAAGATCTCAACAGACGGAACCATAAATTTGGTTCCGCCATTTCCGCCAAATGGAAGTTCTTAACAGAGGACATGTCAAAGTTCCTGATACCCGTTCAATTCCCGAAGATTGTCCTAAAACATATGCAACTACTTATTTGTTATTGATTAAAACCAAAAACATTGGTTCTAACACACGTTTGCACATAGATCAATCTGATGATAATAACTTACCATAAATGGATGTTAAGCCAAACAGTGGCTTAAACACGGAAACTTGATAACATCAAAATGTTATCGTCCTGCATTGTCATGGTTAGTTCACATGATCATTCAAAGATAAGTTTCTATCCTATGACAAGACAAATACATTAAACATCATGATTAGAAGCAAATGAACCAAACACCTTTTTCAAAGATACTACATGTTTACACATTTTAACACTTGAGCTAAAGTTTGTGTAAGACAATACTTTTCAAGACACTAAACTAGTTTCACTTAGTTCTCATTCCTAAGTAAGATATGCAAGGTTTTCACATAACATATGCAAACAAAAATATCTAAGTCTATATGTGAAACAAACACAGTTTATCAACTTATTGCACAATATCTAGCAAATGTCCTATTATGCATAAAACAAGCAATTGATAAACAAGCAAATAAGTATCATGGCAAGACACTTATGTATTGCAAATAAACAAGTACAATCACACCTATCAACAAGCAAACAACATGTATGTAAACATGTTGGGTCTAATAGTTGAGTTGATAAAGACAAAACATGTGAAACATGAGGGACTATTTGTGACAAAGAATGAAACTTCACAAAAGGAAAAGATTACTATGTATCTTTTATTATTCTAGAATATTCTTTGTGTAACCCTAATCCTCTATTATATAAAGAGGGTTAGAGGCGTAGGTTTGTGTGTGTGTGTCAAGATGTAAACACCAGGAAAGGTGTAGGTTGTGTCTAGGCATCGAGTTCCTACAACGGATGCCTAGGTTATGTATATTGTTAGTGTTAGTGATGATGGCGAAGAACCTTGATAATAATAATGAATCTTTTGTTATTCCGCTGTGCATCTTGTGTTGATCATTATTATTGTGTTTATTGATTATCCTAGATCAAGGTCTAAACAACCTAGAGTCCAAAACAGTCCAAGAACTTATAGATGGTGGCGTACATAAGTTCTAACAGGTGGTATCAGAGAGGGGGGCTCTTGATCTAGGGATTCTACAAGGTTTTTATTGTCGAAGAAGAAGCGGTTTTGATGAAGGTACGATTTAAAACGTTATTCAAATTGTTTTATCGAATTTTTATTGTAGCAGTAATACGCATGGAAGCTGACCTCGTAATGATTCAATAATAATTGATGCGATTGGTTTTGACATATTCACGTGGGACTAATTTGTCCTATTCGTAATCAATGTTAAAGTTCTTCATTCACAATTAGTATCGTGAATGAGACATATTCATGTGGGGTCGATGGTTCATTAATGTGGGATTGATTCGATTATCGTTTACTGCAAGGAATGATTTATTCTATTCGAACTAATTGTAAGATGATTGGTTATTTGTTTTAATGATCATACATTCTATATTCATTGCTGATAATGGGTCGGTCAATGTTGGTGTACGAGGATTAATTAAATACTGCTGCTACATTTTCGTTTCTACTGCTCATAGTTTGTTGTTTCTGCTGCTGAGAATTATTAGTTCCTACTGCTACGCTTCAGATAGTACTGCTCGGGTAGTTATTCTACTGATAGCTTTATTTTTTTCTGCTGCTCGTTATAAGATTCAACTGCTAGTAGTTTTTTGGTTAGTACTGCTCTTTGTAATTCCTACTGCTGCGTTTAGATGATTTATGGCGACAAGTAAAGAGTTTTATGGTTCGATATTGTTGCATGATTTATAAGCAGTAAGGGGAAGCATTGGTTATTGATTTAACACACACACGGGTGAAGACACACACCAGAGGAGATTTGATTTTTGGTTTCGGATAAAGAACTATTCTTTATTGTTTACTACAGCATGATATCGTATATTATTGTTGTCATCTTTCAAACCTAGCGGAATTAGGATGCTCATTCATGGATGGTACAACATGGTGTTCGTTATTATTGTTGGTTAGTTATTCGACAAGTTATTTCAAATGGTTAACATATGGGTTTCAGGGGAAGCTTAAGTGTTAAAATGATTAACCATTTATATGCTACATCGAGGTGAAGGTTTTCATGATTGCTCGTTGGTATTTTTACTGAAGATTTGAGATTTTTCTGTCTTGGATTCATTTATAAAAGAAAGCGTTTTGGTGTTCATTAATGGAGGGCGATTCAAGACATTGGAAGACTAGATTGGAAGTATGGTACTAGTTCGTGGTTATGAAGATCAAAGTTGCATATTTTTGTCCCCTAATTGATGATGACAAAAAGGGGAAGAATATTTTGAAGATTGCAGCTTGAAGATCCTTGATGATATGCATGGTTTAAGGAGAAGTCGCATGTTTCATGACATCTTAACTTCAGGGGAAGTTCATGCTTATTGGTTTTGTCAATATCAACTAGGGGAAGATTGTTGGGTCTAATAGTTGAGTTGATAAAGACAAAACATGTGAAACATGAGGGACTATTTGTGACAAAGAATGAAACTTCACAAAAGGAAAAGATTACTATGTATCTTTTATTATTCTAGAATATTCTTTGTGTAACCCTAATCCTCTATTATATAAAGAGGTTTAGAGGCGTAGGTTTGTGTGTGTGTGTCAAGATGTAAACACCAGGAAAGGTGTAGGTTGTGTCTAGGCATCGAGTTCCTATAACGGATGCCTAGGTTATGTATATTGTTAGTGTTAGTGATGATGGCGAAGAACCTTGATAATAATAATGAATCTTTTGTTATTCTGCTGTGCATCTTGTGTTGATCATTATTATTGTGTTTATTGATTATCCTAGATCAAGGTCTAAACAACCTAGAGTCCAAAATGGTTCAAGAACTTATAGATGGTGGCATACATAAGTTCTAACAAAACATCTAGAACAAGTAGTCACATAGCATAAAAAATATACTTTTCGTCACTTTGTGTTTAAATATGACGATGTATAACAAGCTTGATTTGTTTCCTTTATATAAACCAAATTCTTTTGTTTCAAAAGAAATCATATCAATATTCAAAGGATGCCAACTTACATTACCCGACTCAAAAGTTTAAGTTACTGTGTCAAAATGAAACTTAATATTTTGAACAGGTTTTAGTATTTGATTTGTTTTTCCTACTTCAATTTAGATTTAGGACATGAGATTATTTTTAAATGAAAGTAGACTTAATTCCCTTCAAAATGATAGGTGGCGCGACTCCTACGGACTTACGGTTAATTAGTTATGAATTTTTGAAGTTGGACAAAAACTGCATACTATACAGACGGATTTGGCGGAACCAAATCAAGGGGTCCGTCCTTTATGTGATTTGGTTCTGCGGGTCTCTGTACCAGATTCAACAAAACTCGTATTTTGACATAGCGAAAGTGTGTGGGACTTACTAGATTAGATAGTAAACTTACAATATATTTATTTAACATTATTTCTACTAATGTGACTTATCTAAACATTTACGAAGAGATTTTTCAACTAGATTAATAGTTATACCAAAAGCTCCTTTAAAACCCGTGTTTTTCGTAAATTAGCTTTACGCACACAATTTGACACTCAATACCTTTAAGAAATCTTTTCTTTTATTTTTCAAGGATATCTTCAAGCTTGGATACAAAGTAACATCTAACAACAAAATTTCTAAGTATACTTAGCGAAACATTTTTCATATTATATTCCGCTTCAATGGTAATTTGATACATGGATCGTACTCCATTTTAAAAACCATTTGTTTTGAAAATAAGAGCCACGAGGCTCTGATACCAATTGTGAAAACGTAGAGGGGGGGGGGGTGAATACGTTATCGTTTTAAAAACTTAAAACTTGTTGTATCAAATATCCTTTTAAGCTTGTTCTAATATGAAAGATGTTTATTGAAGTTTATGACTAGCATATACTAAACACGTTGTCATCTAAGTATGATCATCAAGACACAACACAAGTAATCATATAGTGCAAACATAAAAGTAAAGAGTAAGGAAAGCGCAAACCGAACACGATGATTTATAGTGGTTCGGTCATGGAGCTCCTCTCCGCCCTACTCTACTCCCCGAGTACCCAACTCGAGAGTTACTTCACTAGATCAACAAGCTCCCTTCTCGGCGGAGAAAACCTTACACACGTCGCTTACACTTTTTTTGGTACAAAGCTAAATACCGGGTTCTAGTTCGAGGTAGAACCAACCTAACGTCGCCTATACAATTTCTGACACTAAGCTAGATGTCGAGTTCTTTTACATGGGTACAACCACTCCCGTCGTCGCTTAACCTTTTTTCGGTACTAAGCTAGATACCGAGTTCTTTACAAGGGTACAACCACTCCCGCTATGTTTTATGGCCCAACATAGAAACCTTGTGTTTTATGGCACAAACACATAAACCACCTTATCTAGTGTGAATAGATTACAATGATGATCCATGACATAAATAGGTCATGGACATGAATGGCTAATCTAAATGAACTTCCATTGATAGGAAACCTTCAATGGATGAAGATCACAAGCTCCCTAAACTTGTTGTGATGGATCTTCATATATGCATGTGGAATCTACATGAACTTCTTGAATAAGAAGTCTTCAAACATTGACGATGTCAAGTGCCCTTGAATCTTCATATGTTGGTATGCTATGGTGGATAATGACTTCAAGATCTTCTAACCTTCTTGGTGGATCAGAAAGTATGCTATGATGATGACTCACGATCTCTGAGCTAGCTTCACAGGATCATTATGAGTATATGCTTACAACATAATGAAAGTTAGTAACATTATGATCATTATGTAAAGGGTGATTAATGTGTGTTTCTACATGATTTACTAATGATCTAAATGTATGCAAAGGGTAGGAGGAATGTGTGTTCAAATGGGATAAACAATGGGCTGCTATTTATAGCCAACAGGAATTTTACCCCGCGGATTTGGCGGATCCAAATAAAGGGATCCGTCCTTTATACCATTTGGATCCGCGGGTGTCTGACAAAAAATCTCCAAATATCTTTCCATATCTAACCAAGATCTTGCAAAGTCAACTACATTGCTTCAAGATCTTTTCAAAATATCTTTCTAAATCTACAAGATTTCTAAATGATGTGTGCCATGATGTCATGTATATATTTCCATTTTAAGATTTAAAATGTAAATAATGTAAATGTATATATGTATGTAACATGTATCCTAGTGATCATGTAGCATCTATATACTAGCTTAACTAATATATGTTTACCAAGATGTATCATGTTAGTTTGACACCTAAAGTGTACTTATCCTATTAAACTTAGGAAACATGATGTACAAGTAAAAATACTTGTTTATGCAAAGGTGTAAAATGAGGTTCTAAGTAGAATGATTAACCTTTTAAAATACTTAATGACCTAACTGTATTTTAAACATTCTAAATGGTTTGTTAAGGGTTTGATCATAATGCCACATAACAAACATGTACGAACCTGTGTTGTATCATACGAGGACTCGAGAAGTCGAGAGGTGTTGGATGTATGTTGAGACAAAATAAGATTACAAGTAACTTGTACATTTTTCGTTATGTATCAAGTTACATGTTTGTCATCAATCAAAACAAACGAGATTGCTTGCACTAACAATCTCCCCAACGAGACTGCTTGCAATAACATTAGTATTTTGTCCTGATTAGCTAGGTCATTCTTTTTGTCTTTTAAGTCACGGGTGCTCTTTTATACTTGTGTATAAATAGGATCATAAGGGAGAAAAGTGGACAAGTTTTGTGCAATTTAATGCTTAAACATTTAAAAAACCACTTTTCTCCCCCAAAGAGCAACATAGTCACTGAGATAGCTCAGTGGTTCTTTTTAGTTGCCATTTAAGCATAGCTCAAGTTTACTGAGGAGACAATACCATACTTTGTCATTTCAATCCCAAGTGTTTTTTCCGCTAACACTTGGGTATAGATTATTTTGATTAACTTCTAATAAGAATTTAAACGTTGAAAAACTCTTGTTTTTATCATTTACTTTTTACTTATTTTGCTTAGTTAATCAATACATTACTCAGTCATGGAACATGATTAGCTTAACTTTGTAGTTAATTCTAATTGTGTAACGGGAACAACACATACCTCACAATATACCAGCTACCACCCATGCATTGCTAAAACATCACGTGGATAATCTAGATTTTATATATGAGTCAACTTGTTATTGCTTAAAATTATTCAAAACTAAAATTGTCATAATCCGTAAAGCTATTGTATCGTAAAATATATAACTGAAAAAAATTGCATGGTACTCGCCGCCGCAACATGCAGGTACCCTACTAGTTAACTTTAAATGTTCATACTATTAAAGCATTTAATTTAAAATGACCGTTTTTATTAAATATTTAACTTTCAATAAAAACTTTTGACTACTTTTACCCATGTTTTATTACTATCCTAAAAAAACATGGTTTAAGGGCGAATGCTAACTCCATGTGTTACTTTTACCAATGTTTTAGTAACCCGAACCGAACCGAATTCACATAAATATATATATTTTTCATATATTTATATGCATAATAAACCATTAAAACTCTTTCCAAGTATAAATAAAACATTTTTTTATACTTAAAAATATTTCTTTGCAAAGAAACTATATAATTAAATGAAAAAATATATATAAATTACTGAATTTGGTTCGATTGAATCCAACTCGAATTCAGTTCAGTTCGGTTTTCGGTTTTACCCACAAAAAAATTAACCGAACTAACCGAAACGTATAAACCGAACAACTAGATAACCGAACTGATGAACACCCCTAAGGGTGGGCTTATATAAGATATGTTATATAAAAAGACTTTTATGCCTTCATTTAATAATTACACCTTTTATTGTTCATCTACTTTTTGTCATTTTACGTCATTAGTTATAAGAAACTAATCCAAACACTAAACATGCGCTTATGAGCATATTATTTATTAGCCATAAGCCACTTATGAAATATAAGCCTAATCCCGAAACATAAGCTTAGACAAATACCCCCTTAACCTTTTGTTGAATGTTGAATTTTCAGCAACAAAAAATGTCTATATTTCCCAACACAAAAGAAAAATATTAAAAACATAAATGAGCGTTATCAATCATTCCTTATTCATAAAAAATGAAGTCGAAACACTTATTATATGTTTACAAGCTCGACGCACATTGAGATTTACCGTCAACATCGCTATCACTTTCCACTATTGCCAATGGCCGATAACACTCTCATAACTCATACACCAAACAAAAAGCAGTTGATCGATAATTAAATAGTAGTTATAAGGTTATTTTACACGTACATAATACAATTATAAACACATAATCTTCTTTAGATATTCGTCACCATGAATTTTTTAGCAACATTATCAATAATTTATTGTCATGAAAATATATAACCGAAAAACAATTGCTCGCGGAAAAGTTTAGTTACACGGGTACTTAGTGCCGCAACTGTAACACCCCAAAAATTTGGTACAGAGGAAGACTTATCAAAGCTTCGGGGTGCTACTCGGATTGGTACACAACACAAACACAAGAAAACGGAATAGCATTATCCGCTTATATAAAACATTAGCCAGTTAATCCAAAAGTTTAGAGTTACATTTATTCCAAAAAGTACGAAAGTAATCCCAAAATAAAATAAAAGATAGGTCCCAACAGTTTATCAGAGTTTCCAATGGATCCTTCAACCATGCCCTTCTGCCAAGCCTCCAAACAGTAACATATCCAAACAACAGCTCTAATTACCTGAGAAAACATGCTAAAGGTCAGCTAACGCTGGTGAGTTCATAGGTTTTCACAAACTAATAACGGTGGACCAAATCAGTAATAAGTTTGCTATACTGGACTAAGTCACAACTAACCAATCATACCCACATATAAGTGTGTCAAACACAACAATAATTCCTATAGGTGCACACTTTAGTCCCGCACTAACTTCGGCACATACCATAATATTCCCGCACAATTGCAGCACATACAGTAATATTCCCGCACAATTGCAGAACATACATCACATAACATTAGCCAGTTAATATAGCAAACATAACATAACAATTGGTCCATTCAAAACAGTTTTGCATGTTCTCTCACCCCAAGTTTCAATAAAACATCAATAAGAGTAAAAGTGGGGCTATGAAACTCACCTCGATCAAGCAAAGCACAATACACAAGTCTATAGTAGTAAGGCACAACAGCCGCTAACACTTCACGGCACTACAAACTCGGCACGACCTAGTAATATAAACTTGTCTTAACATCTATTCTAAAAGTGTACAAATTTCCAAAAGTTAACTATTCCCAAATATATATCCCACTTTCGATTCCAAAATCTTCTTATTGAATCCATTTACTAGTGTTTGGTATCATCGTGTGTGTAGTGGTGACACAACATTGACTCAAGTGTACGCACGCCAAGACAACTGACCAAAATGTAAACGACTCACAAAACAAGGTCAAGGTCAAGTGATTAAATTTTAAAGCTTAATAAGGTATTCGGACGAATTGTCAGATCCTTATCGAATTCGTCAACTCGATAAGTCTAACAATTCCTTCATCTTATTTATTAATCCCAAAAACTAAATCCCAATAAAAGGAAAGTCATAAGGATGGGTTACACACTAATAAATTTCTCCAACACGCTTATCGGGCCCTTATTGGGTTCGTCAACCCAATAAGCCCGATAACCATGTAGCTCGGGTATATTAATGTCAACCAATCCGTAGCTCGACAATAACGCCACATAAACATTAATATTTCCATATCTGGTATCCTTCGATTCGCGTGCCCTCAAAACGTTTAATAACTCGTATATATATATTTCAATTTTTGTTTCATTTAATACTTTCCTTTTTATCCTCAAAAATATTAAATAACATAATAACTGTTAATTAATATTTTTAAGTCATTATTATTATTGTCATTTCCCTTTTTCACTTTTGCCATTTTATTTCTAAACTAAATATATATCGAGTCATCTCACGTTTCGAGTCACAATTTCGAGTTTTATAATTCTCGGGTCAATAAGTCAACCGAATAGTCCATATGTCTATAACAAGTCTAATATCCATTTTCGGCTTGTCGAGACCACGCCGAGACTACAAAGTCTCGATGGCACTCGACGTCGCTCAAAACATCACAAATATTATTTCAAGCTCACAATATTAATCCAAGTTCAACAATATCGATCAACCTCAATCGGCCCTAACCCTACGGCTCGATAACATCACAAATTCCAAAGCCGATCCGTGTTCCAATCTCAACCTCAATAATAACCACAATATTACCACACCGAGACCATGGTACGCAACCAAATCCAAACGGACCCGTGGGGTCTCGGCTTAATCCAAACACAACCATAACAACCTCAAAAATTAAAACAAAACTAAAACTAAACAAGTGTAAATCGGACTAGACCCAAACTCGACCACAAAACCATGACAAAGTAAAAATAAGCTAAACCAAACACACCCTTAAGCTCGGAATAAGCTCGAGGGAGCTTATTCCTTCTCGTTACCACGACCACGCGACTCAAACCAAAACCAAACACAAAAATAACGTGACCACACCATGATACCGAACCTCTTAATTTAGTTTTTAGCTTTTTAAAATGATTTCCCACTTGTTGCTACCCAAACCCACTCGAAATAATTAAAACAACTCGTTATATACGAGTTCGAGCCTACACCGTATCACACGAGGGTGAAATACGGTGTGTCTTACCTTTTCTCTCACGGATCTTCACGAATCTTCTCTAAAAAGTGGTGATGATGGCGCGTATAAGGTGGTGGTGGGGATTGGGGCGTGTGTAGGTGATATACGGACTAAGGAGATCGAAAGGAGGTGTTGTGTGGGGGCGGTGTAGTGTTAATGGTGGCGGTGATGGTGTACTAAAGGTGGTCGAAGGCGATGCTATGGGGGGTGGCGACGGCTAGAGCAAAGGGGGGAGGGGACAGTGAACCTTAATTTGCTATAATTGGGTTTTTATACCCCTTGTGTGTTATTAGTGCTAACCCTACAAACCACAAGGACCAAACATGTAATTTTTGACAAGGGGTCTAAGTGCCAAGTTACTAATCTTTTCATTATTTATTCCCGAGGCTCGTTTAAGCCTTATAAATTTTCTCGAGGCCTTTTAACTTACGTCATTAGTTTTAAAATCATTTTTCCACGAAAAATGACTATAAATATGTATATCTTTGCTAAAGACGCTAAAATCAACTTATTAAACGTATTATTAGGTTTATATTGTGCCAAATCACGTAGTTCTCAACTCAAAGTACACGGAAACTTCACTCATCACACAACCATAATTCCAATAACATTACCAATAATCCAAATAAATTCCAATAACTTCACAAACAAGGTTCTTAATAATTAATTATTTGTTTTTAAAAGTAATGCGATATTTTAAAATGACTCCCAAAATTAATGGTTGTCACAGCCTCCCAGCTTCGGGAGAAACCCGTCCCGGGTTTCAATTCAAGTTACTTTTCGCAGTAGAAAAGAGATGAGGGTATTTCCGCTTTATCTCGTCCTCACGCTCCCACGTAAACTCGAGGCCATGACCCAAGTTCCATCGAACTTTGACGATAGGTATACGACTGTGCTTTAGTCGCTTGACATCACGATCCATTATCTTAACAGGTTCCTTGACGAAATTTAGGCTCTCGTCAATCTATATCTCTCTCAAAGGAATAATCGGGGTTTCATCAGAAAGGCACTTCTTCAAGTTACTCCCGTGGAAAACATTATGCACACTGCTCAACTCTGGAGGTAGTTCTAGTCGGTAGGCTACCGGTCCAATTCTGTCAAGAATTTGGAACGGTCCTATGTAACGAGGGTTGAGCTTTCCACGCTTGCCGAAACGTATCACCCCTTTCCACGGTGAGACTTTCAACATGACTCTGTCTCCAACCTGGAACTCGAGAGGTTTACGTCTCTGGTCGGCATAGCTCTTTTGTCGATCTCGTGCAGCTTGTAGCCGGTTTCGAATTTGGACAATCTTCTCAGTCGTTTCATGAACGAGTTCGGGACCAGTGAGTTGACTATCACCAACTTCGGTCCAATAAATAGGAGAGCAACATTTTCGGCCATAGAGCGCCTCAAAAGGTGCGGCCTTAATGCTGGCATGATAACTATTGTTGTAGGAAAATTCGGCCAAACGCAAATATCTCTCCCTGCCTTTTTTGAAATCTATGACGCAGGCTCGAAGCATATCTTCCAACGTCTGGATAGTTCTCTCGCTCTGGCCATCTATTTGGGGATGATAGGCGGTACTCATATCGAGGTTGGTCCCCATGGCTGTCTGAAGCAAATTCCAGAAGTTCGACGTAAAACGGCTGTCTCGGTCGGAGATGATGGATATCGGCACTCCATGACAAGATACAATCTCCTTCAGGTATAGACGAGTGAGTTTGTCTATATTGTCGGTTTTGCTGATAGCAAGGAAGTAAACAGACTTGGTGAGACGATCTACAATTACCGAGATAGTATCACAACCACTAACTATTCTCGGTAATTTGGTGATGAAGTCCATGGTGATTCGTTCCCATTTCCAAACAGGGAGTTCGGGTTGTATCAATAACCCTGACGGCTTCTGGTGTTCGGCTTTCACCTTCGAACAGGTTAAGCATTTACTGACATATAGAGCTATGTCAGCCTTCATGTTAGGCCACCAGATCATGATACATCTTATCAGATCCGGGGTGAATGGAGTATTTTGATTTATGCGACTCGTGCATAATCAAGTCACGGATTCCCCTATGAAGTGGTATCCAACTTCTGTCTCCATAGCAGTATGTTCCGTCAGAACGCCTTACGAAGCCATTCTTGTTTTCTACCATACCATACAGGTTCTCAGCAGGTCGGTTTTCCTCTTTCAACGCCTCAGCTTGAGCTTCCAGGATTCGAGAAGGTAGTGGCGAACTGATTGTCATTCCTAAAGATCTGGCTCTTAACGGCGGTATCATCTCCTTTCGACTAAGAGCATCGGCAACAACATTTGCTTTACCAGGATGATAGCGAATCTCGCAATCATAGTCACTAAGTAACTCCAACCAGCGACGCTGTCTCATATTCAGCTCTTTCTGATCCAAAATGTGTTGTAGACTCTTATGGTCCGTGTATACTATACACTTTGTGCCATACAAATAGTGCCTCCAGATCCTAAGTGCAAATACAACGGCTCCCAATTCTAGGTCATGAGTAGTGTAGTTTTTCTCGTGAGTCTTAAGCTGGCATGAAGCGTAAGCTATCACTTTCTCTCTCTGCATTAAGACGGATCCTAATCCTTTGTGTGAAGTGTTGCACTACACTACGAAGTCTTCGCTTCCCTCGGGTAAGGCTAGGATAGGCGCACTACACAACTTTTCCTTCAGGAGTTGAAACGCTTCCTCTTCTTCTTTACCCCATTCATACTTCACGTTCTTCTGAGTCAATTTGGTGAGTGGCTTGGCTATCTTATAGAATCTCTTAATGAATCTCCGATAATAGCCAGCAAGTCCCAAAAATTGACGAACCTCGGTTGGGGTAGTAGGTGTGGCCTATTCCATGATGGACTCGATCTTTACGGGATCCATGTGAATTCCCTGACTGTCGATCACGTGACCCAAAAATTGTACGGTTGGGATCCAGAATTCACACTTAGAGAATTTGGCGTACAATTGCTCCTTCTTCAGCAGTTCCAGAATGAGTCTCAGGTGTTTCTCATGTTCTTCTTTACTCCTTGAGTAAATCAGAATATCGTCTATGAATACTATCACAAACTTATCTAAATATGGTTTGCACACCTGGTTCATGAGGTCCATGAATACCGCTGGAGCGTGGATCAAACCAAATGGCATCACTTGAAACTCATAATGGCCATAGCGGGTTCTAAACGCGGTTTTCGGGATGTCCTCTTCCCGAACTCTGAGTTGGTGATAACCGGATCGTAAGTCAATTTTCAAGTAGACACTTGATCCTTGAAGCTGATCGAACAAATCATCGATCCTTGGTAGCGGGTACCGGTTCTTCACCGTCAACTTGTTCAACTCACGGTAGTCAATACACATGTTAAAGGATCTGTCCTTCTTCTTCACGAACAACACCGGAGCTCCCCATGGTGAGGAACTTGGTCGTATAAATCCCTTCTCTGATAGTTCCGCTAACTGTTTCGACAACTCCTCTAATTCCGTAGGGGTGAGTCGATATGGTGCTCGTGCTACAGGTGCAGCGTCGGGAATCAAATCGATCTGGAACTCGACTTGTCTCACCGGAGGTATTCTAGGTAGGTCATCTGGGAACACTTCCAGAAAGTCTCTTACAATAGGCACATCTTCTAGACGCCTCTCACCCTTCTCTTTCCCCTTTTTCTCAGAGATCTGGGCCAAAAAGAGATACCATCCCTTCTCAACATACTTCTGGGCCTTGGTACAGGAGATAATGTTCAGTCTGGAAGGACTTCCACGATCACTCCTGTCCCCTAGTATGGTTAGGATCTCATCTCCATATGGAACTCGTACTATGTTCTCATTGCAGAGGATATTGACACGATACTTGGATAACCAATCCATTCCAATGATAACATCGAAACTACCTAACGTAACGGGCAAGAGGTCGATATTGAAAGGATGGTTAAGAAAATTTAAAGCACAGTCGTGGATGATGGTGTTTATGGAAAACGTAGAGAGAGGGGGGGAGGGTGAATACGTTCCCGTTTAAAAACTTGAATCTTTAATGACCAATCAAGTGTGACGTAATATGGAAAGTGTCAATATTGGTCATACAACAACTAGAGATAGTATGAAGTGAACTACAACACAAACACTATCAAGCGATGACACAAACACAATCAACACCATATAAGCAATAATCCACACAAACATAAACGCAATGCAAATATAAATATAAAGCGGTAAATGCGAAGATAAATGTAAAGAGATAAGTAAAGAAAGCACAAACCGGACACGATGATTTATAGTGGTTCGGTCACGAAGCTCCTCTTTGCCCTACTCTACTCCCCGAGTATACAACTCGAGAGTTACTTCACTAATTAACAAGCTCCCTTCCCGGCGGAGAAAACCATACAACATTGCTTACAATATTTTCCGACACTAAGCTAGATGTTGAGTTCTTCTTCGGGTACAACCAAACCCGTTATGTTTTATGGACCAACATAAAAAACCTTGTGTTTTAAGGCCTAAACACATAAACCTCGTCGCTTACATTATTTTCTGACACTAAGGTAGATGTTGAGTACTAATCTCACTTACGATCTACCCGATCTACCCGATCACCACGATCTACCCGATCTACACGATCTACTCGATCAACATGATCTACCCGATCAACACAATCTACCCAATCAACACGATCTACCCGATCTAAACACTATCAACACAAGCTACACAAGATCTCCCCGATCTCTACAAGATCACAATGATCTACACAAGATGACTAAAAAAGACAATGACAACTTGATGTAGGTCTAGATACAACAAGTAAATGACTAGTAATGCAAGTGAACTACACTAATACTATAACACCTTGTATCTTCTTGATACTTTGTGTTCTTCTCTTGCACTAGTAGAGGAATGAAGGTGATCACTTGAATGGATGATTGGATCACTCTAAAATAAACTAAAACTCTCTAAATGATCAAAGAAAGTGATGTAAATAAAAACGGATTAGACTAGAGAAAACTGACTGGAAAAATCAAGTTGGAAGTGTAAAATGGTCCACTATTTATACGCAAAGAAAAAAACTAGCCGTTACAGATAGACGGTACCACTAAATACTCGACGGTACCACTAAATTTAGTGGTATCGTGTACCGTGCCAGACAAGGGATGCTCCAGTTTTTTTTTGGTGATGAAGGTTTATTTGGGGAAGTTTTGAGCTGTTTTTGGGGGAAAAATAGTTGTTGGGATTTTTAAACTAATTTTTCAAAATAAAACATTTCTTTTTAATTCAAAAATAATTTGTAAATGCATTTTTGAAAAAATGTTTTGTCACATTAAAAATGTGAAGATTAGAGAAAAATATAATCCTTTGATCATTAGTTAAGTTGTAGATTTGTTTGTTCATACCTTGAGTGATTTACGTCGGGATGGAAATCTATGACTCTTTTGAAGCATACTTGAGACGTCGAGAGATGTTGATGTAAGTATGCATTGATGATTTGTGTTTACAAGTAACTTGTGCATTTTACGTTATGCATTACAAGTTACATGTTTGTCATTATTAAAACCGAAGAAACTGTTTAGTTTAAATATCATAATATTTGCACTAACACTGTCAATCCTCTCAAGGTTACCGTTTGCTAACTCTACATCATAAGCAATTCCTAAGGCAGTTAGGGCAATTCCTAGCATAGGCATAAACGCAGTAGACACGAAACTCCTATCGGTACCAGTATCGAACAATATTGAAGCGTAACGGATGTTGAGAAGGAACATACTAGTAACGATGTTTGGATCCTCTTTGATCTCCTTCCCAATAACATACACCCTCCATTGGGCTGCTCTCACATTTCCCTGTTGATTTCCGGCACCTTGGTTACCCTGGTTTCCTCCTGCTCCCCGGTTTCCTTGGTTATGCCCGTTTCCTCCTACACCTCGGTTTCCTTGATTTCCACCATTCCCTTGGTTTCCTCTATTTCCTTGGTTTTCTCTGTTCCACGATTCTCGACACTCATTCTTGTAATGCCCTTTCTTTCCACATCCATAGCTGGTGACACTAGCCTTCCAATCCGTTCTCTGAGTGGTTTGCACCATCGCAAGGGGTCGGGATCTACAGTCTTTGGCTATGTGTCCTACCTTTGAGCATTTGTGACACACCACGGTACACTGTCCATAGTGGTGATGCCTACAACGATTGCACTTCGGTTGATTCCCTTCGTATCCCTTATTCTCTCCATCCCCGATAGCATACACTTTGGTGGTCTCTTGCTGTTTGTTCGGATGATCATTACCCTTAGAGTGATCATCCCTTTTCCTCTTATCATTCCTCCCCTTTTCTGCATTCTTAAGAACCAACGAGTGCATTAGTCGCTGGGCTATTGTGATGGCTTCATGAAGGTTTTTTGGGTTTGCGGAAATCACATCATTTCTAGTAGCTAAGGGCAGACCATCAGTGTATCGCTCAATCTTGAGTACCTCAGTACGAACCATCTCTGGGCATAGTAACTGGTATGTGCTTAAACACATACCTTTTCTTGACCAAAACCGGACCCAAATAGACCAAAAACTAACCAATTATGCCAAATATTTCGTGTTTTTGTGTTTATGATTGTGCAGGGATGGATATTGTAAATTTGGATGAAAACCCAGAGAAAACCGGACAAAACGAGCACAAGATTTGGAAAAGTTATTTAAAGCCGAATCCGGGAAGCAAATGGTCAAAGTCTATGCTCAAAAAGTCACCAAAGATCCTTGAAGAATCAAAATATTACAAGAATGGCCCTTGGATTTATTTTGGAAAAATGGCAGAAGTGGTCCCTGGAATTTCAGGTTTACACAATTAGTCCTTATCAAAATTACTAAAAATCCTACTCTATTAATACATAACCGGATTTAAAATCCAATTCATTAACCCCATTTATCCCACTAGCCCAATAATACCCAACAGCCCACCCCTATTATCCTCATACCCAACCCATGATCCAAATCATATAACCCGATCCACAAATAAAACCCGGTCCCCATGTATTAACTATCAGAAATCCAACTTTTACCCGCGCCCCTTTTTCCCCCAAAATTACCAGGGATGAACCCTAATTACCCATCCAAGGAATTACAGTAATTAAGGGTATCCTCGTACTTTGCACGCATTTCTAAAAGCACCTGACACCAAGGAATGACATGTGGAAGCATTTGATTGGAGGAAACATGTCATTAGTTGATCCTACGGCCACGAATTGAAGATTGGTGAGCAAGCTATTGATCAAGGGCCAAAATAGAAGATCATGAAGCTTCAAAAGGAAACCCTAGCTCCTGGGCTCAGCTATATATACCCCTCACCTCACCACTTTGGAGGCAGTTAGCTTTTTAGGGTTTAGGAGTAGGATTAATGTAGCTTATTTTAGTGTAGTGTTGCTGCTTTTTGTAATTTCCCTTCAAGTTTTCAAATCATTGTACTCAAATTCAGTTTTTAATGTAAGTCAACTTTCAGTCAACTTTGCTTATTTGCTTATTTTTTTAGTGCTGTCATATATTTTCTGAGCTTATTAGTCCTATTTATGTTCTTCTGATGCTAGTAATAAGTTAGTTTAAGCTTCTTTGCCTTTTAGTTTTAAAATGCCATACAAGTCAAAAATAAGCCAACTGCTTTTTCAGCTTATTTAAGTAATATTTTCTAGCTTTTAATTGTTCATTTAGGTTTCTTCAGGTATAATAATCACTTATGTTTAAATTTCTTAGCCTTAATTAGATCTCATTAGTTAAATTCTCAAAATGGATAACTTATAGGGCTGTTTGGGTCAAGCTTTTTCATGGGTCAAATGGGTGAAATCTGAGCCGCCGCTGTTCATTTGCCTTCTAGATTAGGTTTGAGTTAGTTGGTTTTAAGCTAAATGAGCTGATCTTAGTAGGATTATAGTTTCTTTCAAAGCTTTTGATGATATGAGTTGATAGGTGACTTTTTAAGTTGAAACTGCCTATTCAGCCCCCAATAAGATAGGTTTGTTTTTGATGGTAACTTTTGGTGAATTTAGGTGCTCTTTAGTTGGTAAAGTGTAGGTTTAAAGTTTGGAAGTAATTATTTAAGTATTGTAGGAATTGCATGTCAAAATTCACCTCTGTTTCCTCAGAAATAATCATGCAAACCCGCACATTTTAGTGCCCATCTCAGCTTATTGTTTGCCTCATATCAGCTTATCTACTTGTCCATTATGCATGAAAATTGGATTTAAAAGTAGCTTGAAGTGTGGGCTTTAGATTTCTGAACTTAATTTTCATTTGTAGCTTATAATTCTAGCTTATATTCAGTCTGCAAGTTAGTCCATCTAGACTGCTCAGGCCTGCACAGATTTGTGTCACCATATGCATATGTTCTCTGGCTTATTTGAATAGGCAATTGGACTTAGAAATTGGGCATTTTCTGTTTGAAAGTAGTTTTCAGTTTAAGCTTTTAGAATCTGCATTTGGTTTCTCCTAATTAGCTGTTGTCTAGCTTTTAGAATGGCTTAAAGTAGGCTGTATGGCCATTTGTTTCTGTCATACCATGGTTACTGTTCTACTGCTTTTTAGCTTATTCTGATTCTTATCTGATCTTAATTAGTAGTTTTATGTTTAATTTAGTGTGCTTATCAGTATTTGAGCCTTTGGTAATTATTGGAACTGTTTTGCTTATTTTTAGTGCTTATTTCCTACTGCTTATTCCCCTATACTGCTTATTAGGGTTTAGAACAATTCCCATTTTATTTTTCCTAGCTTCTGAATATCATTTTAGATTTTTCTGTCAATTTTCTTATTTTTCCAAAATCAGTTTATTATTTTTAATTGAATTAATTAGTTTCATTTGGTTTTTAATTCATATTAAATATTTAAAAAGTTCAAAAAAAAAATATTTTTCTTTTTCCCATAATTTTCTTTTGTCATATAGAATGTAGGAAAATTGTTTTCATGCCCGTAGGATTAGTAGTGCTTCAAATTCACTTTTTATTTTGCGTTCATACGTAGTTTTTGATTTATTCACGCGTTTTTAGGATTTCCCTTACGTTTGCCTTAAAATAGAATTTTCCCTTGCCTTATTTACTGTCTTTAGTTTATGTTTCATCATTTTAGTTTAAAAATCATTATCACTCACTTTTATTCACCATTCACTGCACGATTCACAAACCCGAATCACTAATTCCATTCAACCTTCGTCGGGACAACGAACTTCGGGTTTTCACATTATTTCCCTTTTGTGATTTCTCCCTTGATCTATAATTTGACAAATCAGTAACGACAACTCTTAAAAGTGGCGATTGTAAGCAGTCATGTCGGTACCTTTCACCTTATGGTTCCAGAACTCAATCTCTAGTTTCTTAACTTCATTTCGCGGACAATAGGTCTTAATCAACAATGCTTTGAACTGATCCCAAGTCATAGCGTAGGCCACTTCACTTCCAACAGACTTGAGATAGTTGTTCCACTAGGTCAACGCTTCATCCTTCAGGGTGAATGTGGCATACTTCACCTTAGCATCTTCTTCGCAGTTACTAACGGTAAACACAGACTCAGTCTTCTCCATCCACCTCATTAAAACAACAACGCCCTCGGTTCCACCAAACTCGGTTGGTCCACAACTCCGAAATTCCTTATACGTACAACCTTGGTTCTTAGTAGGTGGTTGAGTTCCAGCAGAGCTGTTTGAGTGATTAGACTCGGCTAAGATTTCAGCGACGCGTTAAGCCACGAGTTGGTCGATAACAGCTTGGTTTATAGTAGGGGTGTTAGGCGGAGTGTGACCATTGACATCCAGATTGTTGGCGCCCTGATTCTCATCAGTGCGATTGTTGGTATTCTGGTTGTCGGTATTCCGATTGTTGACGTTACGAACTGGAGGTCGACCACGATGACCAGTGGTTGTAGCTGTTGCGGCAGCAGCTGTGGCAGCTCTAGTTCGAGTGTTTATGGGAGGGTTTCATTTTGGTGCCATAGATCTGGATCATAAACATAAGAGTATCATAAAAGTTCAGAAAATGGGTACATCACAATCGGACACGAGTGACACAGAGTAGAATTCCGGTGTAAAAAACCTATCACAATAACAAAAGCACTATTCCATATACACATTGAAACATCAAGTTCAATCGATAATCCAAAAGTTCTCATCTATAAAACCTCAACAACGATACATGGTTTCGAAAATACAACAAAACAAAATGATAACGATACGAACAAACAAAAAGGTAACAAGGATAGATGGTAAACTAGCATCTCTAACGGAGGATTCCTCAGTTTAGAGATGGTACAACAGTCCGAATCTAAATACTACTAGCCACGATCTCTACGGGTGTCTCTCGCTGTAGTCTGTATACTCTCCATCTATCTCCATATCGAAGAAATCTTAATGCGATGAGCCTCGCGATCTCTCATGAGCTCAGAAACCTTTTTCTGTAGCTCGGTGACCCTACGCCAGAGAGCTCGATCTGCATCGCGAGCTGTCATGAAAGCCCTCTGTAGGTCTACCATCATGTCATGCAGATCCAACAAGTCGTATCTCAATGACGTGGTCCTACCAGCTAAAGTCCCCATGTCCCTCTCCACCTCCTCAAGTCTCGTCGCCTATACGCCAGCTAATCGGTCCACCATGTGGCTGATCCTACTCCCATGGGTGATAAGCCGCTCCCAGTTCTGACCTATGTCTCCATAGTCGGCGGACTCTGAGGCGACCTCTGATGGTAAGTCTGAGGCCAGTGAGAACTCAAGCTCTAGGGAGTGAGGTGGTGAAGCCAGCTCGAATGACTGCGCCGGTGAAGCAGGCTCCTGGAACTGCTCTGGCAAGTCAGGCTCTGGTGGGACAATCTCATCAGGGATAATCTGCTCCTCCTCCTGCGGTTCCTCCTCAGGGTCATAATCCTCATCCTCCTCCTCAGGGGATGGGTCTCTGAGTTGACGTCTCTGCGGTGCTGGTGAACCATGGGACGACTGTGGCGATGAGTCGGGTGATCTAGATTGTCTGCAAGATGATGACGCGGGTGGTGATGACAGAAGAGAGTGAGCTGCAAAGTGCATGGGTGGTAATGGTGGTCTCACTGATATACGCGCAGTACTACGATAGGCAAGTCTAGGAGTCTGGGCTCGGGCTAATGCCTGGTGCAAAGTAAGCTGTCGGGAAGAACTAGGGCGACTAGCTAATAATAATGATGGCTGAGAAGTGAAATGAGTCGGTGACACTGGAGGGACTGATGATGATGAAGCAATGGCTGAGTGTCGGACAATCGCATAAGGATCATCCTGAATGAGAGTCATCCGGGGTAGGACAGAACGGGACCCAGTCAAAAGGATGTCCTTACATACGTCAGATGCAAAGGAAGGCATGGTCTGTGACAACGGTAGAGGGTAGGTATAAGTTTTCAAAATAACAACCCACATAATGAAAAAACCACATCAAATACTCATAATATCATCAACTTATTCCATACTAGTAATAATAAATAATATCGCATTACTCAAATCACGTAAACAAACAAATACTGCATAACCTATAACACATCCCCGTAAAAATCAATTCTCATGAGGCTTCGGCTTGGCAGGCAGGCATGCGTCGGTCTTGGGATCGAATTTTTAAAAGTAGTTATAGTCTAGGTTCTTGATAAGCACCTAGTTCTCTATAACTTGAGCTCTGATACCAATCTGTAACACCCCCAAAATTTGGTACAGCGAAAGACTTATTAAAGCTTCGGGGTGCTACTAGGATTGGTACACAACACAAGCACAAGAAAATGTGTTGGGTTCAACAAAATGGAATAGCATTATCAGCTTCGATAAAACATTTAATCCAAAATTTTAGAGTTACATTTATTATAAAAAGTATGAAAGTAAGCCCAAAATAAAATAAAAGATAGGTCCCAACAGTTTATCAGAGTTTCCAATGGATCCTTCAACCATGCCCTTCTGCCTAGCCTCCAAACAGTAACATATCCAAACAACAGCTCTAATTACCTGCGAAAACATGCTAAAGGTCAGCTAACGCTGGTGAGTTCATAGGTTTTCACAAACTAATAATAGTGGACCAAATCAGTAATAAGTTTTCTATACTGGACTAAGTCACAACTAACCAATCATACCCACACATAAGTGTGTCCAACACAACAATAATTCCTATAGGTGCATACTTTAGTCCCGCACTAACTTCGGCACATACCATAATATTCTCGCATAATTGCAGCACATACAGTAATATTCTCGCACAATTGCAGCACATACAGTAATATTCCCGCACAATTGCAGAACATACAACACATAACATTAGCCAGTTAATATAGCAAACATATCAAAAACATAACATAATAATTGGTCCATTCAAAACAGTTTTGCATGTTCTCTCACCCCAAGTTTCAATAAAACATCAATAAGAGTAAAAGTGGGGCTATGAAACTCACCTCGATCAAGCAAAGCACAGTACACAAGTCTGCAATAGTAAGGCACAACATCAACTAACACTTCATGGCACTACGGACTCGGAACGACCTAATAATATTAACTTGTATTAACATCTATTCCAAAAGTGTATAAATTTCCAAAAGTTAACTATTCCCAAATATATATCCCACTTTCGATTCCAAAATCTTCTTATTGAATCCATTTACTAGTGTTTGGTATCATCGTGTGTGTAGTGGTGACACAACATTGACTCAAGTGTACGCACGCCAAGACAACTGACCAAAACGTAAACGACTCACAAAACAAGGTCAAGGTCAAGTGATTAAATTTCAAAGCATAATAAGGTATCCGGACGAATTGTCGGATCCTTATCGAATTCGTCAACTCGATAAGTCTAACGATTCCTTTGTCTTACTTATTAATCCCAAAAACTAAATCCCAATAAAAGGTAAGTAATAAGGATGTGTTACATACTAATAAATTCCTCCAACACGCTTATCGGGCCCTTATTGGGTTCGTCAACCTAATAAGTCTGATAACCATGTAGGTCAGGTATATTAATGTCAAACAATCCGTAACTTATGACAACCCGCTATTTTACAGATCAATACTATTCAATAAACTCAAACTAATTATTTTGACAATTACTTGAGAATAATTCACGTATAACTTTTTACTTGAATCAATAAAAAATTTAGAATACCTTTCAAGTGCACTAGGACTTAGGCTATATTTAGTCCACAACAACCCAATAACTTGCTCTTACTCCGGTTCGAAATTTTAAACCCTGAGACAATTCCCTTTTTATTTATTTACCATTGTTAATTTAACAAACGCTTTTCGCTATTTAAATAAACACCCGATATACCCAATACTCCTAACAATTATTTCTAATGCATTTTTACACTTCCAAAATTATTACCAAAGTTCCAAAAATATTTCCTTACGCCTAATGTAATTTCTTTATTCAATACGTTTAATTACGTGTAACTTACGTTAATCACCAAACCGATAACCAATACCTATTTTTAATACCCAATACACCCAATGTACACATTTTACATAAAAACTAAATCTATTACTCCCATTTTTCTTGTATATGCCGCCCCCCTTTGTTACCATATTAATTACTAGACAAGAATTCTACATACCATTAATACTAGACAAAGACCCTAAAACATGGAGGTGTAGAACCATTTGGTGGCTTGACTAGAAATTATGTCCCCCCTCCCCTCCTAGCTATTCGGCCAACACCATCAATACCAAGTCACCATGTGTTTTTGACTAACTATTAGGGCTTGGACCTCAATTTGCTATAAATAAGAAGACTTAGTATCATTTTTCGCACCATAGCTCAAGAAGAGAAATAAAAACAAATAAAACCACTCATCCCCTCATATAGTTCGATCCACCAAGGAGCAAGGGAAAGAAGGAGAGTTGTTTTGGCTAGTTCAAGCATCATTAGGGTACAATTGTAAGGGTTTAGAAGCATTAGTCTTGGGTTAGTCAAGTAAATTACCTCCTCATCACACTAATCTCCTTAAGTAAGTAATACTTTACTTTCATAAATTTTACACTCTTTATATCATGATATTTAGTTCAAGTTACATACACTTGATTATCACTGTGTACATGTTAACTTTATAACCACAAAGAGCTTTTAACTAATGACTATGTCTCAAATATATTTTCATGAACACATTAGTTAATTGTTAATCTTAACAAGAAAGTGGAAATAAAAATACTATATATAAACTAGTGAGCTTGTTATATTAACTAGCCTTGATGATCACTTAAATTTATGAGAAATGGAACTTTTAATATTACTAAGTTTATTGTTAAATCACTATTGACATGTTGAGAAATCGGTGGAAGAGCTAGGATTAGTTTGGGAGTTGTTGTTAAGCGGTTTTGGATAACTAGAAGGCTAGGAAACATGTTTTGACACTTTTAGAAGATAGGCTGTCCCATTCGACCTCACCCAGAAAAATCAGTAACTTGGTGGCAAGATTAGGCTAGAAATATAGAAAATAGACTCTATAACGAAAACGTAGCCGCTTGAATGAGTTAAAACGGACTTATAACGAAGAAGATACGTTAGTTTTAAGTTGTGCGACGAAAATGAATTTTCTGAAAATATAGATGCTGTTGGGAATTTTCAAGAGGTAATGATGTTAAAAGTTAACTAGACTAGCCGAGGCACTTAAAACATGTTTGTATACTTAAACACGAACCCGAGGATGTATAAAACTTAAGAATCGGAGCTAAGACGAGAGAGTTATGGCCTAATGAAGATTGTGACGAAATATAAATTTTTGACAGCTTATTTTTGCTAATAGAAAGCTGTTAGAATTTTTCTATATAGATTTTGGACACTTTAGAGTTGGATTTAGCTAAAATGACGTAAACAAAAATGGTAGAACGTTATGGATACTTGTAAGGCGCGTTAGAGGTTTTCAAAAATACTTATTAACAAGACGACGATAGTTTAATCACGAGATTAACTAGTTACGTTTTCTAAAAAGGGTTACTCTACTTAATAAATAGACGCATTGACCCAACTATATTTTTGTTGATAAATATTGCAACAAACATGTACAAGTGATAAAATAGCGTATGAACTTGCATGCACGACCTTGGCTTCTGTCACACCCCCAAAATATGTGTTTGCAGCGGAATGGAATTCTGGGGGCGTGATGTTCATGGTTAACAAAGTACAAAGAATAAAGAACGACCTCTAAATGAGTCATTTCAAAACAAGCATTTGATTTAAACATAACGTTCTACAAAACATAAATATCAGAGTTCACCATCAAAATGTAAGATTTAAATACATAACCAAACGCTAAATAATGCAAGAAAATCTTCATCATGATGTGCTTCCAAAATGTGACTCAAAAGTGCTCCATACAAAGAGGTGTATCATCACCTAATTACCTGAGAATACACGCTAAAAGGGTCAACAATAATGTTGGTGAGATCATAGGTTTAAGTAAACAGTAATGTGTGGACCACAAGATTTCAATAGCAAGACAATTACAACAAATATAATGTCACAGCCAAAAATAATATATATACAGTGCCTAAGCTCATGACCCCGAAGCTCGACGTACTGGTATGCAATCAAGCATAATAATAATAATGCCCCAAATAAGTGTTTGCTAGACACTCAGAAATAATCCGAATGATATGCGTCCGTTTGACAGGTTGGCGCGACCAACTCGGACGGGGTGTCAACCCAAATAGATCTATTCATAACATTCGCGCTTACAAGTAATTAACGGTTCATGATTCAAAGGGGACTTTAATGGCAATGCGGTAACTTAGGCAAAGTAACGGTTTTTAGTACTTTTGTCCGAAAAATAAGCAATGTATTCCCACCCCGAGGGTTTAGAAATCATGTATAAATAATGTAAAAATCGGGGCTATGAAACTCACCTTAGCAAAAGCAAATCCCGATTGGTAAATTGGCAAACGGTAAATTAAGTCCGATAACTCTAATCGCGACCTAAATAATACATATGTCTTAGGTTTGAAAACAAGGTCATGCATGCAAGTTCATACTCTACTTTATCACTTGTACATGTTTGTTGTAATATTTATCATCAAAAATGTAGTTGCGTCAATGTGATCTTTTATTCAGAAAATCACCCTTTTTAGAAAACGTAATTTTTTAAATCTCGTGATCAAACTTTAGTCGTCATGTTAATAGGTATTTTGAAAATCTCTAACGCGCCTAACAAGTGTGTATAATGTTCTACCATTTTTGTTTACGTCATTTTAGCCAAAATACACTCTAAAGTGTCCAAAATCCACTTCAAACAATTCCATCAGCTTTTTCTAATAGCCAAAAATAAGCTGTCCAACGTATATGTTGTCGTAAACTTTCTTTAGGCCATAACTTTTTCGTCGTAGCTCCGTTTCTTAAGTTTTACCTATCCCCGCAAAGGTATTTAGGTATACTATCGGATTTCTAAGGTCTCGGCTAGTCTAGTTACCATTTAACATCAGTTTTCATCACTCAAAATTCCTAACAGCTTCAACAATTTTCAGAAAATTTAGTTTTCGTCGCATAAATTGAAACTAACGTATCTTTTTCGTTATAAGCCTGTTTTAGCTCATTCAAGCGGCTACGTTTTCGTTATTGAGTCTATTTTCTATATTTCTATCCTAAACTTGTCACCAAGCTATATAGTTTCCTGTAGGAAACCAAATGGGACAGATTCATTGTCAAAAGTGTCAAAACATTTTCCTAGCCTTCTAGTTATCATAATCACTTAACAACAACTCCAAAACTAGTCCTAGTTCATCCACCAATTTCTCAACATAACAATAGTGGTCTAACACTAAACTTAACAATATTCAAGAGTCTACTTTCATGATTGTAAATGATCTTCAAGGATGGTTAAAATTACAAGTTCATTAACCATATATATATATATATATATATATATATATATATATATATATATATATATATATATATATATATATATATATATATATATATATATATATATATATATATATATATATATATGATGTTTATCATCACTTTCTTGTTGAGATTTTTACCAACTAGTTTACTTGTAATAAAAACTTGTTTAAAACATAACCATTAGTTTAGAGATTATTATGGTTATAAAGCTTTGTCAACATGTACAAAGTGATAAACTAAGTATATACACTTGAACGGCAAATGAGTATCCCAGCTATTACCAAAATCAATCACACAGGCACGGAGCATGTCTTCAAGTGTTTGGATGGTCCTCTCACTCTGACCATCGGTTTGTGGATGATAGGCTGTACTCATATCAAGACGGGTTCCAAAGGCATCATTAAGGGATTCCCAAAATCTTGAAGTGAATCGACTGTCTCGATCTGAAATGATTGAAACTGGTACCCCATGTTTCGAGACGATCTCCTGGATATAGATTTTGGTTAACTTATCCATCTTGTAGGTTTCTTTAATGGGTAAGAAATGAGCTGATTTGGTGAGATGATCAACGATCACCCAAATCGCGTCATGACCGCTCAGAGTTTTAGGGAGTTTAGTGATAAAGTCCATAGTGCTACGCTCCCATTTCCATAGAGGAATCTCTGGTTGCTGTAGTAAACCAGACGGATTCTGGTATTCGGCCTTAACTTTGGAGCAAATAAGACATTTGCTAACATAAGTAGCAATGTCAGCCTTCATATTCGGCCACCAATACAGATTTTTGAGGTCTTGGTACATTTTATCATAACCTGGGTGTATGGAATATTTGGACTTATGTGATTCATGCATGATCAACTCTCGTAGGCCACCAAAATGTGGTATCCAACTCCTATCTTTGAAGCATAACATTACATCGGATCTTTTTGTAAAACCATTCTTTGTTGGGAATTATCACAAGACAAGAGAAGACTTAATGGAAGAACATAATTAAGTCTGGTGGGCTACGTAATTAAGTCTGGTAGTTCTATTAGTTAAGTCTTGTAATAGTTAAGTCTGGTTGTTTATTATTAAGTCTGGTAGAGTAAGTTAAGTCTGGTCAGGAAAGTTAGGAAAGTTTGTTAGATAAGTTAGGAAAAGATACGTAATTATCTTTAGAGAAGATACGTATATCCTTCAACAAGTTTTGTATCTAGTGTTTCCTTAGTGTATAAAAGGAACCTTAGTCATTAGTTTAGAGATAACGACGAAGATTGTAGTCACTTAAGATTAAACAAATCAATATACGAAGTTAGTTATTGTGTTCTTCATTGTTTGTTGTTAAGATTCCGCATTAACAATAAGCAAGGTGTTAGAGTTTCTTACTTAGATCGATTTGGTTTATACAAGTCATCTAACAAGTAACAAGGCTACTTGGATCCATAACTCGTGTGGACCAACAAGTGGTATCAGAGCCTGTAAAGAGACTCTGAGTTTGAAGAAACACAACAATCAAACCCTAAATTCATTCACCTAAACCCTGCAACATGTCTGGCATTGAAAATCCCAGTAAGAATGATGGTTTCTCAGTTCACAACAGTGATGATGAAAAATCAATCCATGATGAAGAAAAACCTGAAGCAAGCACATCTAGACAACAACAACCCATCTCTGCAACAACAACCATATCCAACATAAAACTCCCAATCCTAAAAAGAGAAGAATATGACATCTGGGCTATGGAGATGGAACATTATCTGGAGTATATTGACAGTGAAGTCTGGAAGGTCATACAGAATGGAAATTCGAAGAAAAGGATTTCACAAGGAACAGATGGAGTGATTAGGATATTACCACCAGTGTCTGCTGAAGAGATACGAGCTGTTGAAAAGGAGAAGAAAACCAAGACTATGCTGCTTATGGCAATTCCCAAAGAACATTTAAGAAGGTTTCATGGCATGAATGATGCTAAAGAAATTTGGGAGGCTATCAAGAAAAGATTTGGAGGGAATGCTAACTCCAAGAAGATGCAAAAGGCTGTTCTTAAACAGCACTTTGAAGCTTTCAGTGTATCCAGTTCAGAGGGATTGGAAAAAGGTTATGATAGGTTTCAACATCTTCTATCACAATTGGAGGTTCATGGTGCAGTTGTGTCAGAAGAAGATGCAAACCAAAAGTTTCTTAGAGCACTACCAAAAGAATGGTCAAGTGTGACATTGACCATGAGGATGAATGGTGAAATTGACACCATGACTACTGATGACCTGTACAACAACCTCAAGGTGTTTAAACAGGAAATCCAAGGAAAAGAATCTTCAAGTTCTACAAATGTTGCTTTTGTTTCTCAAAGCAAGAGCAACACTAACAAGGTTAAGTCTGGCAGCATTAATTCTGGTGGTTATGGAACTTCTTCTAGCGGCATGAGAAAAGAAAGAGATGCTCCAGCAGGCTTTGCAGATGAAGTAATTTACTCACTTCTTGCTAAAGAACCAGAAGATCAAGATTTCATCAGTGAGGATTTTGAACAGATCAATGATGTTGAAGTTGAAGAAATGGATATCAAATGGCAAATTGCCATGATTGCTTTCAGGGTTAAGAAGTTTTACAAGCAGACTGGGAGGAACATTAAGCTTGATGGAAAGTCACCAGTGGGATACAATAGGAGGACTATTGAGTGCTACAATTGTCACAAGCATGGTCACTTTGCCAGAAATTGCCTGAAAAAGTGACTACTGATTGGAAAAAGAAGAAGGGTTCTGACTCTCAAGATGATGATAAGATGGGGAAGAATCAGACGAGCTTGATGACATTGGAAGCTGGAGCTGTGAATTGGGATGAACACACACATGAGGATGAAGAGCCAAATCATGCACTTATGGCTATTGGTTCCAGTAATGAGGTATCTTTGTGCTCAAAATTATGCATTGATTCATATAATCATCTTAAAGCTTTGTGTGATGAAAAATTAACACAAATAGGTGATCAGGAAGCAAAAATTCTTGCTTATACTAAAGCTGTTAAAACATTAGAAGCACAAATAGATAACTATCAAAACAAACAAGCTTCCTTAAATGAAAAACTCACCTTTCAAGCTAATGAGATATATGAAAAAGATGAAAAACTTAAGAGATATAGAAAAGCAGGCTTAAAAGCTGTTAAGAAAAGAGATGAATTGCAAAAGAAACTAGATAAATGGACTCATTCTGCTAAGTGTCAGGATAAGATAATAGCATCTAGTATGAGCTCTACAAGTAAGATTGGCTTAGGTTATGAAATACAGTCAGATAGTGAAGTTCTTAGCTATGAGGAAGAAATGGACAGATCTGTGTTCAAATGTAGGAAAGAGGATTCTATTGGTAAGCCTGTGTACAATAGGTTCATTAAAGCTGATAATTTTAAAGGGGTGCCACCTCCATTAAGTGGAGATTACACCCCTCTACAAAAGAAATACCTAGATGACTCCTTGTTTGTATATGGTAAAAAGGGTCCTATCTATCCTGAGACAGGCAACTCTGATGATAAATCTAGTGAATACTCCACTTGTCAAACCAATGACAGTGAAGGATCTACTAGAGATATCTCTGAGCAGTCTGATTCAGAATCAGAGAGTACACCTAAAGATGTTTCTGAGTCAAGATCAGTCAAAAATAGTGAACCAGTTGTGACTACACCCAAACCTCATACAGATAAACCTAGTTGTGATACTCACATAAAAACTCCTAGGAAGTCTGTTAGAAATCAAGAGTCACCAAAGACTGATAGAATGAGACAAGAGTACAAGAGAAACCACAATTTTGGTCCTAAAAGATGCTTTGTGTGTGATAGTTTAAGTCATTTGATTAGGGACTATGATTTTCATGAGGTTAGGATGAAAAGAGAGGCTGAACTTAGAAAAGATAAGAGTGTTAATGCTGGCCATGTGAATGATAAACCAGTTTGGAATAATGCTAACAAGATTAATCATGCTAATAAGTTTGCCACTAGACCAGCACAATTTAATTCTGGTATGTCTAATGTTAATTCTGGTTGGTCATCTGTTAGTACTGGTAGACCAAATTTTAATTCTAGTAGGCCAAATTTTAATTCTGGTAGACCAAATTTTAATTCTGGTAGACCAAATATTAGTTCTGCTGGTCAAAATGTTAATTATGTAAGGCCAAGTGTTAATTCTGGGTGGTTTAATCATTCTGGACCCAGACAACTAATAAATAGACCACAGGTGAATTCATATAATCAAATAAGTAATTTTTACAAACCTCATTCACCTGTGAGGAGTCCTTTTTCTAATAATGCAGCACAAGCTTCAAGCTCAAGTGCTGTAAGGAAAAATGGGGATTCTGTTGTTAAGACCCCAACATGTTGGTCTTGGGATCTTTTTAAGAACACACTTACCTATGAATCCAAGAACAACAGTGGATCAAGCTCATACAAGACCTATAAATTTGTTGATCCACAGGGCAGACCCAAGTCTTCAGAGGCTTGGGTCCTAAAGAGAAACTAATTTCTCTACTTTTATGCAGGAACATCCACTGAAGAACATGGAAGACAAAAGAATATTTGATAGTGGGTGCTCTGGGCACATGACTGGTAACAAGAATCATCTGAAGGATTTTCTAGAATTCCAAGGAGGTTCTGTTACCTTTGGAGGAAGTAAAGTTCAGATAACTGGTAAAGGCAGAATTATTGTAGGCAATTTAGAATTTGACAATGTATCTTTTGTGAAAGAACTAGGGCAGTTTAACCTTTTCTCAATATCACAAATTTGTGATAAGCAGCATAAGGTGCTTTTTAGTGAAACTGAATGTTTTATATTGACTTCGGATTTTAAGATGCCTGATGAAAGTCAGATACTTCTTAAAGTTCCTAGACAACACAACATGTACAGTTTTGATATGAAAGCACCTGAGGTTGCAAAAGGTTCTGCTTGTTTGCTTGCAAAAGCTACTTTGGATGAATCTAAATTGTGGCATAAAAGGTTAGGTCATGTTAATTTCAAGAATATGAACAAACTTGTGAAGGGTAATTTAGTTAGTGGCTTACCTTCCAAGGTTTTTAGGAATGACCATGCATGTGTAGCTTGTAATAAGGGCAAACAGCATAGAGCTTCTTGTAAGGCTAAGTTAGATAGGATTGTCACTGAGCCTTTGCATACCTTACACATGGATTTGTTTGGCCCTACATTTGTTAGAAGTATCAACCATGCTAGTTATTGCCTTGTCATTACTGATGACTGCACTAGGTATTGCTGGGTATTCTTTATGTCTACTAAAGATGAAACCTCTGATTTAATTCAAAGGTTCATTAGGCAAATAGAAAACCTACTCAATCACAAGGTTAAGATCATTAGGACTGACAATGGCACATAATTTAAGAATAGGAGCATGATTGAGTTTTGTGGTGAAAAAGGAATTAAGCAACAATATAGCAATGCTAGAACTCCATAGCAAAATGGAGTTGTTGAGAGAATGAACAGGACCCTGATTGAGGCAGCTAGAACCATGCTAGCAGACTCATTCTTACCCACAACCTTTTGGGTTGAAGCAGTTGCAACTGCTTGCTATATATTCAATAGGGTTAGAGTGACCAAGCCTCAGAATAAAACACCTTATGAGCTTATTTTTTGCCATAAACCAGTTGTTAGCTATATAAGGCCTTTTGGGTGCCATGTGACCATTCTTGATACCTTAAGTGTGCTTGGAAAATTTGAAGGAAAATCTGATGAGGGGTTTCTAGTTGGGTATTCACTAAATAGTAAGGCCTTTAGGGTTTATAATTTAGTGACCAAGAAAATAGAGGAAAATCTTCATGTTAATTTTCTTGAGGAAAAACCCAATGTGAAGGGACTAGGTCATAGATGGATGTTTGATCTTGATTATTTAACTGATTCTATGAACTATATTCCTGTCTCCAAGGAAAATCAAGCTAACCCTGATGTAGGTTCCATAGAAGTGCCTAACAATGCAGGTACTCAAGATGCAAGCACTGCTGATCAAGGCAAAGATATTGAAGAGCTTATTGTGAATCCTACCACAGAAGTCAACCATGTTGCTACAAATGAAGGAACAAAGAAATCTTCTATAAATAGGAAGGAGATTGTGAACAAGCCTCAAGAAGAAGAGGGTTCTCTTACAAAAGTTTCAGAAGAATTCTTATCCTTCAGAGAAGAAATGAATGCTTTGGCTGACAAACATCTTGGGAAGAAGGCTACCAACACTAATCTGGTTAATCCTGGTAGTATTGTCATTAATTTTGGTGGAGAGAAGCCTACCAGCATTAACTCAGTTAAGTCTGGTAGAGATGCTATTAATTCTGCTCAACCTGAGTCTACTCCAAATGCTGATTTTGATGATTCTGAGATGCCTGAACTTGAGGTCTTTGATAAACCAGATGAAGGCATTTTTGATGGGGCTTCTTATGATGAAGAAGGGGTAGTTACTGACTTCAACAACCTACCCACTGAAGTAGATGTAAGTCCAGCTCCAACACTCAGAATTCACAAAGTTCATCCCAAAAGTCAGATAATTGGTGATCCTCAATCAGTTGTTCAAACCAGAAGTAAAGTGCAAAAGATTCCTTCATCTCATGCACTTATCAGTCTTATTAAGAAGCAGCAAAGGGTCAACCACAAGGACCAACAACATTGCTTGTTTGCTTGTTTCCTTTCTCAAAAGGAACCCACCAAAGTCTCTGATGCACTTGAAGATGAGAGTTGGGTGGAAGCAATGCAAGAGGAGTTATTGCAATTCAAATTGCAGAAAGTTTGGGTTCTTGTAGATCTACCAAGTGGAGCTAAGGTGATTGGCACAAAGTGGGTCTTTAGGAATAAAAGGGATGAAAGAGGAGTAGTTGTAAGGAATAAGCCACGATTAGTAGCACAAGGGTATAGACAAGAGGAGGGGATATATTATGATGAGGTTTTTGCTCCGGTAGCCAGGATTGAGGCTATTAGGTTATTTTTAGCCTATGCATCATATATGGGATTCGTAGTCTATCAGATGGATGTAAAGAGTGCCTTTTTGTATGGAACTATAGAAGAAGAGGTATATGTTCATCAACCTCCTGGCTTTGTTAATCTAGCAGAACCTATGAAAGTGTACAAAGTCATCAAAGCTTTATATGGTCTCCATCAAGCTCCCAGAGCTTGGTATGCAACTCTCTCCAACTTCCTTGAAGAGCATGGGTATAAAAGAGGTGTAATTGACAAGATCTTGTTCATCAAGAGAAACAAGAAGGATATCATATTAGTCCAGGTTTATGTGGATGATATCATATTTGGTTCTATTAAAGGTCTTGGTGTGAGAAATTTGAAGCATTAATGAAGGGGAGGTTTCAGATGAGTTCTATGGGTGAACTCACATTTTTCTTAGGACTGCAAGTGAAACAACAAGCAGATGGACTCTTTATCTCTCAAGACAAGTATGTAGCAGAGATCTTGGAGAAGTTTGCCTTTTCAAATGTGAAGACTGCAGTTACTCCCATGGAGAACAAGGTGCCTTTAACAAAGGATGAAGATGCTGCTGATGTGGATGTGCATCTTTACAGATCAATGATAGGTTCTCTAATGTATCTTACTGCTTCTAGACCTGACATTATGTATGCAGTCTGTGTTTGTTCACGTTTTCAGGTTAAGCCCAAGACTTCACATCTTCATGCTGTGAAGAGAATCTTTAGATACCTCAAGGGCAAACCCAATTTGGGCCTTTGGTATCCTAGAGAGTCATCTTTTGACCTGGAAGCCTATTCAGATAGTGATTATGCAGGTGCAAGCCTTGATAGGAAATACACAACTGGAGGTTGTCAATTCCTTGGAAGAAGATTAATCTCTTGGCAATGCAAGAAGCAGACCATTGTAGCTACATCAACAACTGAAGCTGAATATGTAGCAGTTGCCAATTGCTGTGGACAAGTCTTGTGGATTCAAAACCAAATGCTGGATTATGGTTTGAACTTTATGAACACTATAATTCACATAGATAATGAGAGCACTATTTGCATAGTTAAGAACCCTGTGTACCACTCTAAAACTAAACATATAGAAATCCGACATCATTTCATTAGGGATTGCTATGAAAAGAAATTAATTAGAGTGGATAAAATACACACAGACTTCAATGTTGCAGACCTCTTAACTAAAGCTTTTGATGGCCCTAGGTTTAATTACTTAGTGGTTAGCATTGGTATGATAAACCCATAGCTGGACTTAAGGGGAGGTTAGTCTTAAGGGGAGGTTAAACTTAAAGGGAGGTCAAAATGTAAAGTTTGTATAATAACCAGTACTTCGGATTTTCTTTAATTCTGGTGGTATTAGAAGTTAATTCTTGTAGTTATTTTTAATTCTGGTAATATTAGAAGTTAATCCTTGTAGTAGATTTAATTAAAAAAAAAAATGTTTTTAGTAGTTTTCATTCTGGTATAGTTTTAATTCTGGTAGTTAATATTTAAAAAAAAAAAAAAAAAATCTTTTGTTTGTATGCTTTTCTTGTTTTTCTCTTGGTGTTGGGACTAACTTTTGCAGAACACTATGGATTGGTGATATGAAGTCTTGCTCAGTGTGTAAGTCTGATTCTTTAGTTAAGTCTGGTGAGTCAGTGTTTAAGTCTGGTAGTGTCAAAGGTAATTAATTTCTAACCGTTAGGTCTGGTAAGTCAAATAAAGATTTTTTATCTTATTTAAATATGGCCGTTGATATTTTTGGGGGAAAGAGGTATATATAGATAAGATTTAATTCATTTTTCATCTTTATCCATTATTTACTTCTAATTTCTAAAATCTTTATTCACGGCAAAGATTTACTCTGTTTTTCTACTACCAGTAAAAACCCTAATTTAAATTCTCAACCAGCACTTAGTCATTCTCTCATCAATGGCTTCACTAAAGTTTGTGGACAAGCACAATCAAGTTGGTTTCTTGAAGAAACCAAACCAAAGTGACGGCTTTGAGCAGATAGTAGATTTCTTGAAAGGTTCTAACCTTCGGTACGCTTTAACTGCAAATCCTACTATTTATGCATCTATTGTTAAGCAATTTTGGGGGTCTGTGACCTATGAAACCCTAGCTGATGGTACACCACAGCTACGGGCAACAATTGACACCCATGACTTCACCATTACTGAAGCCTCCATTAGGAGTAGTCTCCAATTGGGTGATGCTTTAGGGGAATACATATTGTCCAATGATGACCTTTTTGAGGGTATGAGAACTATAGGATATCCCACTGATGGTACATTTACTTTTTGGAAAAGCCATTTTACACCACAGTGGAGATTTTTAATACATCATTTGCTCCATTGCCTAAGTCCCAAGAGTGGTGGATGGGATCAGTTTGGAAGCAACATTGCTTCTGCATTGGTCTGTCTTGCACTTGGACGGCCTTTTAATTTTTCAAAATTGATTTTTGATGGCATGGTTGCAAATGTCAAAAATGCAAAACATAAGTTTTTGATGTACCCAAGATTTTTGCAAATGATTTTAAATTTTGAACCTGAAGATAAAATGCAAATTTATGTCATTGTGGCTTTTACTACTAAAATCTTTGCCAACATGAAAAGGGGATTCAATGGGGCACATTGGCCACTTTTGCCTGCTATGCTTCCTGGTTCAACTAACCTTTGGTACATCTCATGTTGAACAACCAACCAATGTGGAGCAAGCTCAGGAACAACCAAGATCACCAACACCACAACCAAGTCCATCACCATCTCATCAAAGAATACCTACACCTACACCATCTTCACCACCACAGCAAACCCATATTCCAAGTCCTATTCAGGAGGAGGAATCCAACCCTATGACTGTGGAGGATCTTCTCACCTTGGTGCCTGCTTTGATTAAGAGAATAGAATTCTTGGAGAAGGCAAACAATGCAAAGAGTGGGGCTATTTTAACCTTGGTTAAGAGGGTTAAAAAGTTGGAAAAAGTTATGAAGGAGAAAGGAGTTGCTTTTGATGATCAAGAAGGTGAGGATGAAAATTCTTCCAAACAGGGGAGGAATTTAGAGGAAAAACAAGTTGAAAAGACACCAGAAAAGGATAAACCAGCTGATGAAGTAGATATAAGTCCTGAAACAAAGGAGGCAGCGAAACACTAGCAGAATCTCTGAGTAAAATTCAACAACAAAAGAAGAAAAGCAGATATCCAAAAATAAAGTTGATAATTGAAGAATCTGATGAAGAATCAGATAAGTCTGCTGAAGGTATTAATTCTGGTGAGATTAAGTCTGGTGAAGTTAATGCTGGTAAGGAAATTAATTCTGGTGGTCAAGATAACTCTGGTGAGGTTGATTCTGCTCATAGAAATAAGTCTGTTGATGAGGAACAACTTAAGAAACAAAGAGAAGGAAAACAAGTTATGATTGAAAGTCCTAAGCCCAAGAGGAAAAAGAGACAAGAAAGAGAAGATCAAGCTTCTTTGGCTGAGATTGCAAGGATACAAGCAATGGAAAAGGCTGAGATAGAGAAGGAGGAAGAGCAGAAAAGACAAGATGAAATGCTTGCAAGAATGATATCAGAAGAGGTTAATGATGATCCACCGAAGGAAATGATTGAAAAAGATGCTGAGTTGAGGGCAAAGTTTGAAGAAATTAAAGCTATTCCAGGTTTGACTGCTGAGGAGAGAGCTAAACAACTAGCAGAGTTCATAAATGCTAGAAGGAATGAAGAAACTTTAGGGGATTTTATGTCAGTGATAAGACAAACTCAGAAGAGAACCAAAGTTTCCAAGAAGATGTCTAAAGCAGATCAAATGCATGGGATGAAGGTGTATCTAAAGAACATGCTGCACTCAACATGGGAAAAGATGAGAGGAAGATCATTTGAGGAAATTCAAGCTGAATATGTGGGTGCATATCAGAGAGATCATGGATATAGGCCAGTGGATTATGAAGATTCTTTGAGAAGAAGTTTCAAGAGACAGAAAGTAGTAGAAACTGAACCAACAAAAGAAGCTGAGAAAATGGATGAAAAAGCATCTGAAGTTGAGAAAGCATCTAGTGAAATTGAAAAGGAGTCTAACACTGAAAAAGTGTCTGATGTTGGAGAAGAAAAGAAAGAAGTCGAAAAGCCTGTCATAAAGTTTACAAGGAGGAAAAGTATAGCAAGAAAGAGCAAGTCCAAAAAGGTGGTACATGAGGAGGAATCAGAAGAAGAACTTTCATCTGAGGGTTGTACTATGGGTACAATTCCTGAAATTTCTAAGGAACCAGCCAAAATTGTGAGATATCAAATCATTAGGACTGGACAAAGAGCTGCTTATCAGATCATAAGGGAAGACAACACTGATGTTGTATACCTTAATTTTCCAGCAATTTTGAATGATGTGAGTAGGGAAGATCTTCAAGAGCTTTACAAATTGGTGAATATCAAACATGGAGATAATCCACCTGAGGAAGAATTTGAAAGAGTATTTTGGGGAGATTTGAAAGTGATGTTTGAGCCACTAGCTGAGTCAGATGCAGTGTGGAAACTTCCTGAGGAGCAAAACATTGTTAGTTGGAGATATTTTCACAAATGTAAGGTACATTGTTTGTCTTTGCAAAATGCTGATGTTTATATGCTTGCAGAAGTGGAATATCCCCTCTCACCTTCAGTTTGCAAGGAAATGATGAAGAAAAAGTTATATGCAGATAAAAGGGATGAGGTATATGAACAGATTTTGGATTTAATTAAGTTACAGTCTTTGAAGGAAACACTGTTGGATTGAAGTGTTTGAAAGAATTTTCAAGTTGTAAGTGAGACTATAGGAACTTCTCACTTGGTGAAGGTGCATAGCACTAACACAACAAATGGTTATCAGTCCACCATGTTTAACCAACATAAGGACTGGCTAATCCATTACAAACGGATCTGGTAAAGATATTTCAAATCCGTTAATGGTTGGCAATTTACCAAAAATTGTATGGTATTCAACTCACCATATCTGATATAGTGAAGAGTTGGCTAGCCCACAAGGTATGGCTTGTGGTAAAGGCTGTGGAAAACCATACATGGTAATCAATTCACCAAGATGAGGTGCATTCCATCAAAAGAATTGGCTAGTCCAAAAGCAAACGGCTTTTGGTAAAAACAAAACAAATCCGTTGATAGTTGATGGTTTACTAAAAATCATATGGTTATTAATGTACCATGGTCTTACACACCAAAACATTGGCTACTCCAGTAGTGATGGCTATTGGTAAAGAGACATCAAATCCATTAATTTTCAATGATTCACCTCTCACAGGAGTTTACACACCTGGAAGTGATGAGAATAGTATGAAACTTAAAAGTATTGATGTACAAGTAGTCATGGTTGCTGTAAGATCAGATGGATTGCATATCAGATGGTGAAAAGATTATTCAAGTCAAGTTGCTGCAAAAAGATCAGATTTGAAGTTTTGAAGTGTTAGAGATAATTCCAAGAGTTCAAGATTAAATCCTCAGAAGCTTATTCAGAAGAAACTTGAAGTTCATGAAGCATGAAGATCAAGTTAGGGGAGGATTGTTGGGAATTATCACAAGACAATAGAAGACTTAATGGAAGAACAAAATTAAGTCTGGTGGGCTACGTAATTAAGTCTGGTAGTTCTATTAGTTAAGTCTTGTAATAGTTAAGTCTGGTTGTTTATTATTAAGTCTGGTAGAGTAAGTTAAGTCTGTTTGACTTTAGTTGTTAAGTCTGGTCAGGAAAGTTAGGAAAGTTTGTTAGATAAGTTAGGAAAGGATACGTAATTATCTTTAGAGAAGATACGTATATCCTTCAACAAGTTTTGTATCTAGGGTTTCCTTAGTGTATAAAAGGAACCTTAGTCATTAGTTTAGAGATAACGACGAAGATTGTAATCACTTAAGATTAAACAAATCAATATACGAAGTTAGTCATTGTGTTCTTCATTGTTTGTTGTTAAGATTCCGCATTAACAATAAGCAAGGTGTTAGAGTTTCTTACTTAGATCGATTTGGTTTATACAAGTCATCTAACAAGTAACAAGGCTACTTGGATCCATAACTCGTGTGGACCAACAAACCATTCTTACTTTCTGGCATACTATGAAGATTATCCTTAGGTCGGTTTTCTGTCTTAAGTGCTTCGGCTTGAGCCTCAATAATTTTGGATGGAAGAGGTGAACTAATGGTCATACCCAATGATCTTACTCTTAAGGGTTTAAGTCGCTCTTTCCTGCTAAGGGCATCTGCTACTACGTTCGCTTTGCCAGGATGATATCGGATCTCGCAATCATAGTCACTGAGTAGTTCTAGCCAACGGCGTTGTCTCATATTAAGCTCTTTCTGGTCTAAGATATGTTGAAGACTTTTGTGGTCTGTGTACACTGTACGCTTAGTACCGTAGAGGTAATGTCTCCAAATCTTTAGCGCAAAGACAACTGCTCCTAACTCCAAGTCATGAGTGGTGTAATTCTTCTCATGAACTTTGAGTTGTCGAGAAGCGTAAGCTATAACCTTTTCCTTCTGCATTAACACATCACCATGTCCTTTGTGCAAAGTATCACAATAAACTACAAAATTTTCCATTCCTTCGGGTAATGCCAAAATCGGCGCACTGCAAAGTTTTTGCTTCAACAACTGAAAGGCGGATTCTTGTTTCTCTCCCCATTCGTACTTCTGATTCTTCTGCGTTAGCTTGGTTAAAGGCTTTTCTATCATAGAGAAACTCTCAATGAATCTTCTGTAATACCCTGCAAGACCTAGAAATTGATGAATCTCTGTGGGAGTCTTAGGTGTTTCCCAATCTTTAATAGCCTCGATCTTAGCTGGGTCAACATGCAATCCCTGGCTGTCAATCACGTGCCCAAGAAATTATACCTTTCGGATCCAAAAATCACACTTAGAAAATTTTGCGTACAACTTCTCGTTCTTGAGTAATTCTAAGATCGTCTTGAGATGTTCTTCGTGCTCTTCTTTGCTTTTAGAGTAGATTAGAATATCATCAATGAACACAATTACAAATTTGTCCAGGTACGGTTTGCACACACGATTCATGAGATCCATAAACACCGCCGGTGCATTAGTTAATCCAAACGGCATCACTTGAAACTCGTAATGTCCATACTGAGTCCTAAAAGCCATTTTTGGGATATCTTCTTCCCGGACCCTTAGTTGATGATAACCCGATCTCAAATCAATCTTTGAGTAAAAACTGGAACCTTGCAACTGATCGAACAAATCATCGATTCTTGGGAGTGGGTAACGGTTCTTCACCGTTAACTTGTTCAATTCGCGATAATCTATGCACATTCGGAATGATCCATCCTTCTTCTTTACGAACAAGACCGACGCTCCCCAAGGTGAGGAACTTGGTCTAATGAATCCCTTGTCTAGTAGTTCTTGCAACTGATTAGACAATTCTTGCAACTCTGATGGTGCTAGTCGGTAGGGTGCTCTTGCTATCGGTGCCGCTCCTGGCACCAAATCTATCTGGAACTCTACTTGACGAGTAGGCGGTAGTCCAGGCAAGTCTTCGGGAAAGACTTCTGGAAAATCTCGAACAATCGCTACATCTTCCAATCGTTTCTCATTCGACTTCTTTTTGGTTATGTGTGCTAGAAAAGCATGACATCCCTTCTTTATATACTTTTCGGTCTTGACACACGATATGATGTTTAATCGAGTTCCGCTTCGTTCACCACGGATAATCAAGGTTTCGCCATTAAAAGGGAGATGAACAACCTTTTCATCGCAAATGATTTTGGCATGGTGTTTAGATAACCAATCCATACCGATTATGACATCAAAACTACCGAGCTTGATAGGCATAAGATCGATGTTAAATGGATGGTTTAGGAAGTTAAAGGTGCAGCCGCGGATTATGGTGTCGGATACAACTAAGTTACCATTCGCTAATTCAATGTTGTAGGCGATGTCTAAGGTGGTCGGTGGGATGTTAAGTAAAGGAGCAAAAGTAGTAGACACAAAACTTTTATCGGCACCCGAATCAAATAAAACTGAAGCATAACGACCATTGAGAAGAAATGTACCCGTGACAACGTTCGGGTCCTCTGTAGCTTCTCTTTTTCTGAGATTGTAGACTCTTCCCCGAGCTCCATTATTCTGAGTTCCCGTTCCCTGATTCTTCTCCTTTGGGCATTGATTCTTGAAATGTCCTATTTCGCCACATCCGAAACATGCTCCGGGAACCCTTTGATTTGTTGCAGAAGTAGGAGACCTGCAGTCTTTGGTTAAGTGCCCAATTTTCTTACAATTGCCGCATGGAGTAGGGAAACGTCCAGGATTGGGGTGACGTTGGCACTTGTCACACTTTGGAAGAGTTCCTTCGTAACCTTTCCTTTCAGTCGGGCCTACTACATAAGCCTTAACGACTTCTTATCTTTTGTTGGGTTGTTGAGCAACATTTCCTCCATGCGTAGTATCCCATTTTCTTTTGTTTTTGTTACTGTTGTGGTAGCGGTTGTTGTTGTTATTGTTGTGGTTACTATTATTGCCATCTCGAGCAGCCTTTGCTCGAGCAATTTGATCCATTAAATTATGAGACATTCGGATTGTCTCATCCGGAGTAATTGGCTTAGAAGATGTGACATTTCCCTGAATATTAGATGGAAGTCCCCAGATGTTCCTTTCAATCTTTTTTTGTGTAGTAGAAACCATCTCAGGACAGAGAGTAGCCAATTCATGATATCGCTTAGTATAAGCTGCAATATCATACCCTTTCACTGTTAAGTTCCAAAATTCAACTTCTAACTTTTGAACCTCATTCCTCGGGCAATACTCAGCTGTTACCATTTCCTTGAATTCAGCCCATGGTAATTCAAAAGCAGCATTAATTCCCACTGATTGGGCATAAGCATTCCACCATGATAAGGCACCATCCAACAAGGTACCTGTAGCATATTTCACCTTACAGTTCTCCGCGCGGCTGCACATACGGAAAGTCGATTCCAACTTCTCGAACCATCGTACCAAACCGACAGCTCCTTCCGCGCCACTGAAAGTCTGCGGCTTGAAACCCAAAAATTCCTTGTAAGTATATCCATGAGTCGTGGTTTCAACCTTGGTTGCCGTTCCACTAGCTTCTCCACCGTTACCACTGTTGCGGGTCTCATATTCAGCCATAGCAGCAGCAACCTGTGCCGTGACCCGTTGGGCAACGAGTCGATCGATATCAGTTGTACTCATGCTTTATTTCTTAGGTAGCATTGTTCTTCTAATCACAAGAAACAACAATAATTAGGATCCATAAGTAACAAAGGTCATCATAAGTATATACGTATACAACCATGACATGTGAAAATCACAACAAGATCAACCACAACAATATATGAATAAATCATGACAAAATAAATCATGATAGAAATATGACGTGATAAGGATAATCCATAATAAATCACAATGACCATAACATATTTTCACCATGAGTAGATACAACCACAACAAGATAAAAATACATCACGACAAGGATAAATCATGGTAAGAATATGGCGTGATAAGAATCAACCACAATAAGAATAAACCACGTCAACCATAATATATTGACAACACGAGTAAATACAATCACATCATACATGAATACAAAATGAAAAGTCTCGGTTCACATCGACCGATATCATAGCATAACCATACAGTACATCCCAAAATAACTTGCTACATTGTTGTACAACTAACAAAAGATCACAAGCGTCATTACTAACACCACACACCCCGTGGCTAGGATATAAATACAAAAGATATCTATGATACAAATCTAGTCTAGGCATTGCCTGATGCACCATCGAGACGGCACTGGAGATCCCTGATCTGATCGAGGAGACTAGCAATCAATGCATCCTGGTCACGTCGTCGCGCCTGCTCATCCTCCATGAAACGCTCAAGTGTGGCAATCTAGGAGTGTGCAATGATCTGATGCTCTAGCTGAGTCTCTATAGTCTCAATGCGCTTTAGGGGAAGCACATCGAGATGATCAAATGCTCGCTCAATGCGGTCCTCATGACGGACCATCCTAGCGATCAGAAGTGGAATAGTATGATGGATCGGCTCTCCGGTAACCGGTAGAACTCGAGCAGCAGCCATCTCAGAACTCTCTCCTAACTCGAATGCTCTCGGAGTACCCTCATCGTATCTCCATCTACTGAGAGTAGGCGGAATGAATGACCACCTGCGGGCGTCAACCCGTCTGTGAACCCCGGGTCGAGTAGAGGCCTCAGCAGCAACCATAACATAGGGATCAGAAGGTGAAGGTGCCATGGTAAAAGCCCTCTTACGAGGCGGTAACAAAGTATCGGAAACATCTCTGGGTGATGGTGGTAATGGAACTGTGGTAGTCTGGTGGTAAGTGAACGATGGTGGTGGTGGTGGAGATGATGGTGGTGATGGGATATGAGATGGAGTAGTGGGTGCTGGTACTCGGCTGGGTCGAGATCGTACCCTTTTCCTAGCGGTACGAAGCATGACAGGGCCAGTCTCATATAGCCGATAGCGGCAACCAATAGGAATCTGATCCGGCTGTACTACAGGAATACGCCTAACACGACGTACCAGAGGTGAAACTGGTGGTGATGGTATGGGTGGTGTAGATATGGTTTGAGCATCCTCAAATGGCTCAGTCTCAACAGAGTCATCGCCGGAGGATACAGGAACTGGAATGGCTAGTGTGATCGGAACAGTGGATGATGATGAATCTTCTACGTCTGAATCTGAGTCGAGGATAATAGGATGGGTAGGTGAAGACATATCACTGTAAACAAGGTCAATACAAATATATATAAGTAGAAGTACTCATATAAAATAGGTAAATAAAAACATGTATCGCAATCGTATGCACATCATGATGTTGAGAAGTGTCGTGACCTAGTGGTTATAGTCTAGGGTCAGTGATGCATCCTAGTTCTCAATAACCTTGTCTCTGATACCAATCCGTCACACCCCCAAAATATGTGTTTGCAGCGGAATGGAATTCCGGAGGCGTGATGTTCATGGTTAACAAAGTACAAGGAATAAAGAACGACCTCTAAGTGAGTCATTTCAAAACAAGCGTTTGATTTAAACATAACGTTCTACAAAACATAAATATGAGAGTTCACCATCAAAATGTAAGATTTAAATACATAACCAAACGCTAAATAATGCAAGAAAATCTTCATCATGATGTGCTTCCAAAATGTGACTCAAAAGTGCTCCATACAAAGAAGTGTATCATCACCTAATTACCTGAGAATACACGCTAAAAGGGTCAACAATAATGTTGGTGAGAACATAGGTTTAAGTAAACAGTAATGTGTGGACCACAAGATTTCAATAGCAAGACAATTACAACAAATATAATGTCACAACCAAAAATAATATATATACAGTGCCTAAGCTCATGACCCCGAAACTCGACGTACTGGTATGCAATCAAGCATAATAATAATAATGCCCCAAATAAGTGTTTGCCAGACACTCGAAAATAATCCGAATGATATGCGTCCGTTTGACAGGTTGGTGCGACCAACTCGGACGGGGTGTCAACCCAAATAGATCTATTCATAACATCCGCGCTTACAAGTAATTAACGGTTCATGATTCAAAGGGGACTTTAATGGCAATGCGTTAACTTAGGCAAAGTAACGGTTTTTAGTACTTGTGTCCGAAAAATATGCAATGTATTCCCACCCCGAGGGTTTAGAAATCATGTATAAATAATGTAAAAATCGGGGCTATGAAACTCACCTTAGCAAAAGCAAATCCCGATTGGTAAATTGGCAAACGGTAAATTAAGTCCGATAACTCTAATCGCGACCTAAATAATACATATGTCTTAGGTTCGAAAACAAGGTCATGCACGCAAGTTCATACTCTACTTTATCACTTGTACATGTTTGTTGTAATATTTATCGTCAAAAATGTAGTTGCATCAATGTGATCTTTTATTTAGAAAATCACCCTTTTTAGAAAACGTAACTTTTTAAATCTCGTGATCAAACTTTAGTCGTCTTGTTAATAGGTATTTTGAAAATCTCTAACGCGCCTAATAAGTGTATATAATGTTCTACCATTTTCGTTTACGTCATTTTAGCCAAAATACACTCTAAAGTGTCCAAAATCCACTTCAAACAATTCCATCAGCTTTTTCTAATAGCCAAAAATAAGCTGTCCAACGTATATGTCGTCGTAAACTTTCTTTAGGCCATAACTTTTTCGTCGTAGCTCCGTTTCTTAAGTTTTACCTATCCCCGCGAAGGTATTTAAGTATACTATCGGATTTCTAAAGTCTTGGCTAGTCTAGTTACCATTTAACATCAGTTTTTATCACTCAAAATTCCTAACAGCTTCAACAATTTTTAGAAAATTTAGTTTTCGTCGCATAAATTGAAACTAACGTATCTTTTTCGTTATAATCCCGTTTTAACTCATTCAAGCGGCTACGTTTTCGTTATTGAGTCTATTTTCTATATTTCTAGCCTAAACTTGTCACCAAGCTACTGAGTTTCCTCTAGGAAACCAAATGGGACAGATTCATTGTCAGAAGTGTCAAAACATTTTCCTAGCCTTCTAGTTATCATAATCACTTAACAACAACTCCAAAACTAGTCCTAGTTCATCCACCAATTTCTCAACATAACAATAGTGATCTAACACTAAACTTAACAATATTTAAGAGTCTACTTTCATGATTGTAAATGATCTTCAAGGATGGTTAAAATTACAAGTTCACTAACATATATATATGATGTTTATCATCACTTTCTTGTTGAGATTTTTACCAACTAGTTTACTTGTAATAAAAACTTGTTTAAAACATAACCATTAGTTTAGAGATTATTGTGGTTATAAAACTTTGTCAACATGTACAAAGTGATAAACTAAGTATATACACTTGAACTAGCATTATGACATGAAAAGCATGAAGTTTAGCTATGTAAAGATTTCTTACAAAAGGAGATTAGTGTGATGAGAATGTAAGACACTTGATTAACCCAAGAATTAGTATTCCAAACCCTTACTAGTGTATCCTAATGACACTAGAATTAGCCAAATCAAGATCTTTACTTCTCTTGCTCCTCTAGGTGTGTCGACTTTTTGTGTAGAATGGGAGGTGATTATATTATTATTTTTTTTGCCTTGAACTAGCTAGTGCAAAATGAATACATGTATCTATATTTATACTAGAGGTTTTTCAAAGTGTAAATACTTAGTCAAAAACTATTATGGCTTGGTCTTAAATGGTTAGGCCGATTGGGGGGTTTAGGGGGGGGGGGGGACAATATGATGGTCAAGCCACCATTTCAAAGTTACACTCCATGTTTTGTGCTTCAATGTTGGTTAATTAATAGTCATGTGATTTTTGTCTAGTGTTTATTTGTAGAACAAAGGGGGGGGGGGGCGGCATCATAAGTAAAATGGGAGTAGATGAGTTGTTTTGATACAAGAGTGTATATGTTGTATGTATTGGGTATTAGAAATAGGTATTGGTTGTTGGTTTGGTGATTAACGTAAACTGTACGTAATTAAACGTAAGAAATAAAGAAATTACCTTAGGTGTAAGGAAATATTTTTGGAGCTTTGGTAATCATTTAGGAAGTATAAAAATACGTTAGAAATAATCCTTGGGAGAATTGGGTATATCGGGTGTTAAATTTTTAAATTGCAAATAGCGTTTGTTGAATTAACAACCGTAAGTAAATAAAGAAAAGGAAACTGTTTTAGTGTTTAAAATTGTGAACCGGAGCAGGAGCAAGGTACTGGAGCATTGTGGACTAAATATAGCCTAAGTCCTAGCGTACTTGAAAGATGTTCAAATTTTCACGTTGGTTCAAGTAAAAAGTTATATGTGAATTGTTCTCAAATAAATGTCAAGAAAATAAATTCGAGTTTGTTGAATAGTATTGACCTGTAATTTAGCGGGTTGTCATAGCTTCAAACCTATGACATGGTATTTATTTAGGTTGCGGTTAGAGTTATCGGACCTTTATTCACAGTTTACCGTATTTCTAATCGAGATTTCATAACTGAGGTGAGTTTCATAGCCCCGGTTTTTACATTATTTGTATCTTATTTTAAAACCCTCGGGGTGGGAATACATTGCTTATTTTTCGGACACAAGTATTAAAACCGTTACTTTGCCTAAGTTACCGCATTGCCATTAAAGTCCCCTTGAATCATGAACCGTTAATTACTTGTAAGCGCGGATGTTATGAATAGATCTATTTGGGTTAACACCCCCGTCCGAGTTGGTCGCGCCAACCTGTCAAACGGACGCATATCATTCAGATTGTTTTCGAGTGTTTGGCAAACACTTAGTTGGGGCATTGATTATTATTATGCTTGATTGCATACCATTTCGTTGGGCTTCGGGGTCATGAGCTTAGGGCACTGTATATTATTTTTGGCTATGACGTTATATTATTTGTGATTGTCATGCTATTGAAATCTTGTGGTCCGCACTTTACTTGTTTACTTAAACCTATGAACTCACCAACAATTATGTTGACCTTTTTAGCGTGTATTCTCAGGTAACTAGACGATAATAATCACTTACGTTTGGAGCATACTAGAGTCACTTTTTGGAACGCACATCATGATGAAGATTTGCTTGCATTACTTAGCGTTTGGTTATGTATTAAAATCTTACATTTGATGGTGAACTCTGATATTAATGTTTTTGTAAAACGGTTATGATTAAATCAAACGATTGTTTTAAAATGACTCACTTAGAGGTCATTCTTTATTTCTTTGTACTTTGTTATCCAAGAACGTTACGCCCTCGGAATTCCATTCCGCTGTAGTCCAAATTTTGGGGGTGTGACAGATTGGTACCAGAGCCAAGGTTATAGAGAACTAGGATGCATCATAGAACCTAGACTATAACCACTAGGTCACGACACTTCACAACATCATGATGTGTGTACAATTACGATACATGCTTTTACTTACTTATTTTATATGAGTTACTTATACTTATATATATTTATATTGACCTGGTTTTCAGAGTCATGTCTTCACCCAACCACCCTATCATCATTTCATCAGACTCGGATATCGAGGATGCTTTTTCATCCATTAATGCACCTACATTACTACTCTTACCTTCCTATACCTCGACATTCCCATATCACTCACCATCCTCAGATGATAACTCCCACCTATTTGAGGTATTAGTATCACCTGAGACAGACCTAGAGGAGACAACCAGATGTGATGCTAAGACCTTTGAGTATCATGAGACTGCCCCTATGTTCCCGCTATCACCATTGTCATTCCCTTTTCCATTCCCACATATCAGGAATTAGATGACACTCTGTGGATAGTACCAAGATCACCGACTCAACAGGAACATCAGCAGATTCCTCAAGAATGGTTTGGGATCTATACTATCTCGAATATGATCGATGCACAACTCCAGGCCCCACATCAGAACTCATCACAACCCCATGGTGCCATAACCCAGGTTCCAATCAGAGGAGCACCAGGAAGCCTCTAGATCAGACTTATATCTTTACTAGCTTTTACTATTATCCTAGCCACGGCATGTGTGGCATAGTTCAAAGAAACTTGTAGTATTTTGGTTGTTATACAATGAATTTACCAAGTATTGACTCTACTATATGGATATGGTTGTGCTATGCCTGATATCGGTCTATGTAGGCCGAAATTTTCATTATATATATTCATGTGTGTTATGATTATATTTATGATATTTTCGTGGTTGCATCTTGTTGTGAATTTACTTCATTTATACATGTCATGGTTGCGTATATGTGAGTGTGATGATCTTTACTACTTATAAATTCTCATGGTCTCTTATGATTTTATAGAGTTATGTCGAAGCAAGCCGCTCCAGCCATGACACAAGCCACTGCTGGGCAAATCATTGCCAAGAGCATAGCCACAACCCTCGCCAATCATGAGAAAAATGTGACCAATGCATCGGAAAGACTTGAAACCACAAAGACAGTTGAAGGCATAGAAAAAAGAAATGTGGCACCCAAAGTTCCTAATCTTACTCATGAAGAATTTATAGATTGCAATCCCCACACCTTTAGCGGAACTGAAGGCACGGGGGTATTTTGCAAATGGTTCGAAGAAGTAGAAACAATATTTCGAGGTGGTAATTGTCTCAAGGAAAACAAAGTTAAGTTCGCCACTTGCACTTTTGCGGATCGTGCCCAGGTATGGTGGACCAAACATGTTCAGATAGTAGGGGTCGACGCTGCTTACTCAATCTCTTGGGAGAAACTAAGAAGGATGATGATTTTAGAATATTGTTCAAGGAGCGAATTACGAGCAATGGAACAGGAAATCCTGGACTTTACCATGGTAGGAGATGATGTTGCCAAATACATTGATCGTTTTTACGAATTAGCACGGCTATACCCTGCAATGGATGAACCGGAATGCAAGAAACTTGAGAGGTATATCGGGGGACTCTCCCCTGAAATTTGTATGTTGGTCACCCCATTAGAACCCGATACCATGCCTAAAGCTATCCGTATGTCGCTCCAGGCAAGGGAACACATAGCTCACACCAAGGCCGTAGGAAACAATAATGACAACAAACGAAAATGGAATGACAACAACAATCAGGGTGGAAGTGTTGCACAACAATCACCTAAGAGACCAGAGTTTGCTAAAGCCCATGTTGCAGGCCCAACTAAGAAGAAATGGTACCTTGGTACTGTACCAAAATGTAACAAATGCTAAAAACACCATAACCCTGGTCATTGCCCTACTCCATGTGGTAACTGTAAGAAGAATGGTCACCTGACTAAATATTGCAGAACTCCTACACTTGTCAAAGATCAAAAACCTCCAATAATATGTTTTGGATGTGGAGAGAAAGGACACCTCTGGAGTGATTGCCCAAAGCTGAGGAATCAAAATGGAGGAAGAACTAGTGGGGGAGCATACGCATTAATAGGAGGAAAAGCTTGCCAGGATCCTGTCGATGTTACGGGCGAGGATAATGTTTAAGGAAAAGTTTCTGCTTGTATAATAAAACCGAAGTCTAAACCCTCTAGGGTTGTGTTTTCCTGTTGTACTTCACCTTAGGAAGTTAGCATAACCTAGTTGTAACAAGTACCTTTTTATCTAATGTAATATCTATCTTTTATTATATCCACGATACTCACAACCTTCGTCTATTCCATTTTCTATTCCATTTACCTTATTCCTAGCCATTTCGTAGCCTATTAGGGATTAGGCAAATTTCGTCTTTGACTATAGACTATTACCATTCTGTAAGATTCTTCCACGCATCCTATAACCATTCAACAAATTTTATTGCAAACTATTTTACTACTACTTTATAAAACTGTTTCACATAATTTTACTCCAAGCTATTTTACTACCACCTTAGGAAATTATTCCACAGAATTTTAAAACGTGTTATATTACTACCACCTCATAAATTGATTTTCTGGCATTCTACCAACTATTTACTACCATACGAACCGATTTTCTTATTAAAAAAAAAATTAGGATACCATATTACCAAACAACACGTTGAATACCATCTAAAACTTTGAAGAAACATAATACTACTTTGACTAAACCGAGCATCACATCATTAGTCCTCAATTATGCGTAGCCTGATCACCTATGTATAATTCAGGAAAGATTATGACATGAAGGAAACAATCATCTTTTCAAAATTTTAAAACAATCTTTATTCAAAACATCAAAAAGCAAAGCTTTAAACCTAATAAATTGTTCATAAACATCCCTTTTGTTAAACCCTCTCTAGATACCTACACCACCTGTCACTCACTCAGCCGTTAAGTTGGATTTTTACCATTGAACTTTCTAGGAAAGACTTTCCATCTACGAGGAGGATTCCATGACATAAGAAAACAATGAAGGGATTACGGAACTACAAACAAGGACTAGAAATAAACAGTAAGTTGAATCATAACGCAACGGAAATCTTAAGATCTCACGAGGTAATCCAAACCACTATCTCTGGCATAGTCGCCCAATCCTATCATTTTAGAAGTACTAGTTAGACCAAGTAAGATAACAAACCTAAGTTATGATCCATTCTAGAAATAACCAACTAGGTTGAATACTCATACCTATAAATCTTGCCTAATATTAACCAATAGGCATTATCCGACATCAGAAACAAAACATTAGACATCTAAGCATTCATGCAGACAAACCTACCCGACTATTTCATCCTTTTTAATGCTTTCACTTCAAATGGATTTTCTTTAAAATACATTTATACAAATCATATACCTTGTAGGAAAATATTTTTCTGAATTACCTATTTTTGACGAGTGAATCCCTTTTGGTCAATCTTTAACAAAACTATTGTACGTTAAACATCAATCTTTGCTAAACATTCCTATGCACATCATGTTGAAAACCCGTCTATAAAACCTGGGGTCATATTTGAAAACAGTCCAACCTTGCATAACTATAAAATTTTGAATCATCAAGAAAGAGAGCACTTAAAAAGTCGTTTGTTCAAACTTGTAAATTCATTCATTCAGAGAAAGATTTCAAACAAAACATTCCATATCGAGTCAAATTTTAAAAATTTACCGTCATACTAAAACACTCCATACATTTAGGGTTTTGTGATTGACAAACGGTAACATGGAAAATTTTGATGAAGGAAATATAGAGAAAGACAATTAAACATAAATTTTTTAGTAATAAAGACTAAGCACCTTAGGCGAAGAAAGACTCATATCGTGACATCAGTTAGAGCAAAACACGATGAATCAAAACTGTTACCATAGCTTTACCCTTCCGATAACGCCCTTTCTGAAAAAACTTATCATTGTAGAATTAGTCACGAGACACGTTGTACCAATTTCAAATACTCCTAATAAAAGGTAGTCGATACATCTCAAACTTCTGGCAATCCCTTTAAGATTTAAAAAAAAAAAAACCCAATTAGATATAAGAACGATCTACCATCTTCGGAACAATGAACATAGTAAGAGAACTATCCAAACGCTATAGAACATGCTCAGTGCCGTATGATCAACTCTGAATTGTTTAGGGTAATCTTTTGACATTGACAGAATTCACTTTCAACAATAGTCATCACACGAGTATAAAAACTGCACCATTTGAGGCACTCTATGGTCGAAGTACCAATCACCTGTTGTCAGGCTAAAATCGGAAAAGCCCAACTCACTAGTCTAGGACTTATTCATGAAACAACAGAGAAAAATCGTACAAATCGAGAATCAGTTACAAGCGACAAGAGAATGATAGAAAAGTTATGTTGGTACATGACGCAAATCATTGGAATTAGGTTTCCCTAAGTCGCGAACCATTAGGAATTCAAGTTAGAGAACGAGTTATGTTGAAAGTCTTGCTTTGGAAAGGCGTGATACGGTTAAGAAAATGCGGGAAGTTAAACCCAAGATACAATGGATCATTAAAGATTCTAGCTAGAATCGGCTGAGTAGCTTATAGACTTGAAGTTCCACTAGAGCTCAGCAGTGTGCACAATACATTCCATGTTTCCATCCTCAAGGAAATATTTATCTGACGAATTCGTTATCATCCCGTTAGAAGAGATTCAACTCGAGGATAAGCTTAATTTCATCAAAGAGCCGGTAAAAATTGTGGACCGTAATGTCAAGTAATTGAAACATAGTAGAATTCCTATCGTCAAGGTTCGTTGGAATTCTCAACATGGTCCCGAGTTCACTTGGGAACGAGAAGACCAGATCCGTCAAAAGTATCCACACCTCTTCACTGACAACACTCCATCGACCAACACCGACTGAATCTCGCGGACGAGAATCCTTTTATGGGTGGTAGACTATGACAACCCGCTATTTTACAGATCAATACTATTCAATAAACTCAAACTAATTATTTTGACAATTACTTGAAAATAATTTACGTATAAATTTTTACTTGAATCAACGAAAAATTTAGAATACCTTTCAAGTGCACTAGGACTTAGGCTATATTTAGTCCACAATAACCCAATACCTTGCTCCTACTCCGGTTCGAAATTTTAAACCCTGAGACAATTCCCTTTTTACTTATTTACCATTGTTAATTTAACAAATGCTTTTCGCTATTTAAATAAACACCCGATATACCCAATACTCCTAACAATTATTTCTAATGAATTTTTACACTTCCTAAATTATTACCAAAGTTCCAAAAATATTTCCTTACGCCTTAGGTAATTTCTTTATTCAAATAGCGTAACTTACGTTAATCACCAAACCGATAACCAATACCTATTTTTAATACCCAATACACCCAATATACACATTTTACATAAAAACTAAATCTATTACTCCCATTTTTCTTGTATATGCTGGCCCCTTTGTTACCATATTAATTACTAGACAAGAATTCTACATACCATTAATACTAGACAAAGACCCTAAAACATGGAGGTGTAGAACCATTTGGTGACTTGACTAGAAATTATGTCCCCCCTCCTAGCCATTCGGCCAACACCATCAATACCAAGCCACCATGTGTTTTTGACTAACTATTAGGGCTTGGACCTCAATTTGCTATAAAAAAGAAGACTTAGTATCATTTTTCACACCATAGCTCAAGAAGAGAAAGAAAAACAAATAAAACCACTCATCCCCTTATATAGTTCGATCCACCAAGGAGCAAGGGAAAAAAGGAGAGTTGTTTTGGCTAGTTCAAGCATCATTAGGGTACAATTGTAAGGGTTTAGAAGCATTAGTCTTGGGTTAGTCAAGTAAATTACCTCCTCATCACACTGATCTCCTTAAGTAAGTAATACTTTACTTTCATAAATTTTACACTCTTTATATCATGATATTTAGTTCAAGTTACATACACTTGATTATCACTTTGTACATGTTAACTTTATAACCACAAAGAGCTTTTAACTAATGACTATGTCTCAAATATATTTTCATGAACACATTAGTTAATTGTTAATCTTAACAAGAAAGTGGAAATAAAAACACTATATATAAACTAGTGAGCTTGTTATATTAACTAGCCTTGATGATCACTTAAATTTATGAGAAATGGAACTTTTAATATTGCTAAGTTTATTGTTAAATCACTATCGAAATGTTGAGAAATCGGTGGAAGAGCTAAGATTAGTTTGGGAGTTGTTGTTAAGCAGTTTTGGATAACTAGAAGGCTAGGAAACATGTTTTGACACTTTTAGAAGAGAGGCTGTCCCATTCGACCTCACCCAGAAAAATCAGTAACTTGGTGGCAAGATTAGGCTAGAAATATAGAAAATAGACTCTATAAAGAAAATGTAGCCGCTTGAATGAGTTAAAACGGACTTATAACGAAGAAGATACGTTAGTTTTAAGTTGTGCGACGAAAATGAATTTTCTGAAAATATAGATGCTGTTGGGAATTTTCAAGAGGTAATGATGTTAAAAGTTAACTAGACTAGCCGAGGCACTAAAAACATGTTAGTATACTTAAACACGAACCCGGGGATGTATAAAACTTAAGAATCGGAGCTAAGACGAGAGAGTTATGGCCTAATGAAGATTGCGACGAAATATAAAATTTTGACAGCTTATTTTTGCTAATAGAAAGCTGTTAGAATTTTTCTATATATATTTTGGGCACTTTAGAGTCGGATTTAGCTAAAATGACGTAAACAAAAATGGTAGAACGTTATGTATACTTGTTAGGCGCGTTAGAGGTTTTCAAAAATACTTATTAACAAGACGACGATAGTTTAATCACGAGATTAACTAGTTACGTTTTCTAAAAAGGGTTACTCTACTTAATAAATAGACGCATTGACGCAACTATATTTTTGTCGATAAATATTGCAACAAACATGTACAAGTGATAAAATAGCGTATGAACTTGCATGCACGACCTTGTTTTCAAACCTAAGACATGGTATTTATTTAGGTTGCGGTTAGAGTTATCAGACCTTTATTCACAGTTTACCGTATTTCTAATCGAGATTTGATAACTGAGGTGAGTTTCATAGCCCCGGTTTTTACATTGTTTGTATCTTATTTTAAAACCCTCGGGGTGGGAATACATTGCTTATTTTTCGGACACAAGTATAAAAACCGTTACTTTGCCTAAGTTACCGCATTGCCATTAAAGTCCCCTATTACTTGTAAGCGCGGATGTTATGAATAGATTTATTTGGGTTAACACCCCCGTCCGAGTTGGTCGCGCCAACCTGTCAAACGGACGCATATCATTCGGATTATTTCCGAGTGTCTGGCAAACACTTATTTGGGGCATTGATTATTATTATGCTTGATTGCATACCATTTCGTTAAACGGGAAATTGATTAAAAAATTATTCGGAAACAACAACCAACTTTTTTTTTTATCATTGTTGAAAAAGAATGAAACAACACTTTAACTTAGCATTTTGTGTCCGCTAGAAAGATATGTGGAACTACATTGAATAACCATTTGTAAATTCAATGTAGGTTAAATTAAGTGATGAACTTCATGCTGTAAGAGAAGCCCTTGCACTTGAAGAAAAGCGAAGGAGGGCTGTTGAAAAAGAGCTAAGCAGTATAAAAAATGTTGTACCTGAAAGTGAATATGACTTTGAGGTATTGTGACAATCCAGTCTGCACGTTTGATATTCGTATAATGTGGAGCTTTTAACCCATTTGGTTTATAAAAATGGGTCAATTAGCATTGTCTTTTATCTCTAATTGGTTAATGGGTAAAGCAAAATAATAGCTACAACTGAGGATCAAAAGTGCACAAATGTATTTTTTTGTATCATTCATCATGGTTATTGCTGAAATGATTCATCTTCTATAAATATGTTTGACTCACTAATCATTCATAAACATTACAAAGAACAGTTGGACTAAAACTGTATTTAGTCGACCTGCTGCGACTTCTAATATTTTACCTGTCAAGTATAGCGGAGATCTCATGTCTAACGTTTCTATAGGATAAGAGACCATCCATGAAAGAAAACATTGCTAGAGGATCTGCAAATGGCGCCCCCTTAAGATTACATAATTCAACCTCTTTTCAGCGAACCACTATAGCTACGATATGCAAGGAAGGAAAGTTTGAACCACTATATAATGATTTTAAAAACCTTATGAATTCTATAGATTAAAGCTTTAATCCATATATTTGTCAGAGCGGAAATTAACTAGAAATCTTTGCTATCTGCAGTTGGCCTTAAAAAGATATTGACATTATTGCAATCTGCTGATTTAGATGTTCAACACACGCTGTGAAAGTTGTGGCAAACCTTGCTGCAGAAGGTAGGTGTTACAAGTCATAACAATTTTATTTACGTAACGGTGTCATACTAACTACACATTTGTACTGTATAGAACAGATTGATGTTTTAATGGTATATGAAACCTTGCTCCTTATTCTGTACTACCTCAATTTGTTTCACAATGCTATTCCATCATATAATAATTTTTTTGTAAAAACAAATCACTGCCAAGTAAATAGGTGTTTTAGAATTTAGATGATGTTTAGCTATGTACGCTTATCAATGTACTATTTACAGATATCTATCACTAAAAGATTGTACAAGAGGGGGGTCTAGATGCACTGCTCATCCTACTTAGAACCTCCAAAAAAAAACAACGCTACTTAGCGTTGCTTCTGGAGTCATTTCAAATCTTGCAATGAATGGTAATCCCAAATCTATTTTTTTTTACAATTACATACGGTTCATTAGATTTGACCATTCTGTATATTGATAGTAGGAAGTTTATTGTACCATGATGGTTACAGCAACTTGACATTTAGACTGATAGCTCAGTCGAATCGCTTTTGAGGGCATTCGTGTTTCTGATTGATTCTAGGAAAGAGTGTTTGTAGGATGAGAGTCAGCAGAAGGTTAGTGTTGCGGGTGCGAGGATTGCGAATGTGCATAATGAGCTTCGTGCGTCGCTTCAGAAGATGAAACGGTGTGTTGATCACTAAAAGGAGAATTAAAGGTATGTTCTTTCATTAAATTATTACAATCTCATTACAAATAAGCTTTCGAATAAGCATGTGCTTACTGTTACAAGAAAAAGAATAAGCATGTAAGCAAATAAACATATGCACTTTCCTCATTTCAAACATTCCAGGTTGTATATATTCTTAATGTATGAGTAATTAGATAAGCAGAAAATATACGTGTTGAGATAATCAGTTCTAATACGAAGCGTCAAACACCCACTTACTGTCAATAATCAATAAAGGTGATGCGGGATGCGCTTGCCCATCGGCCGTGTCATGTGACATATTCATTCTTGCAGTTAGGGAAGCCATTGTCCTGGTACTAAAGTTTTAAACTTTTGTAAAAAAAATTGTTCTTTGGTCTTAGTGGTGGCAAATTAGGCCAGTGGGTAAGTGAAAACAAATTTAGCTGGAAGCGGGAGTACGAGTTAGAAACGACCAGGTTGACGCACATTATTTTGGATATATAAAGCGGGAGAATTGAAAAACTATATTGGTATTTTTTGCAATTAAAGCCTCTGCAATTTGTGTGTATTCCCTTATTCCCAACGTTACGGATGTCTATCTATTGCATATCCTTCCCAATATAACAGTTTATAGAATTTATATAAAAAAGATAATGTTTACTATTCAATGACGAAACAAAATAATAAAACCCGATAAACTTATAATTGATTTGTAATAACTGAAGATACAGATGTGTGGGGTTGATGCTTAGTAGATGTGTTCGTTCCACTAAATTAGTTGACTTATGAGGTTTATGTTTGTATGATTGTTGGATTTTGTTTGTTAATAGGATAAAGATGTAGTATCATAACCATGCCGAGGTGTTGGATCGAACTCCTTGATAGATCTTTGAGCTGGTAGAATGCTTATGTAATCACAAACACTCTATACGAGAATCTCTAAAATTTAAACTTATGTTTATGCGGAAACTAAACACAAGAGTTAAAGAAGAATATAACTAATAATACTTTGATCCTCTATGGATCTTTTTTTTCACTAATAAAGTTATTATCAAAGGCGTACAATGTTCATAGCCGTCTTGTTTCTTTTATACTACAAGAAATCCTAATTCGGCATTCACTAAAAACGTGTAAAAGATATGCAATATCTATTCCTAATATATCTCATGCATATCCATACCATCTAATAATACGGGTTGACTATTACTATTACCCGCAGGAACAAAACTAACAGCAGAAACGAACAATACTACCAGCAGGAACCAATACCAGCAGGAACTACATACCTGCCAGCAGGAACCATACTACTACCAGCAGTAATGAACTAAATATCTTTTTAATAATTCCTAACAATCCTCCCCTAAACTTGAATTTGACTTGGTTAACTTCAAGTTTCTTGATAGATCTTTGACTTCCAGAACATGAGGATGGAACTTGATCTTCAGCAGCAACAATAAGCAACCAGCTGCAACTGAATAGAACCAGCAGCAACAAGAAATCACCATTAAGAACAAGTTTCCAGCAGCAACTTCTAAGTAACAGCAGCAACAGGAAACCACAGCATCATAATCTTGTCACCATCTGATATACAATTCACTTGATCTTTACTGCAACCATGACTATTTGTACATCAAAACTTTTAAGTTTCATACTATTCTCATCACTTCCAGGTGTGTTAACTCCTGTGAGAGGTGAATCATTGAAAATTAATGGATTTGATGTCTCTTTACCAATAGCCATTAACTACTGGAGTAGCCAATGTTTTGGTGTGTAAGACCATGGTACATTGATAACCATATGATTTTTAGTAAACCATCAACTATCAACGGATTTGCTTTGTCTTTACCTGTAGCCGTTTGCTCAGGACTAGCCAATTCTTAGGTTGCATAGAACACCTTGGTGAATTGAGTACCAAATATGGTTTTCCACTGCCTTTACCACAAGCCATACACTTGTGGGCTAGCCAATTCTTTGGAACCCCAAAGGGTAACATCCATGGCGAATTGAGAACCATTTCAACTCTCAGTAATGAAACATGGGTGAGTTGAATACCCTATAGTTTTGAGCAAACTATTACAGCTGTCAACGGATTTGATAATCACACCAGAGCCGTACCCTCATGGCGAGTCAACTCTTTTTTGTCTGTAAGACATGGTGAGTTGATTACCATTTATTGTGTGGTTAGAAACCAACACTGTACCTGCAAACAAGTTAGTAGACAACTCTAATTTATTTATTTATTTATTTATTATTATTTTTTTTAACTAATAATGAAATAAAATAAACATAAAGAAAATAAAGAAAGAAAATGAAAAAGATGAGAAATGTACAACAATAAGCCTCCCCTTAGGCTTATACCTCCCCTCAATCTCAGCACTTAAGGATTGAGCATCCCAATATGAACCACCAAATAGTTAAATCGTGGGCCATCAAAAGCTTTAGTTAACAAATCAGCCACATTATCATCAGTGTGTATTTTAAGCACTTGGATAAGATGTTTCTCATTAGCATCTCGGATAAAATGGTGCCTAATTTCTATGTGCTTTGTTCTTTGGTGAAAAAATGGGTTTTTAACAATGCAAATGGTGCTTTGGTTATCAATAAAGATTTTAGTATTCATAAAGTTAAACCCATAGTCTAACAACTAATTTTGAATCCAAAGTACCTGACCACAGCAACTAGCAGCAGCAACATACTCTGCCTCAGTCGAAGATGTAGCCACAATAGTCTGCTTTTTGCATTGCCAAGATATCAACCTCCTGCCCAGAAACTGACAACCCCCAGTAGTAGACTTTCTATCAAAGTTAGCACCAGCATAATCACTGTCACTGTAAGCTTCCAACACAAAAGGAGAATCTCTTGGGTACCAAAGACCCAACTTAGGTTGTCCTTTTAGATAGTTGAAGATTTTCTTGACTGCATTCAAGTGTGAAGTTAATGGTGTAACTTGATGTCTAGAACAAGCACTGACTGCAAACATGATATCAGGCCTAGAAGCTGTCAAATACATCAGTGAACCTATCATAGATCTGTAGAGGTGAACATTAACAGCATCATCAGGTTCATTGTTGGATTTAGGCTTTGGAGCTTGATGAACTCAAATAAGTACATTTTATTATCATCATTTATCCTATTTATTTGACTTGTTTTATTATATTATATATGAGAATCGATACATTAATGTTTACTTTAGTAATTCTCAGGTAAAAACAAGCATTATGTGAAACTTGGCAATTTTGGACTAATTATGGAGCAAAACAAGCGAGATGTCAAAAGTCTACTGAAATCCAGAAGATGCGCCGTATCTCACTCAACAGATACGACGCAATATCATACTTAGATGAATTCGAAGACCATTGCCTGACTTTGAAGAATGCGCCGCATGCAATTCTGTCATGCGCCGCATATGAAACTTTGGTCAAAGAAGAAGATCAAGCTCGTTCTACTCCAGATACGCCGCAATATACTTCTAACATACGGCGTATCACTATCAAGATTTCACCAGTTACAATCCAAGACAGCTTAAGTACATGCGCCGCATACAAAGATCAAGTTACGCCGCATCTGAAGATGGTGTACGAATATTCCAGAATATATTAATCTTGGACCCCACGCGAAGTTAAGTCAATGCGCCGCATCTATCAACTCAATGCGCCGCATCGATCCTTCAGACAGAAACTATAAATACCCCAAGGCCAGATGAATTTAAGAGACTTTGGAAGACTTTTGGAGGAGAGATATAACCCTAGAGCCGAATTCAGACGACCAAGCAGCACAAGACACACCTCAAATAAAGATACAAGAGCTGTAAGAAGGTCCTGCATGTATTCAATTCATTAAGTAGTTTTGTTTTATTGTTTTAGTACGCTTTAATTCATCAGGATTGATGGGCTTGTGTCATGTGACTACGGAAGATCATGCACTCCCCTTAATATTGCTTTCCCATTAATTAAAGTTTATATGTTGATATCTTTGGTGACTTTTATTAGTGCATTGATAACCTCTGTGTCTAGCTGAGTCTTGCTTGGGTCGCCATGCCCCTTCCTCGCCTATTTATTAGAGACGCTTGAATAAGTAGGATAAACATAAGTAATCATTAAGGGTTTACTCGCCGATAAGATTAGAGCCAACGAGAAAGGTTTAATTATATACACTTCATATAAAACTAGCAATAAAACAAGTGACAAGCTATTTAATTATCAGGACAGGTCTTCTTATTGTCTCGAGTATCTATCTGTGTACGTGTGTGCTAATCGCTGATTCATGCTCATTAGTTTAGTTTTCTATTTAATCATAACCAAACCGTGCCAGTCTCTCAGGCTGAACCCCCCTTGCGTTTGATTAGGTTGTATAGCTAACTTAGGATATTAAAATACTGATTAGAATAACTAGATAATACGTTCCACTCTTAGTGATCGACACTCTACTTACCATTATATTCATACTGACCGGGTACACTGCTCGTTAAGTGTGTGTGTTATTGATAAGTCGGCTAAATATAAATTTAAAACTTGAGTAGGCATTAATACTGCTAAACCGCAACGACACATCACGCACCATCAGAGCTTCATATGGTGTTGTTGCAGTCCTCACACTTTCCAAATCAAACTTCTTAAGTATGTCTTGCACATACCTTTCTTGACTAATAAAGATCCCATCAGGCTTTTGTTTGATTTGTAAGCCCAAGAAAAAGGTAAGCTCTCCCATAGCACTCATCTCAAATTCTCCCTTCATTAGCACCTCAAACTCCCTACACCAATCTTCCTCTGTGGAAACAAAAATGATGTCATCCACATAAACCTGAACAAGGATGATATCTTTTAAATTTTTCTTGATAAAGAGTGTCTTGTCAATTGCCCCTCTTCTATAACCATGCTTCAGTAGAAAAGTAGACAATCGAGCATACCATGCCCTGGGTGCTTGATGAAGTCCATAGAGTGCTTTCACCACCTTGTAAACCAAATCAGGATTCTGTGGGTCCACAAAACCCTTGGGCTGAGTGACATACACCTCCTCTTCAATCTCACCATAGAGAAATGCACTCTTCACATCCATCTGATAGACAATGAATCCCATGTATGAGGCAAAAGCTAAAAATAATCTAATAGCTTCAACTCTTGCCACAGGAGCAAACACCTCATCATAGTCAATACCTTCCTCCTGCCTGTGACCTTGAGCTACCAATCTAGCTTTATTTCAAACCACAATACCTCTAGCATCCCTTTTGTTCTTGAGAATCCATTTCGGTCCAATTGCATACTTTCCTTCAGGCAAAGGTACTAACTTCCAGACTTTCTGATTGTAAAACTATTGCATTTCCTCTTGCATAGCCTCAACCCAATCAGAATCTTCAAGAGCTTGTGCTACACTGCTTGGTTCAATTTGAGATAGAAAACAAGCATAGAGGCAATGGAGATAGTCTGTGTGATTATTCCTTAGCTGATCCTGAATATAACTGACAAAAGCAGTTTCTCCAAACATTGGTTGTTTCAACTTGCTCCTTGTCTGAACAGTCGAATTGAGATCTCCAAGAATCAAAGACTGAGGATGAACCGTGTTTATCCTCTTAATAGCAGTGGGATTGACATCAATGGTTGATGCTTGATTGGTGAGAGAGGGATTGAAGTCATCATCATATGAGGAGGAAGTGAAGATGCCCGTTCTTGATTGATGATGAGGATCTTTCAACTTAGATCTTGAAGAGAGTGAATTTCCAAGATCAGATGGACTTGGATATCTTGTGGGAGGTTCATTGAAACCCAATAAGTCAACAGAAGGAGTGGACAAAGGATCAGCAGGAGTGGTGACACCAGCAGGAACATAAGAGCTATCAGTAGAATTGGTAGGAGCAGCAGGAACCGGAACACCACCAGCAGAATCCATATTCCTGCGGGCTTCATCTGCAGCTTTTCTTAAGAGCTCATTTGTTTCTTGTATGAATTCGAAGCCAAACTTTTCAGCTGCTTCCTTGCCATCATGTTCTTGTCTTTGAAGCCTAGCAAGATCTTCTGCAAAACTTGAATTACCTTCAGCCATATCAGAAGATTCTTTGAGCTCAGTACCTGAAAAGTGGTTAGAGGGAAAAGAAGGAACAACAATAGGTTGTTCATCACACTCTGAGTCTGACTCATCATCTGAGGTACCTGCATTGTTAGTTTGATAATCATGTGTACCTGCAGATTGATTAGCTTTCAATCTAGAATAACCTAAAGTATCAGTCAGATAATCAAGGTCAAAATACCACTCATGACCTGCACTCTGTAAATTAGGTTTATCCTCAAGATATCTTAAATTGAGTGTCTCTTCTATCCTCTTAGCAGATAAATTATAAACCCTATAGGCCTTACTATGAGCAGAATAACCAACAATAAACCCCTTATCTGCCTTCCCTTCAAATTTACCTAGGTGATCACTGGTGTTCAAAATAGTTACATGACATCCAAAAGGTTTAAGATAACTAATGTTAGGAACATTCCCAGACAAAAGCTCATAAGGTGTTTTGTTGTGAGGACTAGTAATCGATACCCTATTCAGAACATAGCAAGCAGTACAAACTGCTTCAGTCTAAAACATGGTAGGTAACTTAGAGTCAGCCAGCATTGATCTAGCTGATTCTATAAGGGTTCTATTTTTCCTTTCAGCAACCCCATTTTGTTGTGGGGTTCTGGCATTACTATAGACCTTTTTAATTCCCTTATGCCCACAGAATTCTATTAGGTTAGAATTTTTAAACTCTGTCCCATTGTCACACCTTATAGTCTTAACCTTTTTAGTTAGCCGGTTTTCAATTAAGGCAATAAAGTCCCTAATCACATGATAGGTTTCATCTTTAGTACCTAAGAAGAAAGTCCAAGAAAACCTGCTAAAGTCATCTGTAATCACCAGGCAATAGTACTTATGGTAAATACTTCTGATGGAAGTAGGACCAAAAAGATCCATATGAAGTAACTGAAGAGGCTCAGTGATGGTGCTCACAGCTGTGATGGCCTTGTATGAAGCTTTGTGTTGCTTTCCTTTGTTGCAGGCAACACAATTGTGTTCATTTGTGAAGGTCTTGAGAGGGAGCCCTTGTACCAATCCATTCTTTGCCAACTTGTTGATGGTCTTAAAGTTCACATGTGCCATCCTCCTATGCCATTTGTTAGATTCATCCACAGATGCTTTTGCCACCAAGCAAGCCAAATCACCCTCAAGCTGGACATCATTTAAATTGAAGCTGTAAAGGTTGTGTGTTCTTGGAAATTTAAGTACAACCTGACTCTCATCAGGTAACTTGAAGTCTTTGGACAGCACAAGACAGTCATCCTCAGTGAAGAGAACATTGTTCTTCTTGTCACAAATTTGTGAGACAGAGAACAAGTTGAAATTCTGAAGTTCTTTCACATAATTGACATTCTCAAAATCCAGCTTGGATGTCCTTATAGTTCCTTTCCCTGTGATCTTGCCATCTCCTCCTCCAAATGTCACATTCCTTCCATTAATGGGTACAAAATCATGCAGTCTCTCTATGTTTCCTGTCATACTTCTAGAACACCCACTGTCAACAATACCTACATCCTTACTTCTATGAGGATTTTCCTACAGCAAAAGAACATACAACAATATTAGATACATGGGAGACCCAAGCCATCACTGACTTGAGCCTGCCTAGTGGATCAATAATAAGTAAACCATGGAGATTGATGAGATCCACCATTGTTCTTGGACCCCATTCTCATATATTGGCCATTGTGTCTCCAAGAACAACCTGCTGAGGACTTAACAGCAGTTTCCCATCTTGTCCCCCCCTTTTGCATTGAGTCATGATAAACAGGCCTATAATCATTTTGAAAATAAGAGCTTGTAGGTCTATAGAAAGGTCTAGCAGCATTTCTTTTCCAACCAGCAGAATTGGGATTACCAGCTGGAACTGGTTTTCCTGCAGGAAATGGCTTACCAGCAGGAACTGGCTTACCAGCAGCAACTGGGTTACCAGCAGGAAAAGTAGCTCGACAAGAGCTCATTTTTGCTGCTTGTGGAACAAATGGGGGTATTTTATCTACATTGTTCCATAATGGCCTAGATTGCTGTTGATCAGCACACATACCCATCCTATTCTCATAAAAGTCACAATCTTTGATAAGATGGGCATAACTACCACACACAAAACAAGATTTCTTCCTAAAAGATTTATTCTTAAACTGACTTTTCTTAATGCACACAAAGTTATCACAACCAAAACATGAATCAGAATTGTTTTTAACAGAACCAAAACTAGTAACAAAATTGTTCTTAACAAAATTACAACTAGAAACATCATTGTTTTTATCAAAATTAGAAGAAATGTCTTCAAAAGCAGCTGTCTTTGAATTAGATTCATCATCAGCTATTCTTGAGGAGAAATCTTCAGACTTGGTTGTGGTAGACTTGTCACTTGAATCACATGAGGCAAAGTCATTGGTCTTGATTTCTGAGGACTTGTCACTGTTAGAACAAGAGACAAAATCATTAGATTCACAATCAAGATCAGGCAAGTCATTTGACTTTTTGCCATATGTCATTTGTGATTCATCAAAGTCTGTGTGGGGAGAGGTAGGTTTAAAGACTCCTGTTATAGGTGGAGGAACAACATTCATTCCTCCTTCTTTAACAAACTTAACAGAAATTTGATAATTTACAGGTTCAGGGTCAAAATGGCTTGGCTCATTAGGGTCATAAACTTCATCTGGCCCTATATAGTCTCCATACCCCAATCCAAGTTTAGCTTTCACAGACATAGAACTATCAATTAACTTGTTTAGGTTTTTAGATGTTTCTTTCCATTTATTAAACCTAGCCAAGGTATCTTCTAGCTTAGTCTGCAAGTCCTGTTTTTCTGTAGACACCTTATCATGTTCTCTTTCAGAATGTTTCAACAAATTAGTGGTGTTTTCTATATCTCTTTCTAAAACCCTAATTTTCTCTTTATATGCCAACTGATTATTTTGGTACCAAGCCTTTTGTTTTTCTAAGGTTTTAAGTGAGCTTTTATAGGCTTGAACCTGAACATAATAATCTTTATATTGATTATCTATATCATCAAACTCTTTTTTCAGTTCAGCATATTTAACATCACAACCAAATGGACAAGTTTGTACCTGAGATGGAAAACCCATCAAAGCAAATTCCTCAGCCACTTGTGCCTTATCTCCATATCCAGCAAGCATCCCATAAACCAGAGCAGCTCCTCTTTCTGCATCAGCTACCTCATGTTTTGCCCAATCCACCATGGAATCAACAGACAGCAAGGCTTTGGGCTCCTCTGAGTCCAATTATTTGATCTTGAAAGCAGAATATCTTGTGTTATCATCTGCCTTCTTTTCTTTGCATTCTCTTGCAAAGTGACCTAGTTGTGAGCAGTTATAACATTTAACCTTCCTCTTATCAAATCTTGCTCCCTCCTTTCCATTGAATTGGATCTTCCTTCCAGCCTTCTTCTCAAACCTGTTCACCTTCAATGAAAGCATAGCCATCTGCCACTTGATGTCCAATTCTTCCAAGTCCAGCTTATCAATCTGGTCAAAGTCTTCATAAGCAAGCTGCTGTTGTGGTGTACTTTCAGCAACAAATGAATGAAGCACATCCTCAACCACATTCCCAGATTTTGACTGTGTTCTTGGTGTAGCAGGGGTATATGTAACTGATGAAGATGATGAGGTTGGGCTATCACCATATGACACCTTATTAGTACTGGTAGTACTAACAAATGAAGAATGAGTTGGTGTATGTGATGAATAGGTTGAAACCCCTTTGATATCAATCTCAAGAGTCTTGAGTTTGTTATAAAGGTCATCAAAACTCATGAAATCAAGCCCACCTCTAGCTTTGAGGGTGATGGAGACCTGAGACCAGGAAGGAGGTAAAGCCCTCAAGAACTTGGTGTTGCAGTCTTCATTATCCGTCCTTGCCTGCAACTGGTTGAGTTGGCTCAGGATCTTGTGAAACCTATCATAACCTTTATGTTTCCCTTCTGCCTCAAAGATCTTGAACTCTTGGAACTCCTGCTTCAGCATGGACTTCCTCATCTTCTTGGACTCATCATTCCCTCCAAATCTGGCTTTAACAGCTAACCAGATTTCCCTTGCATCATCTAGGTGATGAAAATCACCCATATGGTCTTCTGGAAGAGCCTGAAGCAGTAAAGTTCTTGCTTTTGTCTCTCTTTGAACAGCAACATGTTCTTCTGCAGATACAGGTGGAAGAATAATGATGTTCCCTTTCTCATCCCTTCCTGTTTTCTTCCTGCTGTTCCCATTCAAGATGATGTTCCATAGGTTATGATCACTGTTTGAGATCCAGTACTCCATCTTCATGGCCCAAATCTCATACTCATCTTTCTTGAGGTATGGGAATTTTGCATTACTATTAGAGACAGTGGTTGTGAGAATTTGTTGTTGGACTTGTTGTGTTTCAGGTTTCTCATTATTGATAACAGACTCATCTGTTTCGTTTCCAGACATTGTGAAAGGGTTTAAGAGATTGGTTAGAAAAGTTTTCTTCTTTGACAGAGACCCTCACCAGGCTCTGATACCACTTGTTGGATCGAACTCTTTGATAGATCTTTGAGCCGGTAGAATGCTTATGTAATCACAAACACTCTATACGAGAATCTCTAAAACTTAAACTTATGTTTATGCGGAAACTAAACACAAGAGTTAAAGAAGAATATAACTAATAATACTTTGATCCTCTATGGATCTTTTTTTTCACTAATAAAGTTGTTATCAAAGGCGTACAATGTTCATAGCCGTCTTGTTTCTTTTATACTACAAGAAACCCTAATTCGGCATTCACTAAAAACGTGTAAAAGATATGCAATATCTATTCCTAATATATCTCATGCATATCCATACCATCTAATAATACGGGTTGACTATTACTATTACCCGCAGGAACAAAACTAACAGCAGAAACGAACAATACTACCAGCAGGAACCAATACCAGCAGGAACTACATACCTGCCAGCAGGAACCATACTACTACCAGCAGTAATGAACTAAATATCTTTTTAATAATTCCTAACACGAGGGATCGCAAAAAGGAGCTGGCAACCATGATAACGAGGGGATGGAAAGGATCATGATATGAGAAGCATCCAAGGATGTTACAAGACATCACTTATTACCTACAGCTGCTTTTGAAGGTAATTTTTTGCGCCTAAAGTCCAGTATTTTCCTTTTGTACACTACAATTTCAATTGATAAGGAGGTATTTTGGGATTGTTCAAGAGTGTTTGGATTTGAACAGAGTATAAAAGAAATTTTCATTAGATGATTAGAACATCTGTATACAGGTTAATGCCCTTCAATATAGAAGAATGGAGGTTGATGAGCTCTGTCCAGCTGCTTTAATTGTGTATCAGCTCAAGGCTCATGATACTTGGGAAGAACATGTGAGTTATGCTTAGGAACAATTTGATAAAGATGTGAACCGGGCCATCATGATCCAAGGCCTAGCTTCTGTAAGTTAAACTTTCATCTTCTTTTCTCCTAATTCTTTATACATTTTCTCCACTAGCCATTAACTTTCACAAATTTATGTTATGACTTATGAGGATCATTTGGTAGTTGGTTATCAGGCATTTGACGCTGATCATTAAATAGTAAACGAAAAACAAATAAATTTTCAGTTATTTTGTGGCTCAAGTGTAAAGGTGCTCAAAATTGATTATGATTACTCTGCCAGGCAGTCACTTTCAAATATAATGCCAAGCGCCCCTTGATAAAGATTCTGCATCAAGCCTTGAACTTGGGCAATGTTATATCTGGCTTTAAGGAGGAATGAGAACAGATAAAAGTTGTTTTACGTTTTAGTATAGAAACCATTATACATGGGGCAAAAGGATAAAAATTAATTTAATTAAAAACAATGGGTCAAAAATGGCGCATTTTGGCCCGTCACAGACAATTCTTATGGATGAAATGAGTGTATTTGGTTGCTGCGATTTGCGGTTGGGATTACCTGTTTTTTTTTCCTTATGGCGTATAAGCAGAGAACCTTAGGAATTAATAACAAGGGAGTGTTTGTTTAAGCTTACTAATTGCGCTTGAGCTTCTGTTTAATAAATATTTTATGGTTTATGATGAAAACGCTTATAAAAGGTTATATGGAGTGTTTAGATTAGCTTACAGTAAAAAGGGGAGAAAAAACTTATAGACTTAATTAACCTTGAAAGTTTGACGTTACAAGCTTATCTAAACACTTTAATAGCTAATTTTGGTTGTTTCAGATAATAAGCTCCATAGAAAGCTAAAACAAATGCCCTTGTAATGTTAGGATTTATTTATTTTATCGTATGTTCCTTGCTATATATATTTTTTCATACTGGTAATTGTTTGATAATATTTTTTGTGGCTGTCATAAGCAGGATGATGCGAATCGATTAGAGAATGAACCAATAATTGAATAAGTGGTTTACGGTTTGAGGAGTGGTACAAAGATTGTTTTATGGCGACTGCTGAAACACAGCTATGCAAATATAAATTTGACAACTTTATCTTGCATTCACGATATCGGTTTTCATAGAAAAATATGTGTGCTTATATCCTTAACATTTACTTTGCATGTTTGGCAGTGCAACCACATCTATAGCTATAGCATATCAGGCAAATAGGAAGTAAATAGATGTCTGATCACATTTTTGTTGGCAACTGATGCGCAACGAAAATGGGTCGTTTGGATTTTATGTATAGTGGATAGTTTGCAGTAAATTTGCCTTTCGAGTTTGTTTTGTGGCCGTACAGTTTTTACAATGTATTGTTCTAGATATGAAGTAGATTGGAGGTGTTTGTAAAGCTCATATATATGTATTGTTTAAACACCAAATTTAAGTATCTTAACAAGACATATACCAACAATGTCTCTTAACACTTCTGTATGCAAACACCCCGCCACAAAGCGCGGGTCTTAAATCCTCGTTATTTACGTTTATTAGAAAACATAGATTTAAGGGTGTGTTTTGAATTGTTTTTTGGCAAAAAACCTTTATATTTATAACTAAAGTTCAACATTTTTTAAAAAAAATCGTAAGTAAGTCAAATGTATTACAATATTGAGCTCATTATGTTCGCAATTTAAAGACCGTTTCATTGGTATATTTCTTATTAAGAAATCACTAGATATTTATAAGATATTTGATAAATAAAGTTTGTTATATATAAAAATTGTAAATAGCTAAAAGTACAAGGTAGTTTTTGTAACTCATCGCATAATCCCCGAAGGGGGGGGGGTGTTACGTTTTTCCCCCTTTTTTGCGAAACGACGACGCACACTATAACAAATGTATAAATGTATAATACATAAAAATTCTTTAAATGTTGCATTGGTAGAAAGAAAGCTAAGGCCGTCTTCGAGAATTCGGAGGCGTGTGAAAAGATAAAAGTAGGGCCCTCAGAGATCAAATATAACATTAAAAAGCTTCTACCTTTCTATTCGATACAATACAAACTAGCTATGTAAAAAGTGTCACAATAATTTTCTTTAATGCAAACTTTACAATCAAGTATTTGACTCCCTAATATAATTCTTTTATTTCAAACTTGCCAACTAATCACATATTTAAGCTTATTCATGTAGTCTCAAATTGCGTAAAGTGCTCCCCTTCGAAGAGAGACTAGCGGTAGCATTTCAAGTGTTGGGACAACATTGATTAGGTCTCCTTATGTTTTAATGATGACAAATAAACCTTCGCAACACATAAAATCACAAACGTTAGCCAAAAACCAAAATGACCCGGGAACTGGGTCTGGCGCACTGCCGGCGCTCCAGCGCGTGGCCAGCGCGCCAGACGCTGTATTCCGGGCATCTCGGTTTTTGAAAATTGGCTTTCCCCTTACCCGAAAAATGTGGATCTTTCATAAAAGGTATGTATATGATAATAAAGTCATTAGTGCTTATTTATAGTTTAAAATAGTTGAAAATCATTGTTCTAAGTTCTTTAGTTATTAATGAATGTTGTTTTCTAAATTCCATCTCAATTCTTAGCTTTTTATTAGCTTATTTGTATCTTAAAAAGCAGTCCATCAGTCTGTTTTGAGAGTTGACATCAGTTCTAATTAGCCTCCTTTTAGCTTATTTTTAAAGCCCTTAATAAGCTCTTTATGATCTAAGATTAATTCTATAAGTTCTTTTGTTGGAGTACTTTATATGTTTTTAGTTTTTGTGGTGTAGATTATTTCTCTAGTGCTTATTTCTTTTGCTCAAAAGCACTAGATCAGGTCTGGAATCTATATTGCATCAGTATGAAGTTTGCCTGATCTGCCTTTTTCCCAGCTGATTTATAAGCTCCATATAAGCTATTTAAGGTCTGAAATTCCATTTATAAGCTCTTTAATGTATGAACTTTCTCTGTGTTCAGTTATTTGTGAATAGATTATTGATCTAAGTGCTTATTTCTAAGCTAAAAATTGCCACATCAGACTGTTTTAGTATGCATCAGTAGCCTTATTTGCTTATTTTCAAAATAGAGCTTATTTGGTTGTTTAATTTTGCTTTTTCATTTTAGATTTGCTTTTTAAGTTTGTTTTTAGAGATTAGTAGCTTATTTTAACACTCACAAGCTTTAGAAGCTTGTGAGTCCATTACCAGTTAAAAATATTGTTTTAAAAATTTTGTTTTTGCAAAAAGTTCATATCTTTAGCTTATTTATAAGTTCCAAAAGAAAATTTTGAAAAAAATAAAAAGGGGAAATTGGGAAGTCAAGGGTTAGCCTGAGGCTCGAACCCTTGACCTCAACTATATTCAACCCTTTTAACACACACATACTCTACCGCAGACTGCGCCCTTGGGTCTTTTCTGACCAAGGTTGCAGTGGTAAATGTTTTAACTATTTTTTTTACATTAGCTTATTTCTTTAACTGCTTATTAATTGCTTATTCTTATAAGCTGTGATATGAATTTTATTTTTCCTAGGATCTTAATAACTTTAAGTATTTTCCTAAAAATTTTCATAATTTTTCACTTTAGTTTAGTATTTTTTATATATTTTTTTATTTCAAAAGTGTTTTTAATTCATAAAAAAAAATAAAAAAAAATAAAAATCTTTTTTCTAAAATTATTTTTTATCAATTAGGACTTTTTGGAACTAAAATTGAACATCTAGAGTAGATTTTTGAGTTTTAGGTTTTCTTAGCCCGTTTTAAGGCCCGTTAAAGCCCCTTTTTGAGTTTTAATTGCGTTTTTGATTATTTGTGTTTTGCTTATTCATTTTATATGCTATTTAGCTACTCTTTAGTTTATGTTTCATACTTTTAGATATAATCCCAAAATTCCTCTCTTAATCAAATCATTTGATCACAAACGAAATTCACTGTTCCATTCACACTTCATTCGGAACCTCACGACCCGAGAATAATCAATACTTCCGGTTTTATATTTTGTTTGAAATTCTTTGATCTTTAGGTTTATTCAATCCTGGTCAGAGATAGAATTTACCTTTTGGTCGGGTTTTTCCTACACTAATACATACATACATATATATATATATATATATATATATATATATATATATATATATATATATATATATATATATATATATATATATATATATATATATATATATATATATATAGTGAGACTTTCTTGCGAGAACCATCTTATTTGCGAGAACTGACAGAACCACCAAAAATATACATGCACGCCTTCAATAATTGTATTTTTGCACATATGTTCTAAAAAAAACATATATGTTTTAAAAAAAACATGGTTGTTCTAAAGAATTTGATAAGAAATTGGAAATACAAAATTTTTCTTTGAAGGTGTGCATGTATATTCTTATAAGGCGTGCAATGACAATATTGCGGCCGTGTGTAAGGTTTCTGTGAAAAAAGAGGATGAGTTCATGATGATATTGAAGAACATAGGTGGATACTTACGATTATTGATGATTTGCATATATTTTTATTTTTATTTTAAAAGGCGTGCATGTATGTTTTTGGTGGTTCTGTCAGTTCTCGCAGATAAGATGGTTCTCGCAAGAAAGTCTCCCTATATATATATATATATATATATATATATATATATATATATATATATATATATATATATATATATATATATATATATATATATATATATATATATATATATATATATACTTGTGCACACACCAAGTTTTTGGCGCCGCTGTCGGGGAAGTTGTGTAGTGAATATCGAGTTACGTTTGCAGATTAGTGATTTTGTAAATATTTTATTTTCTTATATTATTATAAAAAAACAAAAAAAAAATCACGAATACTTTTCCTTAAGTATTCATAATACCAAAAAAATTAAAAAAAAACAAAATTAATCTTGAAATCAATTGTTAAGTCGGCTCACCTCTAAATTACAACCTATAAGAGGAGTTTAAGGAGGATTGACATTAAATTGCCGATCCGAAAGAAACGGGTTTTTAATTAGCTTATTGCAGACCTTTCTTTCTCCGCCACTTTGCGAGTAATTTTAGAGAGCTACCGAGAACCGATTGACGGATCGCTTTACAAAAATATTTGTTTTACAATTTTTCTTAAATATAAAAAAACCAAAAATATTTTCTTTTCCAAAATTATTTTTTATTGTAAATTTTGTGTTTTTAGTGTATGCTCACTCGTTCTAAATCGAACTTAATTGATAAATCCTTTACAATACCGACTCAACGTTATCGTTGACGCAACAAACGAGTCAACGTACCCGAGTTACGTACTCTTGTTGATATTCCCATTACCGAAATGGCGGATACTCGAACGATGTCGGAGTTACTCCAAGCACCCACCGAGGGTTACGGAGATGCAATTGTGTTACCACCAATTTTATCCGAGAATTTTGAGCTTAAAACTGGTTTAATTCAACTACTCACGTCAAACCAATTTCATGGTTTTGAGAGAGACGATCCCCACGCCCACATCTGATGGTTCAACAAGTTAACGTCAACTATGAAATATCGGGATGTCCCTCATAGCGCGATCAAGTTGATGCTATTTCCATTCTCTTTAGAGGGGGCAACCCGAATATGGCTGGAAAAAGAACCCCCCCCCCCCCCCCCCGTTCAATTACAACTTGGGAAGACCTCGTCTCTAAGTTCGTGAATCATTTCTTTCCTCCGTCCAAAATGACTAATCTTAAGAATGATATCACCAATTTTCAGCAACGGTTTGACGAGAACTTTGGTGAGGCATGGGAACGATTCAAGGATCTCCTACGAAAATGCCCACATCACGGTTTCTCTGAATTGCACCAAATTGACACGTTCTACAATGCTTTAACGCAAAACGATCAAGATTCGCTCAATGCAGCCGCCGGTGGCAATATCTTGAATCGAACTCCAAGAGATATTATGATTATCATCGAGAACAAGTCAAAAGTGCCTACCTCACGAAACAAACCGGTTGTTTCAAAAGTGAGTACTAATATTTCTAGCACGGATGCTAAGATCGACAAGCTTACGGATGCGACCCAAGCTTTAATTCTTTCTAATCAAAAGAACCTTTCTACCCCACAAACTTCTCCACCCACTCAAGTCAAAACGGTGGAAGAAACTTGTGTCACTTGTAGTGGTCCACATGCTTACTACAATTGTACCACCACCGATGGCCGTCCTTTTGAAATTAATGCCATAGCCGGGTCTTACAACCAAGGAGGTACTCAATACCATCCTCAAGTTGACCCGAGCTATCGTGCTAGCAATCAAGCAGGACCACTCGGATTTTCTCAATCAAACAATCAAAATAGGTTCATTCAAAACCAAGGAAGAGGGCAAAATGTGCAAAACCAATTTCAAGCCCCGATCAATCAATACCCGACCCCAAGGGGTCAATTTCAATCAAGGGTATCAAGCTCCTAATTACCCATCCCCGATTGTTCCCTCCAATGATCTTACAAATTACATTAGGACAAATGAGGCTAACATGAGGGCAATGCAAAATCAGATAACAACTTTGAAAAATGATTTTTCTAAACAAGGTAATGAGCTTAAGAATGAACTTAGAACCACAAATAGCAAAATCGAGAACATGTTTGATAGTATCATCAGTCAATTTCATCAAGCTTCAGCTTCGGGATCTCTCCCGGGCAATACCATTCCAAACCCAAAGGGTGAATTGAAAGCCATCACCACCCGAAGTGGTGTAGCTTATGAAGGACCCATGGTTCCAACTACTACTTCTTCTTCTCCTAAAGTAGTGGACTGTGAGACCGAGGTGACCAAGGACAAGGTGCTTCCTACTAATAAGGGAAGTACCAAAGATGTCCAACCTCCGGTTGTCCCAGTGTCTGAGCCAAAAGTTGCTCCAGCTAATCATCAAAAGTCTAATCCTAAACCGTCAATTCCATACCCATCAAGACTTAACGATCAGAAGCTCCGTGAAAAAGCTAATAACCAAATTGAGAAGTTTTTCCAAATCTTCCAAGATTTGCACTTTGACATTAGCTTTGCGGATGCCCTTCTTCTCATGCCAAAATTTGCTTCGACAATAAAAAATTTGCTAAGTAACAAAGAAAAATTATTCGAATTAGCTAAAACCAAGGTTGCAAAAATCGCGAATCGGTAGTCGGGCGGTCGACCACCTTGTAGCTTGTAATCGGTCTAGGCGGGATTAATCGGTGATTAATCGGATTGGCATTACTGACAAATTTTAGTTAGTTCCGGCAAGTTTTGTGTATTTTCGGTGAGTTTAAGGTATTTCCGGTAAGGTATTTTCTAAAAACAACTTGTAATAGACTTAAACAGTTAATATAAGTGATCAAAATAAGTTTACAGTAAGTTTTGGGTACTTCCGGCAAGATTTATAGGTTTCCGGCAAGTTTGACCACCATTGACCGCCGTTGATCGCCGTTGACCACGGTTGACCTATTTGTTTGACCCAGTTACATAAATCGGCAAGGTCTGTGGCCTTGTAGCACCTAATCGGCGATTAATCGGCCTTGTAGACCTTTTTTTGCAACACTGGCTAAAACGCTGTTGAATGAGCATTGCTCGGCGGTTCTCCTTAAAAAACTTCTAGAAAAATTAGGAGACCCCGGCAAGTTTCTCATCCCATGCGATTTCTCGGAAATGATTGAATGTTTAGCCTTGGCCGATCTTGGCGCAAGCATCAATCTTATGCCATTTTACGTTTGGAAAAAGCTTTCCCTTCCAGAACTGACCCCTACACGTATGACTCTTGAGCTAGCAGATCGGTCGATTACTCGTCCTATCGGTATCGCCGAAGATGTCTTCGTGAAAGTGGGAAAGTTCCATTTTCCGGTTGATTTCGTCGTCGTAGATTTTGATGCCGACCCTCGGGTTCCCCTCATTTTAGGGAGATCCTTCTTGAGAACAGGGCGTGCTTTGATTGATGTTTATGGTGAAGAACTTACCCTCCGTGTTGATGATCAGGCTGTGACTTTTAAACTCGATCAAACTTCGAGATACTCCTCCAATTACGATAAATTCTCGGTTAACCGGATCAATGTAATAGATGTTGAGGAGTATGCTCAAAAAGTTCCTGGATTTTCGGATAATTCTTCAAGTGGCAATCCCACTCTATTTTCAGAACCTATCGTTGCCGACTCTTCCCCTTCTCTCACTTCGTTTGAGGGAAGTGAGTTCACTTTGGAAGAGATCGAGGCTTGTCTTACAAATGATTCAATTTCACCGGAAATTGATCCGGAGGGAGATATTCTTTTACAAATGATTAATGATGACCCGTCACCTTCACTCCCTCCGAAGGAAATTGATAAGACACTAAATCCTCCGGAGCTCGAGCTCAAGGATTTATTTTCTCATCCTAATGATTCTTTATCGGATTATGAAAATTTTGTCTTTGATATCGAAGAGAAGAGTAGTGGCAGTACCACTTCTCATTCCGATTATTCTCTTCTGGATTATGAAGCATTCCATTTTGATATCGATCATACTGAAGAGAAGAGTAGTGGCAGTACCACTTCTCGTTTTCATCTTTCTCTTCCTAATTATGAATCGTTTCACTTTGATCAGATTCCTCCTGCTGATAGGAGTGATATTTATCATGAGGAGTTCGCCGATGAACTCGCTCACATCATATCTCAACTAGAGTATGATCATTTTTACTTTAATCCTAAGGACTATTATTCTAACTCGGAGGGAGACGTAACTTATCTTGAGAATTTGCTTAAAAATGACACTATCCCTAATCTCCCTCCTGAGGTGTTTTTAGACCACGACTTAAAGAGCTTTAATGATGATTTACATGTTAAGGAAAATGTGAGGTTTACTTTTGAAGATCGCCATTATCTTTCCCTCACATTTGTTATCAAAATCTTTCTTCCTTTTCTTACTTATCGTGTGAATTCTCCTCTTCTTCACTCCTTCGGGAGTGAGGATACCATTTTTGACCCCGGCATCTCCGCTTATAGTTTCTACTATCTAGAGCCGGTGGCGTCTCATCGGAGTGGACCTTTCATGTGTTTCAATGTTTATCCAAACATCTTGAATGGAAGTCCGATGGAGATTTTCTCTTTCACTAGTTTCTTCCCCATGGACAATTAAATTCGGGGCGAGTCAAGCTTAGCGACTTGATAATAAACAAGCGCTTCTCGGGAGGCAACCCGTGTCTATCTTCTTTCTATTTTCTAATAAAAGTGACGTGAAGAGGCCCTCCTCTTCCATTTCTCGTGTTTCGTGTTTGTTTGTTTTATGTCCAGGATTTGCCCAAATTATGAAGACTCTCGTGCTCGAGGTTTTGTCTTTCCTCCACTCGAGTTTCATCCTTCAGTGCTTATTGGGAAATCCGATATCCTACATCTTATCGACTAATGTTTATCTATTAGCATAATTAATAAATGGCTTTAGATATGCATAAGAGGACCCTTATCTCCAAACATTGAGGATAATGTCTTGTTTTAGTCTCTGGGGGGGGGGGGGAGAATCTTTCAATTTGATTTTACCTTGCATTTTGCCTTATACTCTCGCAACCCCGTTTTTCCTCCAAAAAAAAAAAAAAAAAAAAAAAAAAAAAAAAAAAAATTTAAAAATGAGAAAATTTAAAAAATTTTGCAAAAATATTATAAGTTATTAATACAAATATCGTTCTAAAAACGTTATTTATATTTTACGATCTTTGCTATATTTTGTTAATAACAATTATAAAGTTTATCTTTAGCAAAACATAATTATAAGTTAAAGTCTTTTACATTTATAGTAATAAGCTTTAAAAACTCATTACAACATGCTACATGATCACTAGAATATACATAAGACATACATATATACATTTACATGTTTACATTTTTATTCTTAAAATAGAAATATATACATGACATCATGGCATACATCATTTGGATATCTTTAGGATATCTTGAAGATTTAGTAAATATCTTGGAAAGATCTTCAAGCAAAGAATTGGATTTTGTAAGATCTTGGCAAAATTTGGAAAGATTTGGAAAGATATGTTGTCAGGTTCTGGCGGAACCAAATTGCATAAAGGACGGACCCCAGAATTTGGGTCCGCCAAATCCGCGGACTGTGTAATCAGTTTGCCTATAAATAGAAAGCTGATCATTCATGTTCAATCATCACTCATATAGCATAAACTACATTATACATTCTTTCATACATTACTAACCCATTCATTCATTCATTCATTTCATTTGTATTGATCTTTCTTTTGTAGCAAAGAGATCAAGTATCACAAGCTTCAACACACTGTTGCAAGACATGTTAGTTTAGATACTGTGTGATTTGTAGTTTATCACACGTCATTGTTATACCAAACATTCAGTAGTGATCGGTTAGTGTTTTAGTCCTCAAAACACATAGAGTGTCGAGAGTGGTTGTACCCTTGTAAAGAATTCGGTATCTAGCTTAGTACCAGAAAAAGTGTAAGCGACGTTAGGTTGGTTCTACCTCGAACTAGAACTCGATATTTAGCTTTCTACCGGATAAAGAGTAAGCGATGTGTAAAGGTTTTCTCCGCCTAGAAGGGAGCTTGTTTCTTAGTGAAGAAAAACTCTCGAGTTAGAGGCTCGAGGAGTGGATTAGGGCAAGGAAGAGAGTCCTTGTAGACCAAACCACTATAAACATCCGTGTTGTGGTTTGATTGGTTCTTTCCTTACTTGCTTTACTTATATTGTTTGATTATTTGCATTAAGTTGAAATCACTTTAAGTATTCAAAGCGAATTAATTTTAAAACGGTAAAAACTATTCAACCCCCCTTCTAGTTTTCCACAATTGGCATCAGAGCTACGTTACTCAAGATTTTCAAAATATATTGTATTTTAAAACTTAAAATGATCAATGGATTTTGAAAACTACAAAGAATGGCAATCTATGCAAACACCACCACTATTTGAAGCAAATAGTTTTATATATTGTAAAAATCGCTTTGAAACTTATGTGAAGTCAAAGGATATAGATCTATGGTACATCATTGTAGAAGGTGACCATAAACCCATAATTAAGGATATATTAAGCGGTCGGGATGAGGATATTTCTCTTAGTCGTCACAGTGATGAGCAAAAGAAATTAATTGCCAAAAATAATGAAGCTAAAATGATGCTTTATAATGCTTTACCTAGGAAAGAATATGAAAGTGTATTTATGTGTAAAACCGCTAAAGATATTTGGCAATCCTTAATTATCACTCATCAAGGGAACTCACAAGTAAAGGATAACAAAATTGATCTTCTTGTTCAACAATATGAACAATTTGTTATCCCTGAAGATGAGACCATTGATAGTGCATTTGCTAGGTTTAATACTATTGTTACTTCTCTTAAAGTACTTGACGATTCTTTTTCTAGTAAGAACTTTGTCAGGAAATTTCTTATAGGACTTCGTCCGAAGTGGAGAGCAAAGGTGACGGCAATTGAAGAATCCAAGGATCTTTCAAGCATGCCACTTGACGAGCTCATAGGAAATCTCAAATTTCATGAGATGGTGATGGAGAAAGATTCAGAGATAGTCAAAGGCAAAAAGGAAAAGATCAAGTCCATTGCCTTAAAAGCTAGGATAGAGTCAAGTGATGATGAAGAGTCTAGTTCAGGTAGCGAAGACGAAGAGTATGCCATGGCCGTAAGAGATTTCAAGAAGTTCTTCAGAAGACGAGAAAAGTTTGTTAGACAACCTCGAGAAGAAAAGAAATCCTTCCGGAAAGACCGAGATGATAAGAAAGGCAAAGTAGATAGGAAGTGTTTTAGGTGCGGGGATACTAGTCACCTAATAGGAGATTGTCCTAAGCCACCTAAGAACAAGACTCAAAGAGCCTTTGTTAGTGGTGCTTGGAGTGACAGTGAAGATGATGACGAAGAGCCCAAGAATGACGAAGTTGCTCTTATGGCTCATGACTCTAATGAGGTACAATCTGACTCATCTTACTCCTCTATTGATGATGACACCTTAGAAATAGAATATAACAAACTGTGTGAAATTACTCTAAAAAACATAAACAAAAAGTTTCTAAAAACCAAAAAGGAATTTTTAGAAAACGAAGTTTATTGGTTAAAAGAAAAAGCTTTACGATTAGAAAAGGGTAAAGATGTTAAAGAAACATGTGTTTCATGTCAGGAACTTAAACTTGAACTAGAAACACTTAAGTCCACACAGGAAGAACTTATCAAACAAAATTCTAAATTTAAAAGGTTTGATAAAAATATTAGTTGTATAGATGATCTAATGAAAGTTCAAAAGTTGCCTCATGATAAAACTGGATTAGGCTTTATGAAACTAGGAGACTTAAGTAGCTTTAAGAAACAAACAGTGAAAGTACAAGAAACTGTTCCAACAAGTTCAGACACCCACGGATCCCACGGAACCAAAAATTTGGTTCCGCCAGTAGTGGACATTGGTTCCGCGGGTACTGTTGCTGAACAGAAGGATTGCACTTCGGCTCGTACTGAATTTGTTAAGGTCACAAGAAAACCTAGCACTAGTTACTATAGGAATAGGACAAGTTAAAAATGAGTTTAGGACTAAAATAGTTCAACAAAGACTTAGAATGACTATTCCCAAACGTCCCTTTCCAAAGAGTAATTACAACTCACAATATCATTATTAAAATAGTTGGAATCCAAACTTACCTAGAAGTTATCAAGGTCCCAACTACATGCCATGGAACCCATATCCACCATTTCCATACATGAATCAAGATAATGGAATGTTTAACCCAAATGGACCCATGAGATATTGGGGACCAAACGCTTGAGTTTTTCTTTAACTTAGGTATGCTTGAAAGTCGGGTTAGAACCGGACGAGTGGATAAAAGATAGCGGGTGTTCAAGGCACATGACGGGAAACAAAAGCCTTTTCTCAACCTACCAAGTGTATGACGGAGGTAATATTACGTTTAGTAGCAAGCTTAAAAGTAAAATCATCGAAAAAGGTACAATCTCTCATGACTCTCTCACTATTGATGATGTTGCCCATGTAGATAACTTAGGTTTTAACTTGCTTAGTATTAGTCAACTATGCCGTAAAAAGTATGACGTCCTTCTCAGTGAAAACGGAAGTAAGATACTTAAAAATGGCATAACCGTAGGAAAAGGTGTTTTGAAGAATAACATTTACGTTATGAAATCAGACAAAACATCTAAAGACAAACTTTGTCTCACCTCCTTAGACGACAACTCAACTCTGTGGCATAGACGCTTAGGTCATGCCAATATGAGACTCATCCAATCTCTATCATCTAAGGAACTCGTTAGGAACCTACCCAAGTTAAAATACGACCAACACTTTTGTGATGCTTGCAAAATTGGGAAACAAGTTCATAATAGCCATAAGGCTAAAAACATGGTGTCCACATCTAGGTGTCTAGAATTATTGCATATGGATTTGTTTGGTCCATCCGCTATACAAAGTTATAGAGGAAACTTCTATACTTTGGTAATAGTAGATGATTACTCTAGGTATACTTGGACTAAGTTTTTGAAAACTAAAAATGAAGCATTTGATAAATTTGAAATTCTAAGTAAGAAAATTCAAAATCAAATAGGAAATAGCATTGTGTCAATTAGAACCGACCACGGTCGTGAATTTGATAACGAAACCCAATTTGGAGCTTTTTGTGATGTTAATGGCATAACACATAATTTCTCGGCTCCTTGAAATCCTCAATCAAACGGTGTAGTAGAACGTAAAAATAGAACACTTCAAGAAATGAGTCGAACAATGCTAAATGAACAAAATATACCACAAAAGTTTTGGTGTAACGCCGTTGACACATCAACATACATCTTAAATAGAGTCTTAATTAGACCATTTTTAAATAAAACTCCTTATGAGCTTTATACAGGCAAAAAGCCTACTTTAGGATATTTTAGAGTTTTTGGAAGCAAGTACTTCATTTTAAATACTAAGGTTTACCTCACCAAGTTTGACCCAAAGTCTTATGAAGGTGTATTCCTTGGATACCCACAAAATAGTAAAGCATACATTGTCTTGAATAAAGAAACCTCAAGAGTCGAGGAATCGTTGAACGTAACATTCGACAAAAGTCCACCTCCCTCTATGACATCACCTTTGGTAGATGATGACTTAGTTGAAAGTCAAATGGTTGAAAACCAAGAAAATCTAGATAATGATAAAGAAGATGAACCTTTAAATAAGGAAATAATCAATATCAAAGAATCTAGAAGTCATCCATTAGATAACGTCATAGGAGAAATTAATGAAAGAACCTTAAGATCAAAAGTTCAAAATCAAAGTAATTTCTTTTGTTTCATTTCAACGATTGAGCCCAAAAATATAAATGAGGCCATAAAAGATGAATCTTGGGTCATAGCGATGCAAGAAGAACTTAACCAATTTGTTAGAAATGATGTTTGGACATTAGTCCCTCAACCTAAATGTCAAACCATAATTGGAACAAAATGGGTGTTTAGGAATAAAATGGATGAAAATGGCGTAGTGTCTAGAAATAAAGCTAGGCTAGTAGCTCAAGGCTACAATCAACAAGAAGGTATAGACTACGACGAAACATTTGCACCGGTAGCTAGGCTCGAGTCAATTAGAATACTACTTGCATATGCATATGCACATGACTTTAAACTTTTTCAAATGGATGTCAAAAGTGCATTTCTTAATGGTTTTATTAATGAGGAAGTGTACGTTGCACAACCTCCTAGCTTTGCCGACTTTGAAAAACCTAATCATGTCTACAAACTTAAAAAGGCTTTATAAGGACTTAAGCAAGCACCAAAAGCATGGTATGATCAACTTAAGACATTCCTAGTTGAACATAAGTATACCATGGGCCTAGTAGACAACACTCTTTTCACTAAGAAAAAGGGATCACATATAATCATAGTTCAAATATATGTGGATGACATCATATTCGGATCAACTTGTCAAGAGTTATGCGATGACTTCTCTAAAATCATGCATGACGAGTTTGAAATGAGTATGATGGGGGAACTAAACTTTTTCTTAGGACTCCAAATTAAAAAATTAGAAGATGGAATATTCTTCAACCAATCTAAGTACATCAAAGATATGCTTAAGAAATTTGGTCTTGAAGATTCCAAACCCATGAAAACACCCATGTCCTCCGAAACCAAACTCACAAAGGATGAAGAAGGTGAATCCGTAGATAGCACTAAATATAGAGGAATGATTGATAGTTTACTCTATCTTACGGCTAGTAGACCGGACATCATGTTTAGTGTTTGTCTATGTGCACGCTTTCAAGAAGATCCTAAAACATCCCATCTTGAAGTCGTCAAACGAATATTTAGATATATTAAAGGTACTACACATTTAGGATTATGGTATCCCAAAGGAACGGGTGTAGAAACCATAGTGTATGCCGACTCAGACCATGTCGGTGACTATGTCGATAGAAAAAGTACAAGTGGTATTTGCATTTTTGTTGGACATTGTCTCACCTAATGGTTTGCTAAGAAACAAACGGCTCTAGCAATTTCAACAACCGAAGCCGAGTACGTGTCTGCAGGAAAAGCATGTCAACAGGCACTGTGGATGAAACAAGCTCTCGTCGACTATGGAATTCAACTAAACGATGTTCCTATTCTTTGCTACAACAAAGGAGCTATCGACCTTAGCAAGAATCTAGTTCAACACGCTAGAACCAAACACATAGAAATTCGTCACCACTTTATTCACGACAATGTTCAAAAAGGAAACATCTCAATCGAGAAAGTATCCTCAGAGGACAACATTGCCAATATTCTCACAAAACCTATTAAGAGAGTACCCTTTAACTTTATTAGACTTGGTTTAGGATTAATGGAACTAAATATGTAGTTAGAACCTTGGCTTGAACCTTAGATTAACCAAACACCAAAAATCAAATCTGATCCTGTGGAACCAAACGACAACAAGGACGGAACATTGATTTTGGTTCTGCCGTATCCGCGAGTCACTGAGTCAGTTTTTAAGTATAATAAACAAACACTCCTGTACTGTTTATGATATTCCCTAAAACACACAAGCTACACCAACTCGACCCAAAATAAACCAAACTCGGAATTTAGGTCATCCTTCTCAACCACTTTGTGCTTTTAACTTCTCTTACGTATGCTAACTATATCTACATTCCTAATCTGAGTCTAGTATTTCTATTTCGTGCACAAAATCAAAACTTGGGGTTTATGTATATTTTTTGTAAAATCATGAAGCATATTCACTGAATTACTTAACAAATCATGTTTCCCTTAGTTAGGAATTGCATATCATTAGGCATTATCACAATTCATCAAAAACCCCATGTCAAATACTTGCAAAAATCTTCTCACGATTAGAAAAAACAGTTTTTGCACATTGTTCATACAAATAAAAACATTATGTTTTAAACATCACTTGCATAATGTCTCTTTAATGCTAAAGGGAATACATAACTAATATGTATTTTCGGGTACATTCAATCAAAGCTACATTGAATTAGGAGTGTTTGGGTTATCTCTCGTTTTGTTACATAATTTACAAAACAAAATTTTCATGCATTAAAAGGAGTCGAGATAACTACACCTCCACATTGTCCCCATATAGGCACACACTAGAACTTTATATACGTATTCTCGTTAGTTTTAACTAAACTATGTAATTTTCGTGTCTAGGAAAACATCATGCCTCCCGCAACATACTATGACCACAAAGACACCCTAAACTACCTACCTAAACACCATAAGACAAAAGGACTTACAAACGACCAAGTCAAGATTTTTAAGGCTTTAGAAAAATGATATGTTCACGAGGGTAGAACCGTAGACCCCTCATTCTTAGAAGGAACCAATATCCGCGAACAACTAGCCGACTTGTTCTTAGTTCAAACGACTATGGTCTCATGAGCATCCATTTCAAAGTCAACCAACATGAATTCACCATCCCTTTAAACCAATTCGCGGAAGTCTTAGGAATTCCGGGTCAAGGCACTTGCCTTTATTCTGACAAATGGTCATTAACGATCCTTGATTCTATCCATGATCGTATGCCTCCATACGACACTCCATTGACTCCCAAAGAGACTATCCGTGATCTTCTCTTTGTCCCTAGGAACTCCCACACTAGGACCAACCGACAAGGTCGTCAAGTTGATCGAGACCCGTTTGGCATGGAGCTAAATGAGCTTAGGCCTCAATTCAAAAAGTTGGAAGAGATTCTTCGAGCAAACGTGTTATGCACCATAGGAAATAGGGATCATCTAAATGCTAGCCTTTGCTATACGCTCTATTGTGTGTCCACCCATCAACCCTTCAACTTAGCTTACTATGTCGCCAAGAGAATGGCCGATATTCCGGTGTTAGGTACCACCGCCATGCCTTACAGGATGCTTCTCACCCGTTTCTTTAGAGCTTTTTCACCCATTCCTCCTAATGCTGGAGGTGTCCTACCGAACTACTCGCATATTCCCCATAACTTTGTACCTCTTAGTGACCATAGAGTAGCGGTGTCAAAAGGTAAACGTGCTCATCCTCCAACCTCATCATCATCATCATCCGTAAGTGAGGATGATGGTTTGCCTAATTCTAGGATTCCTCCTCCGGAATACATGAGCCAACTTCCACCTATTGAGAACCAATTAGAGGAATTCAAACAAACAAGAGGAATGATGAAGAACATTGGGCATTGGATAATGAAGCTTAACAAGAAAATCAACAAGTAGTGAGGAAATAGGGAGTGTTTGGTATAAAAAATTTCAAACAATGATGTGTTAAATTGTTATGTTTTTAGGATATTATGTTGGTATTAAACATGTATGTGAACTAACTTGACAATGCAGGATGATAACACTTGATGTTATCGATTTTTCGTGTTTAAGCCATTGTTTGGCTTAACTTCCATTTATGGTAAGTTCAAAATCGTCCGTTTGATCTATGTGTTACCATGTGTTAGAACCTGTGTTTTTGTTTTTAGTCAACAACAACTAATTAATTACATATGATTTAGGATAATTTTTGGGATTTCAACGGGTTTCGGGTAGTTAGAAATCCGCTCTGTAAAGAATTTTCGATCGGCGGATATGGCGGATCCAAAATTTGGGTTCAGTCTGTTGAAATTTTTGGCTCCACCAAAATAAGCCTAACGGATTCCGCGGAACCAAAAATTTGGGTCCGCATTTGTTATCGTTTGGCTCCGCCATTCAACAGTAACTCTTTTTAAATTTTCTGTCTAATCCCGCATCTTAGATCATGGATTCTAGTTCTTAGGATTATTCTATTGATATTTAAGCACATTAGGATCATCTTAGCAAACTTAGAACAATAAGAAATTCATTTCCCACCAAAGTTTGAAAATTCAAATTTCCATTCAAGTTACCTTTCTGTAACAAGCAAGGAACCCTCAAATTGGTTCCTTGAAATCCGTGGATAAATCAAATCACTAGATTTCCACTCACTCTTGCATTTACTTCATATCTTCGTACTCTTACTCAATTCCATCTCAATGGATTGACTTTGATAAAATGACAAACCTCTTTTTCTTGTTCCAAGTCATTTGAAATCAACATTTCTTTATGAATCAACATCCAAACATACTCTTTCATACAACTTAGAGCCTATAAATTAGAAGCTTTAGATAGTCACGATTCACACCTTCACCATCATTTCTAAGATATATATCTGCATTTCTAAAACAACCTTCTTCCTTACAATGTCTAAATCAAAGAACTTCTCAACATCCAGACCACACAGAAGGACAACAAGAATAAGTGTCAAACCACGCTGTTTCATAAATCCCAACTTAACTCCAACACCACCTCCTATCATCGACACTACTTCACCATCTACCATAACACCCGTGGCCGCTACACCACCACCCGCACCATCTCAAGTGACGAGATCACCATCACCTCCTCATTCACCCAACCTTCAACCATTTGATTTATTTGCCACACTCAGCCATTGATGAGTCGATGTGGATCAACAAACCACAAACTCCAGGCAAAGTTAATGAGGAACTTCATCCTCTCTACGCCTTTTCAAACATTATGGATCCCCATCTAAGTGATGCAAAGGATTTACAATCCACATTACTTACCTCCATCATATCTTCACCAAATCAAAATACACAATGAAAATGCGGTTCATTTTGAACCACATCCAAGAGCGTCTAAATGCTCTTTCACATCCTCCGCAATAGATGCTAGAAGTTTCTCATTTGTTTTCCTTTTATAGGACTTTTTAGGACTCTTCCTTTTTAATTTTTAGGACTTCTACTTTTAGGTTAATTTTTTCTTTTGTAACACCTTAATTTATGACTTTGGTCATAAATAATTTTCAATGGAAGGATGTTGTGTTCATGCTTGTGTGTGATCAATAATTGTGCATTATAACATTTGCATCATTATATGGGTGGTTTAAAGTATTGACTTTGTTTGACTTTTGTGCTTGGTTTGAACAAAGTGTACTTAGTTGACTTTTTAAGTCAAACGGATTGAACTACAATGCTTGGTTGAACCTATACATATGGATCATATTACTTGGTTCGCTTGAATCTTATACAACTAACCTTTGTTTTGCACCATTTCTCATCCTTGAATCATATACGTTGGTACCCTAGCAACGGGGAGTAGTGATCAAGGGGGCACATATCATGTACTAATCCTTGTTTTGTAGCATTCATAATCTTTGCATCATATACGTTGGTACCCTAGAAAAGGGGAGTATTAATCAAGGGAGAGCATTATCATACACTAATTATCGTTTTTGTAGGTTCATTCCTGCAGCATAACCTTGGCACTCCAATTAGGAGGAGTATAATCCAAGGGGGAGCTATTAAGTTCTCAAAATCTATACATCATACTTGGTACTCCAAATTAGGGGGAGTAATCACCAAGGGTCATTCATCATGTTCCGCTATGCATTTCCTCTTTTTGTTTTGACATAAAGGGGGAGATTAGATTAAACTCATACATTTTACATTTCATACATGTTTTATGAAAAAATTGATTTCAAAACTTGCATAAAACTAGTTTTAATCTATATTTTTACAAGAATTACACTTTACTTATTCCATTGCTTAGAAATAAACATAATGTTTTGTCATCAACAAAAAGGGGGAGATTGTTAATACAAATATCGTCCTAAAAACATTATTTATATTTTTACGATCTTTGCTATATTTTGTTAATGACAAGTATAAAGTTTATCTTTAGCAAAACATAATTATAAGTTAAATTCTTTTACATTTATAGTAATAAGCTTTAATAACTCATTACAACATGCTACATGATCACTAGAATATACATAGGACATACATATATACATTTACATGTTTACATTTTTATTCTTAAAATAGAAATATATACATGACATCATGGCATACATCATTTGGATATCTTTAGGATATCTTGAAGATTTAGTAAATATCTTGGAAAGATCTTCAGGCAAAGAATTGGATTTTGTAAGATCTTGGCAAGAATTAGAAAGATTTTGAAAGATATGCTGTCAGGTTTTGGCGGAACCAAATTGCATAAAGGACGGACCCCTGAATTTGGGTCCGCCAAATCCGTGGACTATTTGATCAGTTTCTCTATAAATAGCAAGCTAATTATTCATGTTCAATCATCACTCATATAGCATAAACTACATTATACATTATTTCATACATTACTAACCCATTCATTCATTCATTTCATTTGTAGTGATCTTTCTTTTGTAGCAAAGAGATCAAGCATCACAAGCTTCAACACACTATTGCAAGACTTGTTAGTTTAGATACTGTGTGATTTGTAGTTTATCACACATCATTGTTATACCAAACATTCAGTAGTGATCGGTTAGTGTTTTAGTCCTCAAAACACATAGAGTGTCGGGAGTGGTTGTACCCTTGTAAAGAACTCGGTATCTAGCTTAGTACCGAAAAAAGTGTAAGCGACGTTAGGTTGGTTCTACCTCGAACTAGAACTCGGTATTTAGCTTTGTACCGGATAAAGAGTAAGCGACGTGTAAAGGTTTTCTCCGCCTAGAAGGGAGCTTGTTTCTTAGTGAAGAAAAACTCTCGAGTTAGAGGCTCGAGGAGTGGAGTAGGGCAAGGAAGAGAGTCCTTGTAGACCGAACCACTATAAACATCCGTGTTGTGGTTTGATTGTTTCTTTCCTTACTTGCTTTACTTATATTTTTTGATTATTTGCATTAAGTTGAAATCACGTTAAGTATTGAAAGGGAATTAATTTTAAAACGGTAAAAACTATTCAACCCTCCTTCTAGTTTTCCACATAAGTGTTTTGACACATTGTTGACTTTCCATTGGTGAGAGTAAGAATGAAATTTTCACTTGATCGAGCGTGTTGAGCTTTAGCTTGTCCCCTTAACCTTTATAATTGAAAGTTGTGCTAGTCTCTTATACAAGAAGCTATAAAACGCGAATTCTAGCATGAGTTTGCAAGTTTCCATAATTGACTTTAAATATGCGCATCGTGATTTTATTAGACAAAGCATTCGCGGATCTTATTATTTAAATTTTTAAATTTGCGAAGAACGAGATATGATAGAGTTAAAAATAAGTTAGATGCTAAGCGTGGAGTAGTTGGATCTCTTTAGAGCTCATTGAGGTTAATTGTGGCTTTTTGCTCCCATCAGCGAAATAATCCCAAAAAAATATATATTTTTAAATAATTAAAGGTGCACGGTTTTGGCGATAATTAGTTTTTACTCCTTCTTTAGAGAATTCTTGCTTAAAAGAGTTGGGTACACATCAAGGTACTGCCAGTGTTGCGGGGAAATAATACAACTGATTTCTGATAGTACGTGCTATTGTTTCAGATGTTGAAAGACCGCAGGACTCGGAATTTGGCAAAATATATAATGAAAAATTAAATAATAATAATCCAAAGCCGATAAAAGTTTTTTGTTTCCTGACGGTTCGCTCCCGTTGACTCAGTATTCAAAAAGGCAGAGGAAAAATATCCAAGGTCAAAATAAGACTCCCGATTCCTGACGGTTAGCTGCCGTTGTCTAGGTTGTTTAAAAGGCCGAGGACTAATATGTGCTTAATAATGTTAAAAATGCCAATTTCGACTCCGGGGATATCCTAATAAAGCTTCTGTCTCTGGACTCGTAGATGAGTTGTTTCGGTCGTAATAAAAAGGATATCCCTAAAATCATGTTAAATTAGGACCTTAATGTGGACCTCATATTTATGAGCAACGGTTTTTGAAGAAAGGATTTTAAACTAGTTAGCGTCTAAACTTAGTGCCTTTATCAGACTAAAAATCTATGAAAATAAAGAAAAACTCATTTTTCATTAAATACTTAGAGGAAATAGGAATAAGGGAGCAAGGAGTAGCTATGCGTACACAATTAGCATCTATGGGTAGTGTTGGCATCTAACTTTTGTTTAACAATGATTTCATTTTTAATCTTAGTTTGGGGACTCGTGAAAAATCAAGGACGATGAATTTTATCCATATGGACGTTTTTTCATGAAAAGTGCTTCTTACTTCGTGATCCTAAAAGTTATTGTGAAATAATGAAGGTTAACATCCCGTCATATCAGAAAAGTACAAAAAGATAGTATATTTAAATAAATTGGTCAAACGGGGCGTTTTTGGAACTATTGATTTCTTAATCTCTTTTGAGGAACATTTTGCTACTTTTCAAAATCTTTAGTAGAAAGAGGTTGAAATTTTTGGTTTTAAAAGCGTGATGTGATGACATTGAGTGAGGACACGGCAATACCTTAGTCTGGGGGATTTTGGTATGTGTTAAATCACATACATTTTCTTTATAAAAAACGGACTTAAAAGACCAAAAACCGACCATAAATGCCAAATATATGCTTGTTTTTGTGTTTGTGTATGTGCAGGTAAAGGATACAAGAAAATGACAAAAAGAAAGACAAAACTGACGGAAACGAGCACGAGAATGAAAGAGTGAGAAAAGCCAAGGCTGGGAATGTGATTTTACAAGTTTCTATCAGCCAAAAACCCAAAACCTCAAAATCAAAGCCTTAATGACAAATCCTTTTCATCAATGTTCCAAAACCTTTTACACCGTTAGTCCTTAAAATTTTGCATAGTTAGTCCTATCTAACTATTGTTAAGTTTTATTAATAAAGACCCAAAAACAAATCCAATTCAATCCTAATCAAAAGACCAGCCCACTCCATAAATAAAAAAAACCAGCCCACACCCTTATATACCCGGATCCTTTAAATAACCCGATCCATCCCTTTATTTAAACCCAGGTCAAACAGTCCATCCCTTTATTAAAACCCAGGTCAAACAGAGAAAAAAAAAAGGATGGGCAAAGGACTCTTTTACTCTTCATCATCTTCTCAGCGTTTACCCCGACTTTCCACCATTTACCCACTTCACTTAAAGTACCAACCTCTTCTAGAATATGACATGTCAGAAGATCAACTGCCATAATGTCCACGCTGGCAGATTAGAGCCCTCCTATTGTTGGAAACACCTTGGCACTCAATCCAAGGGTGAAGAAAGGCTGGGATTGATTGGATGGACAGGATTTGATCATGGAAAGTCTAGGAGGTGCCTCTTTAGGCTATAAATACAAGGCTCTTTCACTCACAATAGATGATATTTTATTTTATTTTTTTAGTCATTTTATGTTTTAGCTTAATTAGTGCTTATTGTCTTAATTTTTGTGTTAATTACAAGCTTTGTAATAGTTTTAAGAGTATTAATAAAATTCAGCTTCTTTCATTACTTGTTTCCTTTACTTTTATGTTCAAATGCTCTTTAAATGGTTAAATAAGCTATAATAAGCTCTTAATAAGCACTTCATTTAAATATTGTTTAGATCTCAAATAAGCTGTTCCATAGCTTGTTTTGAGTTTCTATGATCATTACTTGAATTGTCCTACATTACATTTCAAATTACATTTGCTTAAAGTGCAATAAGCACTTGGATGATAAGCCGGATTGGGAAGGGCTTATAAGACAATACCAGCTTGTTTTTAACAAGCTGGAGCTTGTAGATCAGCTCTAGGAGCAATTATAAGTCCTTGTTTTGAGCAAAGGACCAAGTAAGCTTAATTTTTACCTTTATGCTATTTTAAGTGCTTATTGCTTATTGTTTGTTCTTCTTTGCTTATTATTGTCTTTTATAGCTTATATTTGCTTCTTATTACTATTTTTTGATCATTATTAGTTTCTATCTCATTAGTTTATGTTTTTGCACAATATTCATAAAAATACAAAAAAATGTCTTATTCTTATAGCTTAATGATAAGTGCTTATTTTCTGGTCTCTATTGCTTTTAAAGTCATTAAGTAGTCTTAAAATCAGTTTGAGTTAATAATTTGTTCAAGTTGTAGGTTAAAATCAGATTAAAAACCAAAACAGTCGATTAATGGGGTGTTTGGCATAAGGTTCAAGTTCAGGGAAAAAAGTGGATTTCATGAGTTTTAACCATTGATCCAACTTTCGTAAGCTCTAATTGAGTCTAATAAGCTGCATTTTAGGTGTTTTAAGCTTTATTAAGTAGATTAGTAGTTTTTAAATTGGTTTTCAAGATTTTAAGATTTAAAACTCTCAAATGTGGCTTATTTTTGAGAAATCAGTTACAGGGCCTTACTAGTGTGGTTTTTGAGTTTATATAAGTAATTTAAGTTAGTTTTTAGGAGTTGGTTAAGTTTCATACAATGTTCTAGTCATATTGTTCAGTTTTTGTCTTAAAATCTGTCAAAGTCCAAAAATATCAAAAAACAGTCTGAGGTGGTTTTTCATTAGGACTTTTAGTGCTTATTTATAGTTTAAAATAATTGAAAATCATTGTTCTAAGTTCTTTAGTTATTAATGAATGTTGTTTTTTAAATTCCATCTCAATTCTTAGCTTTTTATTAGCTTATTTGTATCTTAAAAAGCAATCCATCAGTCTGTTTTGAGAGTTGACATCAGTTCTAATCAGCCTCCTTTTAGCTTATTTTTAAAGCCCTTAATAAGCTCTTTATGATCTAAGATTAATTCTATAAGTTCTTTAGTTGGAGTACTTTATATGTTTTTATTTTTTGTGGTGTAGCTTATTTCTCTAATGCTTATTTCTTTTTCTCAAAAGCACTAGATCAGGTCTGGAATCTATATTGCATCAGTATGTAGTTTGCCTGATCTACCTTTTCCCCAGCTGATTTGTAAGCTCTATATAAGTTATTTAAGGTCTGAAATTCCGTTTATAAGCTCTTTAATGTATGAACTTTCTCTGTGTTCAGTTATTTGTGAATAGATTATTGATCTAAGTGCTTTTTTCTAAGCTAAAAATTGCCACATCAGACTATTTTAGTATGCATCAGTAGCCTTATTTGCTTATTTTCAAAATAGAGCTTATTTGGTTGTTTAATTTTGCTTTTTCATTTTAGATTTGCTTTTTAAGTTTGTTTTTAGAGATTAGTAGCTTATTTTAACACTCACAAGCTTTAGAAGCTTGTGAGTCCATTACCAGTTAGACTTAGCTTTTTAAAGGCCTTATAAGTAGTCTACTAATAAGCTCTTGTCTGGCTTATTCTTCAAGTTTTAAAAATATTGTTTTTGCAAAAAGTTCATATCTTTAGCTTATTTATAAGTTCCAAAAGAAAATTTTGAAAAAAATAAAAAGGGGAAATTGGGAAGTCAAGGGTTAGCCTGAGGCTCGAACCCTTGACCTCAACTATATTCAACCCTTTTAACACACACATACTCTACTACTGCGCCCTTGGGTCTTTTCTGACCAAGGTTGCAGTGGTAAATGTTTTAACTATTTTTTTACATTAGCTTATTTCTTTAACTGCTTATTAATTGCTTATTCTTATAAGCTGTGATATGAATTTTATTTTTCCTAGGATCTTAATAACTTTAAGTATTTTCCTGAAAATTTTCATAATTTTTCACTTTAGTTTAGTATTTTTTATATATATTTTTTACTTCAAAAGTGTGTTTAATTCATAAAAAATAAAATAAAAATCTAAAAAATATAAATCTTATTTCTAAAATTCTTTTTTATCATTTAGGACTTTTAGGAACTAAATTTATACATCTAGAGTAGATTTTTGAGTTTTATGTTTTCTTAACTCGTTTTAAGGCCCGTTAAAGCCCGTTTTTGAGTTTTAATTGCGTTTTTGATTATTTGTGTTTTGCTTATTCATTTTATATGCCATTTAGTTACTTTTTAGTTTATGTTTCATAATTTTAGATATAATCCCAAAATTCCTCTCTTAATCAAATCATTTGATCACAAACGAAATTCACCATTCCATTCACACTTCATTCGGAACCTCACGACCCGGGAATAATCAATACTTCCGGTTTTATATTTTGTTTGAAATTCTTTGATCTTTAAGTTTATTCAATCTTGGTTAGAGATAGAATTTACCTTTTGGTCGGGTTTTTCCTACACTAATACATACATATATATATATATATATATATATATATATATATATATATATATATATATATATATATATATATATATATATATATATATATATATATATATATATATAGATATTGGTTCTTGGAAAAAATACACTTTGGTGGAAAAGTAGAAAAATAGTGCAAATTAGCCCCTCCCTTCCCACCTTCTTTTTTTCAACAACTACAAGGGTCTTATTGTAACATTTTTTATTTTACAAGGTTTAATTCGTTCCTTTTTAATAATTCGTTACTGAATCGTATATAAGCTCAATTATAACTTCATTATTTTCAACAACTTTCCCAAAATTCTCTGATCTCTCCCTTTATAATCCAAAATATCAATTCGATTATATTGCACGCATTAACGCAGATTATTCTCTCCATTCTATCGTTCCTCATCCAATGTCTCAGCTCAATCCTGAATGTAAGTGTTTTTAACTGTTTTTAGTATAATTTTTTAAGTTTTGTTAGTTAAAATTGAAATCGAAGCTTATGTGTTTGATATTCAGCTTTTATATGAATCGTTTGTTGATTTTTTTTTGATTTTTTATTGGTAAATTTTCATTGTATGCTCAATTGTGTATCGATTATATGTTTATGTGATGTTTATGAATCGTTTGTTAATTGATTTTTTGATTATATGTTTATTATTTTTTTTAATCTACAAAAATTAAAAAAAAAATAAAAAAAAATGTGTACTGATGCACTAATTTTATATCTGATGCATACTATTATATCTGTTTCTATGATATTTTACATTTACTATAAAAAAAATGCATTAATGTATAAAATTAGTGCATCAGTACACTTTTTTTTTTTTTTTTTTTTTTTTTTTTTTTTTTTTTAGCTTTGATGATGATGTTTATGTGATTATAGTTCTTACATTATGCATATTTTTATTTTATTATGTTATCTGATTTTTTGTGATAATTTTAATTCATTATATTATCTATGCTGATGCGCTATTTATGTTTATTGTTTTTTCTGTTATTTACCAAAAAAAAAAAAAAAATGTATACTGATGCACTAATTTTATATCTGATGCTATGATATTTTACATTTACTATTATATTTGAAACTATGATATTTATAACAAAAAAATGTATACTGATGCTAATACATTTTACATTTATAACAAAAATGTATACAGATGCTATGATGTTGACGAACATAAATGTATACCGATGCTGATGCATTTTACATTTGCTATTATATCTGATGCTATCATTTTGTTATATATGTTGATGAACTGATTTGAATGATAATTGTATTTATGTACATTTTTTATATTTTACAGGTTTTGTGTCAAATTTTAGTGTTACTTCTAGTTCTAGTTGTAGTTCGTCGTCCAGTGGTGTTGTTGGTGAACCTGTTGGTAGTATAGATGTTTCTAGTATTAGCAATGTGGTTTGTCGTTCTGATGATAGCGTAGAAACTTCTAGGAAATGGATTCCTGAAGTAGGTGACGATCAGAAGCCTAGCAGAGGAACTGTTTTTGCTTCGTTGACTCAGGCTTATAACTTTTATATGCATTATGCGAAATTAGCTGGGTTTGATATTAAGCTTGGGACGGAGTGTAGGGACGATTCTAATGAGATAAGTATCAAATAATTCAGTTGTAGGAAAAGTGGTAAGAAGAGATTTTCAAAATATGATAAGCATAAGTCGGATTATGAGGTTGACAAGCATATGAAGGGGAAAAGTAAGTGTGTTGACAAAGGGAAAGGTAAGTGCATTGACAAAGGTAAAGATACTGATGCTGTTGTGAAGAAGGCTTTTAGAAAGAATACTTCATGTAAGACTGGTTGTTTGGCTTCTATGAGGGTTAGAAAGATTGAGGGAGATAGGTATGAGGTTTATTGGTTTGTTGAGGAGCATAATCACCCACTGGTTTCGCAAAAGGACATGCAGTTTCTGATTAACTCACGGGAGTTAGGTTATTCGAAACAGCATTTCCTTATGCAAGTTTCAAATTCTAACGTTGGACCAGTTAGGGCTTTTAAGCTAATGAAAGAAATTTATGGAGGGTTTGATAATATTGGAGCGACTGTTGCTGACTGCAAAAACTTTAGACGTGATATGAATATGTTTATCGGGGACCGTGATGCACAGATGGCTGTTGAGAAGTTGCAGAACATGGAAACGCACTATGAAGGTTTTTCTGTGGATTACTACATGGGGGAAGGTGATGCGTTGTGTGGTTTATTCTGGGCTGACAATGCTGCGAAGATGAACTATAAGCGTTTTGGAGATATTATTTCTTTTGATGCCACGTTTAGATCGAACAAGTAATATTTTTTTGTCATGACCTTTTTTATTTTTTACACTGATGCACCTTTTTGTTTAATACTGATGCACTTTTTTATAATGTTGCACTTTTTTACAGATACAAGATGGTGTTTGTACCATTCACTGGTATAGATAACCACAACCATTCCGTGACATTTGGAGCTGGCCTTCTTTCTGATGAGACTATCTCTTCCTACAAGTGGTTGCTTCGTGCATTCCAGAAGGCGTTTATTACTCATCCACAGGTTGTTGTTACAGACCAGGACCCGTCGATGAAGCAAGCGATTGCTGATGTTTTCCCAAATGCTCGTCACCGTTTGTGCATGTGGCACATTATGCAGAAGCTCACGACTAAGGTATGTTTAGATTAGTTATGTGTATATTTTAATTTTATAACAATTATACATTAGTATGCAACACTGATGCACTAATATGTGACACTGATGCACTAGTATGTAACACTGATGCACTAATATGTAACACTGATGCACTTTTTTTTTTTTTTTTTTTTTTTTTTTTTTTTGCAGGTTGGTTCATCTATTTGTAAAGACACTGATTTCAAGCAAAGGCTCTGTAAGATAGTTTGGAATGATCAGATTTCACCTAGTATATTTGAAGAAGAGTGGGCCAGAATTATTGCTGATTTTGATCTAAGTGAGAATAAGTGGTTATCTGATATATATGAAATGAGGGTTAGATTGATTCCAGCTTTTCTCCGAGATGAAGACATGTCTGGACTAATGCGTACGACTTCACGTTCTGAATCTGAGAACCACTTTTTTGGAAGATTTACCACTCCTCACCTTACGTTAGTTGAGTTTCTTAGCCACTTTGATAGTGCTATGGATTCCCAGCGTTATTTACAACGGAAGAATGACCATGACACCCGTTATAAGACTCCTGAATTTCGTACTGAATTGAGATTGGAGAGGGATGCTGCTGAGCTGTACACTTTGAGTGTGTTTTTTGATGTTCAAGATGAGCTTTTCTCTTCTATTACACATTGCTTATCTGTCAAAATTGAGAAGACTGGGTTGTCTGAAAAATACTTTATTCGTGATACTGAGGTTAAACAGTGGAAGGACAGGAGTTTGTTTGAAGTTTATGAGGTATGTTTGATTATAAATTGATGCACCTTTTATTCTAGATTCGGATGCATTAATTTATTATGTGTTATTTACTTATTTATGTTTTTGTAGCATATATTAGAATATATAATTGCTTAAACACCTTAGTATAAGATATGAGTTTCATATTCCTATCTTGATTTGTTCATTTATAGTATAAAAATTAAAAGAAGTCAAGTAAATGGGTGTTTGGAATAGCCTTTAAAATGGGTAAAAAAGTAAATGTACTGTTCATTTTTTGCAGACAGTCCATTTAGCTTATTAATCATATAAGTTATTTTTAGATCTAGTTTTATGCAAATTTAATGTTCATTATAGTGAATACATAAATTTAATGTTCATTATATTTGATTTAAGGGAGTTTTGGCTAGTTTGCATTATAAATATGATATTATTTGTTCTTTATAGTAGTTTATATTTAGCTTAAGATAGGTCATCTGCCCATTTTGTTTAAAACTTAATTGCTTTTGCTTATACATTTATATATTCAGACGCATTAATTGATTATACATTGATGCACCTTTTATTTTATGTTCAGATGCATTAGTTTTTTTTATATAATATTTATACATTTCTATATTCAGATGCATTGATTGATTATAAATTGATGCACCTTTTATTCTATATTCAGGTGTTTTATTCTTCGTCTGATATGAGCATCACTTGTTCTTGCAAGCGTTTTGAGCTATTTGGACTTCTATGTCATCATATTTTTTATGTTTTGAGGATGAACGATGTGCAAGATTTTCCAAAGGAGTATGTTCTTGATAGGTGGTCGAAGACACCCGATAGTATTTGTTTTGATGCTTCTGTAAATGCTGCTGAGACAAGCTCATGTTCTGTTGTTCGTGGAATTCGTCAGATTGTTGAAAATACGGTTGATAGGTTGATGCCATTTAAAGAAAAACTTGAGTTGTACCGTTTACATTTGATGGATTTACTATCTTCAGCTCAAGAAGAGGTTCCTGATCCTATTAACAAGAATAAGACTGATGTTTTTTGTTCTATGCTTGGTGTTACTGAACCATCTGGTGTTGATATTCAAGTTCCCAGACAATCAAAGACCAAAGGTAGTGGTTCCCACTCAAGATGGAAGAACATGGATGAAATTTTACGTAAAGAGGCTGAAGCATCAAAGAAGCGAAGAACTTGCTTTACATGTGGCAAAGCTGAGGGTCACAATTCTAGAACCTGCCCTTACAAGGCTAGCATCAGTGGTGTCCGTAAAAGATCATCCCGTTCTACTCGTTCTGTTGATGTTGATTACCAGGAGTGATGCTTTATTATGTTACTGATATGCAGATTTTATGAACTTGTTCAAACATACATTCTATTCCTTTATTATATATATATTTTTTTAATTTCCTTAGGACTTGTGTTTGAATAATGAACTTCAGCAAAAATGAACAGCAAAGATTAAGACTTGTTTTGTCTGGTTGATTTCATTGAATTTTATTTTTGGATTTGATTTGGATTTATGGAAATTTCATTTTTTTTTTTAGTTTTATATATGTTACCATATATATATATATATATATATATATATATATATATATATATATATATATATATATATATATATATATATATATATATATATATGTTTTGATGATTTCAATTTGTTTATGGGTACTCAAGTATTTGTTAAACTGGATGTGTTGGTAAAAAAAAAAAAAAAAAAAAACACACAGATGCATCAATTATTATAAATTTGATGCATCTTTTTTTTTACCCTATTATTGGCATTATTACAAGATTCAGTTGGTTTAAATTGCTTATTTTTTGCATTTTTTGAGCTTATTTCTTATTTATGATAGATTAGTTTGATTTATACTTCTTATTAGTTACAACTTACATACAGATGCACTAATTAAACAAAACAGATGCACTAATTAAACAAAACATATTCACCCAATTTATGAAATCAGTTACAACTTACATACATACTAATCAAAAATCAATTACAACTTAATGATGTACAAGGTCATAGTGATTCTTACACTCTCTCTGTCGCATAAGGATATATTCAAAACACACAATTATGCATGAGTCAAAGCTTGTTCAATTATGGTAAGTTATTGAGTAATATTAATGATTTTATGAATGGTTTCTGTTACTTCATTTTTTATCACTTTTATTCTAAGAACTGTTTTGGAAGATATAGTTAATGAGTAACATATGAAACAAAATGATAACAATCAGAATCTATTCATAAGTAATCAGTTCTGACCCAAGGTGGGTGATATCAATGGGAAGCTGTGCGAACGGTTGCGCGATACATGTCATAATGTTTCGAAATCTAATATAAGCTTATTACATCATTGATGATGTACCCTCCGAGCGGGTCGAAGGACTCCCCTTCGAACCTGTACGAAGCCTTCTCTTCGAAGGCCCAGGTCAATCTTCACCCAAGGCACTCATAGTGTCTAACCTCTGTCGAGGTTCAGAACCTGGCCTCCGTCACGGTTCAGAACCTGGCCTCCGTCGCTGTTCGGAACCTGGTCTCTGTCAACGTCCGGAGCCTGGCCTCCGTCACTGTTCGGAGTCTGGCCTCCGTCAACATTCGAAGCCTGGCCTCCGTCAACATTCGGAGCCCGGCCTCCGTCACTGTTCGGAGCCCCACCTTCGACTTTTCGGAGCCTGTCTCTGTCAACGTTCGGAGTCTGGCCTCTGCCACCGTTCGGAGCCTGGCCTCCTGTTACCGTTTGGAGCCTGACCTCCGTCAATGATCAGAGCCTGGCCTCCGTTACCGCTTGGAGCCTTACCTCCGACAAGAACCAAGAACGAAGAACCATCCTGACCTGGTCAAACCCACGTTCCTCTTCCCTTGGCTTTCCCGCCAAAATAGAGATCGTGGGCTACAAAGCCCTAGCGGTTACCACAAATCATGGGACGCCCCCATGATCTCCGAAATAAGTGCAACCGCCCACTAAGGCCTATTTCTCCCCTATAAATAGCTTAGTCGGGCAAGAACAAAGTAAGTAATCTCAATGTTATCTCAAAGTTAACTTCACTCTCTAAATTTACGACCTACATTACCATTACACATACTTACTCGCACGCCGGAGGTGGTTCGCAGGGTCCAACCCCTGCGCAATCACTTAACGTAGTGTCTTTGTATTTCTTATTTTCAGGTTAAGAACAAGCTTGGCGCAATCTCAACACCCCATAATTCCTTTGATCACCATCGAAGGCTTGGTTGGCAAATATTTGTTCAATCAGTGGCGCCATCCGTGGGACACGCAACAATAAGTCTCGTTATTTCCAAGCTTATAACCAATTGGAACTACTTTCACTATATATCCGGCATGGATCAAGGAAGAGAAGATACTCCCCCACCGGGTTTCTCTACCTTAACACCTATACCAATCAATGACTCTAACAACCTTCCCCCAATAACCGCTTCCACGTTCACAACATGTTCTCACCCAGAAGTAGCACCCAACCATCATGCTTCGAGATCAGCCAATTCGGAACCTGTTATTAGCCCAGCCTTTGTCGAAGCCAATCACAAAGCGTTGGAATCCCTCTTAAGGGCTCGCAAAAGGCATGTTCGGGATGCTGAGATACGAAGGGGGTTGGAATACTTAAGTGACGAATTTGTGATGAAAGGGATAGTGTGTGGCGTAAGGTGTGGAAGTTCCATATTCATTAGCCGCATTTATTGCGCAAGTTTGTTTAAGCACTTATCCTTTACTCGTACGAATTTGTGACGAAAGGAATAGAGTGTAGCACGTTTTTTGAGTCGTAAGCAATATATACTCGTACGTATATATCACTTTCGACTGGGGGGCTTGATGATGTACCCTCCGAGCGGGTCGAAGGACTCCCCTTCGAACCTGTACGAAGCCTTCTCTTCGAAGGCCCAGGTCAATCTTCACCCAAGGCACTCATAGTGTCTAACCTCTGTCGAGGTTCAGAACCTGGCCTCCGTCACGGTTCAGAACCTGGCCTCCGTCGCTGTTCGGAACCTGGTCTCTGTCAACGTCCGGAGCCTGGCCTCCGTCACTGTTCGGAGTCTGGCCTCCGTCAACATTCGAAGCCTGGCCTCCGTCAACATTCGGAGCCCGGCCTCCGTCACTGTTCGGAGCCCCACCTTCGACTTTTCGGAGCCTGTCTCTGTCAACGTTCGGAGTCTGGCCTCTGCCACCGTTCGGAGCCTGGCCTCCTGTTACCGTTTGGAGCCTGACCTCCGTCAATGATCAGAGCCTGGCCTCCGTTACCGCTTGGAGCCTTACCTCCGACAAGAACCAAGAACGAAGAACCATCCTGACCTGGTCAAACCCACGTTCCCTCTTCCCTTGGCTTTCCCGCCAAAATAGAGATCGTGGGCTACAAAGCCCTAGCGGTTACCACAAATCATGGGACGCCCCCATGATCTCCGAAATAAGTGCAACCGCCCACTAAGGCCTATTTCTCCCCTATAAATAGCTTAGTCGGGCAAGAACAAAGTAAGTAATCTCAATGTTATCTCAAAGTTAACTTCACTCTCTAAATTTACGACCTACATTACCATTACACATACTTACTCGCACGCCGGAGGTGGTTCGCAGGGTCCAACCCCTGCGCAATCACTTAACGTAGTGTCTTTGTATTTCTTATTTTCAGGTTAAGAACAAGCTTGGCGCAATCTCAACACCCCATAATTCCTTTGATCACCATCGAAGGCTTGGTTGGCAAATATTTGTTCAATCAATCATATTGTTTGCTTGGATGTCTTTTTGCAGAAAGTTCCATTTTACCATACTCTTCTTTTCATTCTCGTCAAAGTATTGCAACACCCTTTTTTGCAGCTTTGGGAATGCAGCAGTTTGAAAATTTAGCTTCTGAGCGTAATTTAATTTTTTGAATTTCTCTGATTCCATATCTGCCTGCTCCATTTTTTTCGTTTATGAGATTCATTAACATTTTGACGACGTACTTTTTTCGAAGGCTTGAAATTTGCCCGTTTTGCGCCAAACACTCTTTCTTGAATCCCGGGTTGAACTTCCTTTTTCTTCCACAGAAAGTCTCCATATGTCGCATCAAGAATATTGCAGACCCGAATTGGTTTTTTCTTGTTTCATGCTCCAGCTTCATTATCTTCAATTTTGCTTTAGCAATCTTCGATGCATTGTGGTGGTTTACCGATTCCAAATATGTTGCAAGTGCTTTTGTCTGTTATACAATTAAACACAAATGAGATTCATCAATTGTACAAAGCAGATGCATCAATTAAACAACACAGATGCATCAATCGATCTCAACATTCACTGATGCATAATAATATCTACATTTACTGATGCACCAAACATTTAACATATGACTTTGTATTAGACAATTTTACAATCTTAAACTAAAAAACAAGGGTTGACTAAAATATTTCAGCTGTGAAAAAAAAATGTAAAAAAAAAAATATGGAATAAGTCTAAGAACAACCAAATATCATTTTCACCAAATTTTAGCTAAAAAAGGTCTGATAATGATGCAATTAAAAATCAACAACTATCACTGATATGGGCAATACTTATGCTGATGCATCAGTACATACTGATGCAGTCAGTTTTTTGACCAAAACTTTGACCAATTCCTTTTGTTCTGAAACCGTCCCTTGAAATATTAGTTTGTGATCTAAAAAGAACTCAAAAGCACCAAAATGTAGCATAAAAATCAACATGATTATAGACTAGCTTATTGGATCAGATGATAACCTCAATTTTGGAGAATCAAGCTTAACACTATCAATACCTTTAAAAAAAAACACACAACTGAGAACCTCAAACAAACAACTGATTCAGCTTAGATTAAGCTAGTTTGAACTATCCCTAAGTGTATATGAACAATGAAAGCGTTTTGACCCCAAATTAAACTACACAGATTCATCAAATTAAACTACACAGGTGCATCAATTTAAACAACACAGATGCATCAATCTAACCAACATAATGCTTTGCTCAAACACTTTTTTTTTTAGCCTTATAACAGTTAAACTGAACATACGCCAATTTCTGAACTTAAATTGACTATAAAAAAACTGCAGTTTTAACACTGGTTTGAGACAAAGCTCCTCATAACCTTAAGGAAATCAACTTAAACTACTATACTGAACTCACAAATTTCAAAGGCAATGACATAATTTGCTTAAACATATGCAATTTTTTATAAACGCGATGTACTAATTTTAAAACAATTATAAAACTTACCAATTTAAATGGAGCATCCCCGTATCTCTTTACAATGTCCTGGCTTTCATGATAGACGTTGTCGATGATATCAGCTTCGCATGTCTTTAGGTTGTATACAATCAGATAGTAATGATTGTATTGATTTTGTGGCATTGTTATCGGGAAGAATATCTGTTTCATATTCATTATGTTATACACTATATATTATTTACTTGTACAATATTTCTAAATTTATATACTATCAACAAATAATAAAAAAAAATATATATATATTACCAATTCAACATTTTCCAAGTTGTTTTTTGTAGAATATTTGAGCACATCCTCCATTTTTCTCCTGAACTCTTCTTGATTCCGTTGTAGCTTCAAAACACAAAACACTTTTTAGGCACTTTTTTAGGGAATATTAACACTGATGCAGTAATATGTAACACTTATTCACAAGTATTTAACAGTGATGCACTAATATGTAATACCGATGCACTTTTTAGGCAATTGTATATGATTTTGGCTTTCTTACCAGCATGCCAGTTTTGCAGAAAATATATCGTGATGACATCTTATTCTTCAATTTCTCATCGTTATTCTGGATTACGCTCCACACATCGATTGCGGCGCTTGCGACTTGTATGTTTGGATACATGCTTTCAAATACGACCCTTGGAATCGACATATCCCATGTTTTGAACACAATATCCCTGTATTAATTCAAAATAAAGATGCATTAACAACATTATTATGATGCGTATATATATATATATATATATATATATATATATATATATATATATATATATATATATATATATATATATATATATATAATTTTAAATTTAGCGGTTCTAGTTTTACTTACATAGGAGGAAACATCCCGCTGAATATGCAATCAACTATAAATTTTTCAGAAGCTTGTAAGTTGCTGTTAATGTTTACTTTTCTCTTGACGTATGGGGAAAGAAACACTTCAGTAGGTACACTCGTTCTTTTCACTCTAACGTTTGTTTCTTTCTCCATCCTGATTATATCTTCTGGTGTAACCATCCTTAATGGGACTGGACTAAGTATGGCTTCTTCTTCGGATGTTTCTGTTTGTTTCCCTTTTGCTTTATCAGTTTTAACAACTAAAGCTAGTTCTTTCCGTTTAGTTGCATCATATACATCTTCGGATGTTTCTGTTTGTTTCCCTTTTGCTTTATCATTATATATTGCACCACTTGTTTTCACTACATCATCCACCATCTTATCCACCGTCTCATTTTTCTCTGCATCAGCTTCTGTTTCATCGTTTTTCTTATCTGCATCAGCTTTTGTCACATCATCCACCAACTTATCCACCATTTCATTCTTCTCTGCATCATCTTTTGTTGCTTCATTTTTCTCTTTTGCCTGAGTTATTGGTAGACTCATAACCTTTTCAAGACTTTCTTCACTTTCCTTTTCGTCGTTTGACTCGTCACTTTGCGATAACAGGTTGAAACTTGGTGGCGTGAAATCCATCCTGTGTCGTGAATATTCCACTGATCCACCTTCTTTACCTTTTGAGCTTCTTTCTTTTAAAACTGTGAATTGAATAGGGGGAACCGTGTCAACTGTCCTTTATTCTTGAGGTTTCTAAGTATTTGGCTGACGGTCCTCTTTTCACTTGTTTCTGAATTTTTGTTACTATTCTTCATCGATGATCCTTCCTCCGTTGATGCATCCTTCTCTTTGACAACCCCTGCGTTTGCACCCATCTTAGTCTTTATACCTTCAACATGTGATTCAGATGCACTTTTCACCTCTACTGGTTTTATAGTTGTTTCTTCTGATACACTTTTTTCTTCCACCTCTACTCGTTTCTCAGTTGTTGATACTGATTCACCTTTCTCTTTAACCTCCCCTTCGTCTCTACCTTCTTTATCTTCATCAACAGCCATTTGTTTGCTGTTTAAACATTCAATGATTTCCTCTTTTTCTTTTTCTTCTACATTTCCTTCCAATACATCTTCTGGTGCTTCATTCACTAAATCCATATCAAAAAATTCATCCGTGCTATTTTCATCTTGAGATATATGTGCGGCGCTTATATGTTCATTATCCTCTGATAATGTTTTTTCGTTTTCGAGTGCAGCAGCGGCTTTCCCTGGTTTAAAAGCTTTCATCCGTTTTTCACTTCTTGCTTCGATTAGTGTTTTGATGTCATTGTCTTCCGGGTAGGAAATCGTTGCTATTTCAAGCATGTCATCTACCAGCCCTTGTATTCCAATGGTTAGTGATAAAGCCTTGTGTATCTCTATCTTCATATCCTGTAACACACATATGCACTAATTAAACAAAAACAGATGCACCAATTAAAGAAAAACAGATGCACTAATTGAACCTAACATATGCACCAATTAACCAGAACATATGAAGAATTTAAGTAATATGTTCTGATATGCAGACCCCATCATGGAAGTGATATAAGCTATCTTAAAGTGAAATCAATCCAAATAAGCTAATGAACATATAATAATCCGAGCAAATAAGCAAAACAACCATTTAAACATAACATAACAGATGCAACAATTAAACATCATAGATGCACCAATTAAAACAACACAGATTACAAACCGTGTCTTACCCTAAACAAATGTTTATCAGCAACAAATATTTATCTACAAAACCGTGTCTTACCCTAAACAAAAATATGCTATTATACCCATGATTCGCTACAACTTTCAAATATTTAAATCCAAAAAAATATTAAAAAAAAAAAAAAAAAAAAAAAAAAAAAAAAAAAGGATATAACATATGCACCAATTAAACATAACGTAATGATGCGCGTGCGATGTGTCGTTGCGGTTTAGCAGTTTTAATGCCTACTCAAGTTTTAAATTTATATTTAGCCGACTTATCAATAACACACATACTTAACGAGCAGTGTACCCGGTCAGTATGAATATAATGGTAAGTAGAGTGTCGATCACTAAGAGTTGAACGTATTATCTCGTTATTCTAATCAGTATTTTAATATCCTAACGCAAGGGGGTTTCAGCCTGAGAGACTGGCACGATTTGTTTGCAATTAAATAATAAAATAAACTAATAGGCACGAATCAGCAAGTAGCACACACGTACACAGATAAATACTCGAGACAATAAGAGGGCTGTCCTTATGATTAAGTAGATTGTCACTTGTTTTATTGATAGCTTTATATGAAGTGTATGTAGTTAACCCTTTCTCGTTGGTCCTAATCTTATCGGCGAGTAAACCCTTAATGATTACTTATGTCTAAAAGTTATTCCTAAGTGATCAATTTAGTAATAACCGTGGGAGCCACATTATGTCCCGCAGTCAAATGCCCGCAAGCCACTAATAAACACAGAGGTTATCAATGCACTAATAAGTAGTAACCAAAGACATCAACATATAAACTTTAATTGATGGGAAAGCAAGTATTAAAGGGAGTGCAATCTTTCGTTGTCACATTACACAAGCCACCAATCCTGATGAATTAAAGTTTTCTAACACAATAAAACAAAACTACTTAATGAATTAAATACATGCAGCACCTTCTTACAGCTCTTGTATCTTTGATTTGGGTGTGTCTTGTGCTGCCTCCTTGACTGAATTCGTCCTAGGGTTTTTCCTGTTCGGTCTTCGAAACTCTGATAATGCACGTCCGAAATTCGTCTGGTCTTGGGGTATTTATAGTTTCTGTCTGAGGGAAGATGCGGCGCATCTAAGGAGTAGATGCGGCGCATGTACTTAACTGCGCGTGGGGTCCAAGATTATAATATTCAGGAATATTCGTACACCGCCAGAAGATGCGGCGTAAGTCCATGATTAGATGCGGCGCATGTCCTCTTGTATCTTGGATCGTATCTGGTGATATCTTGATAGAGATGCGGCGCATGTCATGAGTGAGATGCGGCGCATCTGGAGCAGATTAGTCTTGATCTTCTTCATTTCAGTAGACTCTTAACTTTATGCATGTTTTGCTCCATAATCAGTCCAAAATCGCTAAGTTTCACCAAATGCTTGTTTTTACCTGAGAATTACAAAAGTAAACGATTAAGTATCAATCCTCATACATAATATAGTACAACAAGTCAAATTAATAGGATAAATGATAGTAATAAAATGTACTTATTTGAGTTCATCAAATATCCCCCCACTTGAACTTTACTTGTCCCCAAGTAAACCTTAGAATTTCTCTTATGAAAATGTATCCTAAAAGATGTTAGGATTTATTTTTATATTTAAGCATGTATTCGTTTATTTCATAATCACACAACTAAACACTTTAACGAATTAGAAGTATAATAAAATAATTTTGATAAAAGCAAATCTAATCGTTTAACTGTCCAGTCGTGACGAATATTCTATCATAAGCTTGGCAAGTATACACATCTCCACCACTAAAGCTAAGGAATAACAAGTCTAAAGCGGTAAAAAGGGTTTTTAGGCTTAAGGGTTAATTATTCTCTTTTCACTATCTATTTCAAATTCCAGAAAAGGCGACAAAATCACAAATACATGATCGAATCCACGAACACGATACTTGCAATTGCTCAAATCCTTAACTCGAATAGGCTAAAGATAGGTCCAAACTTCACCAATAATAATATATCAAAAAGGGCGACAAAATCATAAATACATAGCCGAATCCACGACTACGATACTTAAGATTGCTCAAATCCCTAATCTCAATAAATCAAAGGTTCGGTTGGGAAAAGAATAATAATGGGTATGGATAACATTTGGGATATAAATTGGTGTAAAGTGAAAAATAAACAAAACAAATAAATTAAAATCCTAAGTGTGGTTAATCACTATCCCAACCATCCCATGAATAAGACTCATATCATCGAATAACTCACGCTTTAACACTTGAAACACACGCTTTAGGTAGACACGAATTATACTCAACAAGATCTTAATCAAAGAATAAACCTTAATTGGCGTTCCCATAACTGCCAATTCCCATTCAATCCATAAATATAGTACAACAAATAGTGGTGATATCGACCACTTACATAACTTTACATAAGTTGGTTAAAACTAACTTCCAACTTTTCTTTCTTTCTTTTTCTTTTCTTATTTTTTCGATTTTTTTTTTTTTTTCTTTTTTTTTTTTTTTTTTTTTTTTTTTTTTTTTTTTTTTTTTAAACTTGAAACATAAACATAGATGTGTAAAATTTCACCACATCACTATAACTTTCTTTCCGGATAATTTTTTCATACTATTCATACTTCAGAAATAACGGTAATAGTGAAAGTAGTAAACACATGAAAAATAAACTCAAAGATATACAATATTTACTTTCACTCCTTGCATTGTGCAATTTCCCGACCTAACCAAAGATAATGAATTACGCACGCGAACACAGGTAATGTAAGGAAACACACTTTGCCTATAGCAATTAACCAACCACGGATTCTAATCTACAGGGTAGGCTAAGGTGTAAGGGTGTAACGAAACATTTTAAACATAGGTGTAAGAAACGAAAGGAATGGCTCTGAGTGTTTTTCTAGGGGTATCTTACTCTAAAAATGAGAGTAACAAAAGGGTTTATACGGGGGTTAACTAACCAGTGTAGTTAGCTAATAACACATAACATATAAAGGCTATTTGGGTGTAATCCTAGAATTTTACCAATTTAGACAAGTCATTCCAATTATATAAATAATACTCATTATGGTGGTCTCGAATAGTATACAAGCCAAGTTCTAAAGTTTACAAGTCACCGGCACACTCATAGATTTGTGAATTTTGGAAAATCACAATTTTTGAAAATAACGTCATTTGTGCAGCTATGCAACTTAGATCTTAAACAAAAACATGCTAAAAAAAAATTTTAAGTTTGATATATTAAGCACATTTTAAGCATATTTTGAAAAAGTTTTAGGACAAGTAAGTGTTAAGTGTTCTAATTCTCCAATCCCCCCACTTAAGTTAAACAACGTCCTCGTTGTTTGTATAAAAGGTTAAAAACTGGAAAATAAAAGAATTAGAACAGAAAAACTCCCCTGAGATTTGCTCGGTATGATCCTCCATTAGTATAAGGGCAAAAATCATCTTTCTTGTGGATTAGAACGTTAAAGCTTCATACTTGATGTATCCACAGGAAATCCAGGAAACTATAATACCACCAACACTTTAAAACACACCTAAGATAAGAAAGGTTCAAACTTGCATAATACATTAGTAGTTAGGAAAAATAAAACTTAAAAATTAAAACTGAAAATCATCAGGTCAGTCGATGCGCCGTATCTTATTGAAGAAGATACGCCGTATCGAGCCTGGAATTAATACGGATCAGAATAAAGATGCGCTGCATCCTTAACCAGGGATGCGCCGCATTAAAAATAAACTGATAAATAGTTTTAAAGTCGAAAATAAAAATGCAGAAAAATAAAATAAGATATGACCATTGCAGGAGATGCGTCGCATCTCAGAATTGAGATGCGCCGTATCCTCAAGCGGGCCTGACTGACTCGACACAGAAAACAGAATAATTAAAAGATAAATCCGGGTTGTCTCCCGGCCAGCACTTGTCTTTATTCCAGAGTCTTCAAGTTAGACTCACGTTCAGCTCTTTAATATCGATCATTGAAGGAGTCAGAAACATCGCGCTCCTTCATCGCCAATTCAGTAATATTGAACACTCCTTGCTCGTCCTTAATTTCCACGCCGTTCTTCTTTAATATCTGCATAAACAAAGTCCTGTCCCTTTCGGGCAGAGATGACAAAATGATAGACGGGAAATTCTTATTATCATATAGGCATAAATAAGCAAGGTGGGGTGGTAGTTCAATAAACACATCATTATTCAAATTCGTTTTCTCAACTACTCTCCTACGTTTATTAATTACCACACAATCATACCACTCATCATCAGAATCATTAACAACATTGCGTCTAAGTTCGGTAGGTACATTAAGGTCAATGAATTCCTCAAAGTTCTCATGATTAGGATTAGTTGAGTTGTTTTGAATCAATGTTTCTCCCATAAGTCTAGCTTCAAGATCGAGGTCCATACGCTCTCTTAATCCTAGCACATAAACACCTCTAATTATGCTTTTAACCGGATCTTGGCACTTATAGACAAGTTTATTATTCCCTACCCTTAATGAGATTTTTCTCTTAAACACATCAATCTTAGCATGGGCAGTAGACAAGAAAGGTCTTCCGAGGATTAAAGGAATCTTAACATCCTCGGGCATGTCTAGTATAACAAAGTCTACAGGAAAAATAAACTGCTCAATCTTAACTAGCACATTATTAGCAATCCCTTCAGGTCGTTTTACCGTTTTATCAGCCAATTCAATAAGTAACTTAGTTGGTGCTAATCTTCCTAGTCCTAGGGCAGCGAATGTCTTAAGAGGCATAACACTAACACTAGCTCCTAAGTCAGCTAACACATTATTGAAAGATATATTATTAATAGAACAAGGTAGAGTAAAACTTCCTGGGTCTCTTTCTTTATGAGGCAAGGCATTTGAGTCGGTTGCAGGGCTCTCTTCTTTTATTGTTGCCTTGATCTCCTCTTCAATCTTTGTCTTTTCTTTTAGTAGTCTCCTTAAGCTGATTGAAGAATTAAAGAAAAATTCGGGTCTTGCACCATCATTACCATTCATCGATCTTCTAGGTATATTAGGAGTGACTTCTTCAGTGGTGCTTATGGCCTTGACATGATCTCTTGGGTTGGTTTCAGTTGAGCTCGGTAAACTTCCATATCCCCTTTCTTGAAGAACCTTGCTCATTTGACCAATTTGTTGTTCCAATGCTTTGATCGAAGCTCCTTGATTTCTTGTAGTAGTGTCCGTTGAAGCTCGGATTTCTTTGATCATAGCAGTATTCTCTTCATGTCTTTTAGCAGCATCGGCCATAATTTGCTTTAAAGTATCGTCTAAAGTCTGCCTCCTCTCTTGATAAGCGGGATTGAAGTTGTTCTTTTGATAGAATCCCGGACTAGCTTCCCTAAATCTCCCTGAAGGTCGGAATGGTTGTCCAAATTGGGTGTAATATGCTTCTTCAAACGTCTCACTTTCATTCTTATTCGGGCAATCTTTAGTGTAGTGAGGTCCTTCGCACTTTTCACATCCAACTTGGGCAGCATACGCTCTTTCATCACGCTTCTTCATTTCTCTACTAATTTTATCCAATTGAGCTTGAATAGCAGCAATCCCGTCAAAATTAGTGCTGCTCTTAGATCTAGTAGAGGTCCCATCGTGCCATTTCTGAGAATGATCAGCAGCTTCTTGGATCGCTTTCCTAGCATTAGTTGCACTCATCTGAGGTACGGCTCCCTTAGCATCCAAAATCTGTCTTGTAGGCACGTCCAATCCTTGATAAAACAATATTATCTCCTGCATAGGGGTTAGATAGTGTTGAGGACATTTTATCAATAAATCTTTAAACCATTCCCAAGCTTGATAAAGGGTTTCATCAGGCTCTTGCTTGAAACTATTGATAGCCTCCATCTTTTTAGCAGTCTTAGCAGGTGGACAATATCTCTTCAGGAATTTGCTCTTCAAATCTCCCCATGTAGTGATTGAACTAGCAGGTTCATTCCTTAGCCACTTGTTAGCAGCTCCTTTTAGCGAGATTGGAAAGATTCTTAGCATGATCTGATCGTCAGTGACTCCTTCTGAAGTAAACAAATCTTTAATCTCCAGGACCTTTTCAACATGCTCATTAGCATCCTCATGTTCCGTCCCACTGAAAGCATTCTCTCTTAGCTCTTTGAGAAACTGACCCTTCAACTCAAATTTTGACTTATCATCAAACTTAGGTCTAGCAACTCCTGAAGTGTAATCAGCACGGGTACTGTTCATGTATTCCTCCATAGTAGTGTTTTCGCCCATTGTTTCTGTTTCAACTTCCTCTTTTTCTTCAGAAAAGTAATCAAGCTCGAGTGAACTTGAAAGATCAAAGCTTCTTGTGTTGAAAAGCCTTTTAAGCGAATGTAGGGCTCGTTCAGGATCTTCGAAAGGTTGAATCAAGTTCTTCGTAGAACTCCTGGTCATGCACTTCCTGAAATCAACACAAAAATATCAGTAGGGTATGCTCGAGAAAGTAATATATCAGATAATTAATAACGAAAACGGAATACGAAAAATTAAAGTTACTGATATCTGCAGACGATGCGCCGTATCCAAAGAGTTGGATACGCCGTATCTTAATACGTTAAAATTTAATCAGACTATATCCAGAAAATAGATACGCCGCTTAGAATTTAAGAATGCGCCGTATCAAATTAAATAATCAAAAATCAGCTTATCTAATTAAAATTAAATGCGTCGTATTAACGAAAGTTAATGCGCCGTATTTTCGTTACGTTTCAAAATAAATATCGATTTTTGATTCAGTAAAATGCGCCGTATCGACAAAGATCGATACGCCGTATCTGTTTAATAATTCGCAAACTGTTTTTAATTAAAATAATAGATACGCCGTATCTGCTAAAGCAGATGCGTCGTATGGCGTTAACGTTTAGAAATTTTTTTTTATCAAAAACAGATACGCCGTATCTGCTAAAGCAGATGCGTCGTATTACTTTATCGCTTAGAAAATTTTTTTTATTAAAAACAGATACGCCGTATCTTGGGGAAAAGATGCGTCGTATCGAATTAATTAAACGCGTTGTATTTAAAAAAAAAAATTAAACGCAATACGCCGTATCTGAGAGATCAGATGCGCCGTATCGTTTGATTTAGCACAGTACAACGATAGCAGAACAGAAAAGTACGAAAAATAAAAACAAAAATTAAACACACAAAAATAAAAGAAAACAATTAACACACAATACAACAAATATGCAAAAATAATACAATGATGCAATTAATCTAATAAAAAGAAAAACCTAATTAAAATACTAATCAAATTAACAGATAATAACAATTCACTCCCCGGCAGCGGCGCCAAAAACTTGATGCGCGTGCGATGTGTCGTTGCGGTTTAGCAGTTTTAATGCCTACTCAAGTTTTAAATTTATATTTAGCCGACTTATCAATAACACACACACTTAACGAGCAGTGTACCCGGTCAGTATGAATATAATGGTAAGTAGAGTGTCGATCACTAAGAGTGGAACGTATTATCTCGTTATTCTAATCAGTATTTTAATATCCTAACGCAAGGGGGTTTCAGCTTGAGAGACTGGCACGATTTGTTTGCAATTAAATAATAAAATAAACCAATAGGCACGAATCAGCAAGTAGCACACACGTACACAGATAAATACTCGAGACAATAAGAGGGCTGTCCTTATGATTAAGTAGATTGTCACTTGTTTTATTGATAGCTTTATATGAAGTGTATGTAGTTAACCCTTTCTCGTTGGTCCTAATCTTATCGGCGAGTAAACCCTTAATGATTACTTATGTCTAAAAGTTATTCCTAAGTGATCAATTTAGTAATAACCGTGGGAGCCACATTATGTCCCGCAGTCAAATGCCCGCAAGCCACTAATAAACACAGAGGTTATCAATGCACTAATAAGTAGTAACCAAAGACATCAACATATAAACTTTAATTGATGGGAAAGCAAGTATTAAAGGGAGTGCAATCTTTCGTTGTCACATTACACAAGCCACCAATCCTGATGAATTAAAGTTTTCTAACACAATAAAACAAAACTACTTAATGAATTAAATACATGCAGCACCTTCTTACAGCTCTTGTATCTTTGATTTGGGTGTGTCTTGTGCTGCCTCCTTGACTGAATTCGTCCTAGGGTTTTTCCTGTTCGGTCTTCGAAACTCTGATAACGCACGTCCGAAATTCGTCTGGTCTTGGGGTATTTATAGTTTCTGTCTGAGGGAAGATGCGGCGCATCTAAGGAGTAGATGCGGCGCATGTACTTAACTGCGCGTGGGGTCCAAGATTATAATATTCAGGAATATTCGTACACCGCCAGAAGATGCGGCGTAAGTCCATGATTAGATGCGGCGCATGTCCTCTTGTATCTTGGATCGTATCTGGTGATATCTTGATAGAGATGCGGCGCATGTCATGAGTGAGATGCGGCGCATCTGGAGCAGATTAGTCTTGATCTTCTTCATTTCAGTAGACTCTTAACTTTATGCATGTTTTGCTCCATAATCAGTCCAAAATCGCTAAGTTTCACCAAATGCTTGTTTTTACCTGAGAATTACAAAAGTAAACGATTAAGTATCAATCCTCATACATAATATAGTAAAACAAGTCAAATTAATAGGATAAATGATAGTAATAAAATGTACTTATTTGAGTTCATCACGTAACATATGCACCCATTAAATATAACAGATGCACTAATTAAATATAACAGATGCACCAATTAAACATAACATATGCACTTGTATTCTATAATAAAATTCTCCAACCAATATATCTATTCTACTGATTCAGTTTTGCATTAATTATACGTATCATATAATGTAAATTTTATTTAAATATATATGAAATTACCTCAGCTGTTTTCTTTTTGAAGCTTTCAATCTCATCATTTCTCGATGAAGTTTCACCAATTTTAGAAATTAGATCTTGCAAATCAACTTTTGGAGTGTAAACTTGTTGCATTATTTCTCCATGTCCGTCCTCGAGTTGTTTTGCTGTAAATTTATTGATGAATTTTATTAAAAAAAAAATCAGTAAAATATTTAGAATATATGATAACTCGGATACGTTAATATTTAGAATATTTAGAATATACTTTTTTTGTATCCCTCACCTGGTGAATTCTCCTTGTTTCTTATTGCCTTCTTTGTAGTCTTTCTTTTCTTCTTTGGTTCGGCAAATTCCAGACCTTCTTTTATCAGCAGCTTTCCAAAACCACCCATTTTCATTTCTTGTTTTTCCCTCTTCTTTAATGTTTGTGTTTCCCATGATTGTATAGCCGGGATTCCTTCATCCACTTTAACTTCCTTCGAAATAGTCGAATTTAGATACAAAAGCTGCAAAAAAATAAAAAATAAAAAATAAATTAATAAAGAAACATATTTCAAACCATCTGAATACTATCATTTTTTGTACTTACCACCATCAACATAAGTGGCCCGCCAAATCCGGTTGTGCTCTTGTATTCTCTCCTGGCTTTCTTCATCACTTCCAACAGGTAGGTGCACCAATCCATATTTTTTATATCATCCTCTTTCTGGATGCATTGCAAGAATCTTTGGTTAACCAACCCATTTTTGGTGCATTCCCCTACGATTGAGATAAATGCTACCAGGAAGTTCAACTTGAACTCCTTTCCAACTTGGTGTGTATACAACAACTTCTCTACTACTGCTTTCAAATAGAATCTGTCATCTGGTTCTTCATACGTGTACCTCCACTCAACTATCAATGGGTACTCAGTTGTTGCAAACCTCACTTCTGACACCTTCATCTCTCCCATCGGGATGCCTAGCATCTCATGTATCATCTTTGGTGTAATATGAATTGCTCGTCCGCCTTCCATTTTTATTGTGCAGGTGTCCGGGTCAAAATTATTGACCACCCAATACCCCAATTTTGTTGGCGTCGAGTTTATCTTGAAGTTATTGTCGAGCAATGACCCAAAACCCATCTCTTCTACATCCTTTTTTTGGGAAACTGTCAGCCCCTCTAAAATTTTAACCAAGTCTCGCGGAGAAGACCTAGATGTGATTTTTGGGAAAACCACTTTCGTCGCCTTTTGAACAGCTTCCTTCTCTGTTTTCTGTTTCTTTTTCTTGCTTTCGGTCTGCTTATTTAATTTCCTTTTTTTTGTAGCTATTTTTTTCTTTCTTCCCTGGCTCATACTTTAGTCGCTGCTGACGTTGTATGTGCCTACATAAGAGCACAGTGATAGTTAGTGATGCTGCAATTCTAAACACTGATGCACCATAAAATATTCTAAACAGATGCACCAAAAAACAAACATTGATGCACCAAAAACATACATTGATGCACCAAAACACACAATTTCAAACGGATGCACCAAAAACAAACAAACATATGCCACAATACAAACCCAAACAGATGCACCTAAAATATTCAATTTTATACGGATGCCATAATAATATCTATATTCACTGATGCACCAAACATTTGCAATACAATCAAACAGATGTCGTAATATTAATTACTAAGATGCACCTAAACCAAATAAAACAAACATTTATGCACCAAAAACACACAATTTCATACGGATGCACCAAAAAACAAACATTGATGCACCAAAAACATACATTGATGCACCAAAAACAGACATTGATGCACCAAAACACACAATTTCAAACGGATGCACCAAAAACAAACAAACATATGCCACAATACAAACCCAAACAGATGCACCTAAAATATTCAATTTTATACGGATGCCATAATAATATCTATATTCACTGATGCACCAAACATTTGCAATACAATCAAACAGATGTTGTAATATTAATTACTAAGATGCACTTAAACCAAATAAAACAAACATTTATGCACCAAAAACACACAATTTCATACGGATGCACCAAAAAACAAACATTGGTGCACCAAAAACATACATTGATGCACCAAAAACAGACATTGATGCACCAAAACACACAATTTCAAACGGATGCACCAAAAACAAACAAACATATGCCACAATACAAACCCAAACAGATGCACCTAAAATATTCAATTTTATACGGATGCCATAATAATATCTATATTCACTGATGCACCAAACATTTGCAATACAATCAAACAGATGTTGTAATATTAATTACTAATAATAATAAAATATAAACATATAAAAAAATAAAAATAAATAACAGTTTACATTTGATTCAATAATAAAAAGTATGTACATATGAACGCATATGAAAATTACAATATATGCGTATGAAAATTACAGTATACGCATATTAAAATTAGAGTATATATATTACACCCTCATAAATTGTTTAATGTCCTCCTTTCACTTACTATTTTGCGATCTCTCTGTTTCAGGAGTTTTGCTTTCCTCGCGTTCGGAATCCACTTCGGTATCTGTAATTGAAATTGAATATAAATATCATGTTTACTGTTAAAGAATGCACTATTTCTTATATTAAATCTCATTCTAATAACACATATGCACCAAAATTATTTCTATCACTCTACTAACACAGATGCAGTAAGACTATTTCTAATATTTTATAAATCTTATTCTACTAACACAGATGCACTAAAACTATTTATATCACTCTAATAACACATATACACTAACACTGATGCTTCAATTGCTAAAAAATTATCATATACCTACTAACAAGCACTAAATTAACATATAAATATCACTAATACTACACACAATGCACTAAAATTAAATCTCATTTACTAACATAGATGCACTAAAACTATTTCTATCACTCTACTAACACAATCACTAAACTATTCTAATATTTTATAAATCTCATTTTACTAACACAGATGCTAAAATATTTCACCTTAATAACATCATAATAACACATATACACTAAATGTCTTCAATCGCTAAAATTTTATTACACTATTACGCTCTGAATACATTCGGCTTCAATTTCACACTCTAATAACTAAGATGCATTAAAAAAAAAATATATATTTAAAATTCTTACATTCGGCTTGATTTTCTTCAATTATTATATTCTTCCCCCTCGTTCTTGGACTAATTCGAGTAGCTGCATTTGAAAATATGCAACAAATTAGACCAATAATGCAAAAAAAAAAAAAAATTAGTGCACTTACGGTTCCTGAATCTTTTTTTCGTCATTTTTATGTTGATCGGAATGAAAAAAACGATGCTAATGATATGATTCAATTGGATTTTACGGTTGAATTGGCGGTATTTTTTTTTTTTTTTTTGGTTTGGGCGGTTTTTAATGAGATCGGAGTTAATGAGAGAGAGAGAGAGAGAGAGAGAGAGAGAGAGAGAGAGAGAGAAACGGAATTTTTATCTGGTGATAATGAGATGGGAAGGGGTGGATTCATGCATATGGCGTGTTTTTGTTTGATGTTTCAATTTTTACCCTTATCTTTGGACTATTGTCAACTTATACCTTGTAACTTTTTTTCTCACTTTTCTATCTAATTACACTTTTCCCTAGAACCGGACTCTATATATATATATATATATATATAGGTCGGGTTATATATATATATATATATATATATATATATATACTTGTGCACACACCAAACACCATGAATATGCAATTTTTGAGGGGGAGAATATTGATTGAAATATGTTGGTTGTATAACAAAATCTCAAAGTTGATCAAAAGAGAACATTCATAAGAGTTTAACTCAGAATTAACCAACAAATTGACGGTAAAATCAATGTTAGTAATCGAAATAACTTGTCCTCGACGGGTAATAATTTCAAGTTAGTTATTAGAGCTAGTTGTCACCTAAAAGCTGACAATGGATCTCTTTAACTAAGCAACGTAAGCGTGTCTCGAACAGGACTTGTCAAAGTAGAATGTACCGTATTGAGTGTTACTCAGAGTTAACCCAAGAATTGACGAGAAAATAAAGTTCGTAATCGAAATGACTTATTCCTCGACGGGTAATAACATCAAGTTAGTTATTAGAGCTAGTTGTCACCTAAAAGCTAACAATGGATCTCTTTAACTAGCGACGTAAGCGTGTTTCGAAAAGGAATTTATCAAAGTAGAATGTACCATATCGAGTCACTCAGATATCACCTATGAATTGACGAATCAAAAGGTACCAAATCGAGAGATTTTCTTTGGATACGTTCCTGGACGGGTAATAACTTCAAGTTGATTATTAGAGCTAGTTGTCACCTAAAAACTGACAATGAATCTATTTAATTAGCGACGTAAGCGTGTCCCTAAAAGGACGTGTCCAATGATAATCAATCAATTCAGAAAAAAAATCATTAACTCCTCTCTTCAATGTGCAGATTTTCTTCAAAAACTTATAAGCACATATGAAGGGGGAGTATCTTCAAAAGAAGAAAAACGCTCAAAGTGTTACCAAAATGTGTTTTATAATATAAACACTTTGAGAGAATTTACGAATTTTTTCTTGTCACAACAATCGACTATGAGATTCAGAATTTCTTGTGATGGTAACAAACGGTCTCCAGTTGTGAAGTGATACTTCAGTATACTTCAGCGGCTCACCTGAATTGTTGATATACTTTGGTATATCTACGTAAGCCTTCTTGAGGGTATCCAATTCAGGAACAGCCTTTGAAAGGATTAGAGATTACCCTCGACATCCGAACCTGTAAGTGCTGAAAATCCCGCTAAGGAGATTCCTTTCACGAATCGAGTCCTGAAGACGTGGGTCTTTACTTGGAATTTATTCATAGTATTGATAACTGTCCCTAACGGGATTCGGACGGCTGATGTGCCCGATCAAGGTGAATGGAATCAAGACATTCATCAGTAAAACAATCGTAGTGGTCAATTCTCTAAGAAAAGTCCACCATGATCGATTGGTGTTCAGTACTAACCTTTTACCATGTAGCACCGATGAATGTACCTTGGAGGGAGATCGTTATTATCATGATTCATCAACTCACACACAAGATCCACATGCTCATACTAACAACATCACGAAAGACAAGTTCTCACCAAAAGCTCAAAGTAAAGCAAAGTTCAAGAAATTTCAGTATCGAAGTCAAAGAAATCTACAAAGTTTAAAAGATGAAGATCAATGACGAGAAAAGAGAACCTTACATGAATGAAGAATCAAAGTCAAAAGAGGTATGAGCATGTTGGAAAAGATGTAAAGACAATAGAGTACAAGACGTTGATAAAGACAAGACATAACCGACAAAACATCACGAGAACAAGAACAAAGAACGAAGATACACGAGACGTCAAGCCAAAGAAGCAATGAAGACGTCAAGCAACCTACAACAATTGAATGACCAACCCTTAGGGGGAGATTGTTGGGATCACTTGTAATCATTATTAAAGTGTCGGTCATTATTTATTGTAATGGATTGTTAATTATATTAGGCTTGTAAGTTAGTAATTATTCTAACGAGTCGTGGAAAACCCGTGCGTTGCACCGATTGTATATTGGTATTGGATTGTGAAATGTTATAATAATTTGTGTATTTTGATAAAATATCATGGTTTAATAGAGTACATATGAAGAGACCTTTTTTTTTAAATGAGTCTCTTCACATGTAATATTTTAATATGCATAAGTTACAATATATGTTTTTTTGCTATTTATTCGGCTCTTTTTTTGTCATAGAGAGTTACAAAACATATCTATTTTGATCTTTTTTCCAATGGCAGAGTTTCAGATGCTAGAAAACTTAATGAAGGTTGCAGGGTCTTCTAATTTGCATGATTGCATGCGTATTTGGTTTGTGGAACAGGCAAGTGAAGATGATGGTCTTACCAGATTGATTTTTGCTAGCTGTGAGCACTTGAGGCGGGTAATGTTGAGAAACCAAACCATGATCGCAAACATGGAAGCATTAGGTCATAATCGTGTTATTTTGGGAGTGCTTGCAGATTTGAGGAAGGCTCAAAAGAGGCATCAAACAATGATTGAAAAGTTAGCACTTTTGTTTTTCCAAGCTAAAGCTGGTGTTTGCGAAGAAGAAAATAATGCTATTAAGATGAATGCGTATAATTAGTTGTTCGGTGTTCTCTAAATTTAGATTTAGCGTTTTTACAAATACATTTGGTCGCCATCGTGTCTAGAGCCAGCCTTATATGGAAAAATGTTAAATTTAGTTGGTTGGTTGGATCAAGTGCAAAATAATAAACGTTATATTTTATCGAGAGTTTGGACGAAATGAAATATTTTTGTGACACATTTTATCATAATTTACAAAATTTGATGATTAGTTATATTACATTGCAAAATTTATGGGTAATTTGAATGCATCTTTTATCATAAGTATAACGGTTTTATTTGTTCAGTTCCAAGCAATATTAATTATTCATTCAATTGTATTGTAATTTTCGTACTTATTCCTATGTACTTTTAATATTCCTTTGCATAGGTTATATATTCTTAGTATAACATGGAAATTTACATTATAAAAAGTATTACAACTATGACTTCTCCTACTGTTTATCCTCTTGTTTTGTTAGGCCGGTTAGCAAATGAAGCTAAGTCGAGTTATGTCAAAGATATGATGCTTGTACATTATGGTCGAGAAGTTAAAGCTTCATTTTCCGATGAAGAAGATGTAAGAGAAATTTTTTTAGAAATTATTGATCGTGTTCGTCATAGAGAGTTGGTTATAAAGGAATTGAAGGTTGTTGGAATTGATAGTCCTTCGGTTCAAAGTGTTGTGGATTTGAGGAGAATGCAACATAAGGATATGGATGTAGTAGATAAGTTGATGGTTGCTTTAACACAAATACATATTCATCTTCGTCAACTGTTATCTTTTATCGAGAAGTTGGAGGCAATGAAATTTTGATATCTATTTTACGGTTTTTTTTTTTTTTTTTTTTTTTTTTTTTTTTTTTTTTGTATGTAATGTATGGATTTAATAATTAAGATGTTTATTTGGTCAATGGTTATCATAATTGGCAAAGTTTGAGGGTTAGTTATGTTATATTTACAAATTTATGTGTAGTTTATAAAAATATTTGTATCATCAGTGGAAGAATTTTATGCTCATTGCAACACTTCTTCTAAAAACGTATTGCATATTTCTGCATGGGAAAACAAACCATGTATTTGAATTAATACTCTAATTAAGCATTGCAATGATGAAATTGGTTCAGTTGCCCTCGGTATTCATTATATACACTGTATTAGTAATCAGAAGTTTATTAATTAATAATAACTCTTCCAAAAAAAAATCTTCTCATATCAATCAAAACAATCCAATGGCTAAAGAAACACCACTGATTAGGGAACTCAAAGACGCTTCAGGCTCAGATCAGCTCCACAAATGCTTCAAGTTCCTCTTCATCTAGGAACATACCGAAGAGGAGGCGTTTCTTAGGTGTTTAGGCGAGAAATGCGATGAGCTGCAAAGGAAGATTGACAAACGCACCGAGCGAATGGCGGAAGTTTGGTCCCTCAATCATGACGAGGAAGAAGCTGGTGGTGACATTTATGAATGCCTCCGTGAGAAGCAGGTGAGGGCTAGGAGGAGGTTGGAGGCGTTAACTGCTATACTGATTGAAGTCCGTGCTGGTCTTACCGACGGTGAGCAGCATATGGGGATTATGGACTTCTATGATTAGGGCAGCTTTGGGTAGGTTGTTTTCTTGGGTTGTTAGGTGTTGATGGTTTTAGTTGTTTTTTGCTGTTATCTATGGGTTATGGTGATGGTGAAATGAATGGAAGATGTATATGGATGGTTAATGTTTGATGAAGTAATTATAAATGGAATATTAATATTAGTATCTTTAGTAAAAATGCTTATTCTCTTTATTTATTTATTTATTATCATTCATTTTTTTAAATATATATATAATATATATATATATATATATATATATATATATATATATATATATATATATATATATAAATATATATATAGTAAAAATGCTTATTCTCTTTATTTATTTATTTATTATCATTCATTTTTTTAAATATATATATATATATATATATATAATATATATATATATATATATATATATATATATATATATATATATATATACACACTTTTATTTATAAGGGTATAACAGATCTCTTTCTCTATCATACACAACAACAACAATATACGGCAGCATTAGATCTGATAAGATCAAATATATGCGACAATCCAAATTAGGGTTTTAATCGCTGTAGGGTTTGATTAAATAAAAAAAAAGGATCCATCAAATAAAGTATAATCGTCTTAGGGTTTGGGTGAAATGGAAACCGAATATCCTATACTAATTGGTGAAATGAATATACAGGTATGTATGTTAATGATATAGCATCATTTTTCTCTCACACAATCACCCACAAAGTAATACAACAATAGATCCCTAAATCGATTTTAGGGTTTTCATTTACATACGACAGATATGTAATCAATCAATGATGAATCAGAATAACGATGTATTAAAGTGTTTGAAAGTTTGATCAATAATATCAACATGTATTTGAGAGTTTTTTTAGTTCGATAAGGTATTGTATGTTGACTGGTATTATCAGTTTATTTTGTATATGGGATTTGTATTGTAGCATTATTAGTGTAATCGGTGTGTTTCGGAGTGTGTTTCAGAGGGCGTTAGTAGTTTAATTTGATATGCTTAGTTTATAGATTATAGGGGTGTTCAGCATAAGGTTTTAATGAGGAGAATATAGCGTATACCTACATTTGGTTATTGTGATCCAATATGATTTGGCACATATGTTAATAGTATTAATCTGTTAGGGCTAATAAGCGATGTATACCTGTCGTTTATACCTTTGGCGCATATATTTGGTCGGGTGATTGAAGCATGTTTGGCGTGGGATAAGATCAGAGGGTCTTGTTTACTTTACAACAGGCTTATAAAATGAATTTTTTAACATTAGAGATTTTGTATTAAGGAGGTTAAATTTCTGATATAAGACACTCGGGAGTTGAAACCTAGCATTTTATGTTGTGATCTAATATATATATATATATATATAGTGTTGGTAAGTCATAAATGTTTTATAGTCTATGTAACTAAACGTGTATGCAATATGTTCATCCTTCTTGTACTTAGCTGACACGGCAACTAAAGTAGTTAAATGTGATAAATTTGTTGGTTAACTGTCAAGAAGAAGATTACATGATTTCCCTGTTGTGGTCTAATAGATATAAAGCGTTGGTAAGTGACAGATGTTTTATACTCCATGTAACTAACCGTGTATTCAGTAGTTTGATCCTTCGTGTACTTAGCTGACATGGTAAATAAAGTTGTTAAATTTCGTAAATTAGTTTATTAACTGTCAAGAAGAAGACTACATGATATGTGTATTTATAACAATACAGATCCGTATTGTACTTAGCTGACCTGGTAACTAAAGATGTTGAATGTGATAAATTAGTTTATTAACTGTGAAGAAGAATATGACATGATTAACGTCTGTTGTAAATATATGTTGAAGTCCGTTAGCAGTCGGTTTTACTTAAGTCGTGTGCAGGGTTTATACATCAAATACTTATCATTGTGTGTTTTTTGTTAGAATCGTTTTGCAATAGTTAATATGTTAATACGGAATGGAGATAACTGATAATGAGTACACGTTCCAAAGAGGTTTGATATTGCTATCCTTAACTGCTTGAAAGTTACATTAACAACTTTATTTCTAGCATTTTTATTAAAACCCTAACATGTGAATATATGTATCTTCACCTACTTATGCGCATCGTTCCGACTACGATAACCATCATTCATGTCATCATAATTGGAGCTGCTGGCAGAAGACGAACACTGCAATGGTATTACATCCTTTGCTATTGTTGGATTTGATAATGACAATACCAAACTCATGGATTTCATTCTTTCGTGCTTATTTTTGAAATATTTCTGTCTCAATTTTTTGGTGCTGTTAGCAAATTGTAAATTTGGGTTATCTTCTAATTGCCTTTGTTCTTCTTTCAGCATTGTTAGTATATCTCACATGGTTCCATAGTGTTGTGCGCCGCCATTCCCAGCCTGCAACGAAAAATGAAATTATTTAGTAACACGATATACAGATTTGGAAGAAGGTTAGTTTTTATTCATTTTGAACCTGTAAACCATTAATCAAATCTTTCATACTCTTCAGTTTACGATAGGGCCAACGCTTAATACCCACGTCTCTACAGCGGGTTTTGAATACACTTAAACCAACATTAAATTCTTTTGCAGCTTGCGCGATAGGCATGTGAAAGTACTTGGCGATAACCTCAAAGCTGAATTCCATCTATTTCTAATAGGGGTATCTGATATATGTGTGTGATAAAAGAACTGATGAGTGTTGGTGGAGGCCAGAGTCCAGGTTTTTAAAGCCTGTCCAAGTGATTGACATTCCCAGCAGTTACAAAAAGGGTTTGTGATTCATAATTACTCATAAAGTAATTTAATTTCATAATTTATGCTTTGTTATTGTTAATTATTGACATTCTTTGACTGGAAGTGATTATTCGAGGAAGTATAAGATGGTTTGTTTCATATGAAAACTTTAAAAAACATATATCATGTTAATAGACATTCTATATGAATGTTAAAAGAAGTAATGATAAGAAACGTTAACACATAACGACTCGTTACACCATATTCTGACACGTACAGTTGAACATTACTGAATATGGGATTAGGCGGATATAGGAAAACATAGGTAAGTGATTACCCTTGACACTTGTTATTTGGCATTGCGTAATAGAATTTTATAGGGAATTTTCATAATTTTAGTATGAAGGGCACACCAGATTCTGTATATCAGTGGATATGTAGTAGTAAACGTGTATTTCAATTAATCCCTTCCGCTTACATCATTTTTTCGTGACTGAAGTTAGGCGACACAGTTCTTATTACTATGAATTTCAAAAAGAGTTACCATATCTCGGTGATGGGTTCTGTTGATTGGGAATCGTGGGCTGAGTAGATGTAACAGATGATGAATATTTTTTTTTTCTAACTCTGTCACTCTATCTTTGTTAGCACCTTATATTAATAATGATTAATAAAAAACAAACTGAAAATTGGTATTTTTTTAGTATCCTTGTATCTGGAAAATTAGGTTAGTTTTTTTAAAAGAGCTATAGTTATTATAACTATATAAAAACGTATATCATTTAGATCCTTCATGCCTATTAGAATATAACTACTTATTTCGGTTTTGGTGGCTGTTTCTTTATTTGGAATCGTGTAAGGTCTAATTCATACGCGAATAACAAAGTGTCCTATATCATTGTTTAGTAACCTTCTCTCATTGCATAATCCGTAAATTGCATTATTTTAGATATTCAATTAGCATTGTTATAAATAGTAGAATATTTTGGTATTTGGTTCACAAATATAAGCCACACACCGTTAGGATTCATGGTAGAGTTGAATGATATCAAAACTCATATAGAAATAAAATAACATAAATACGAACACGATTTATATTGAGGTAAATCAATATAGTTTGTCGCGACATCCAAATGATATCAGGAAACTATTATAAACAAAACTATTTTATTATGCCCATATGTCTATGTATGAAGACATTATTTGTTGATGCTTATTTCTTGATGATGCGTGCTTCTAGCCTGACGTAAACAACACCCCCATACTTACTCAGAATCCTCCACAATAAACCTAAACACATAAGATAAACAAATACTTATTAATAAGCATGTCAGAGTAACCCGGATAACGATTGCAGGTTCTCATCACCATGTTCTCACTTTCTCTTTTTCTTCCGTTCAGCTAATCCACTCCCAGCATCATTCAACCACTCATCTGCATTATCCAATTCCACCTCTACATCGGAATCTTCTAGCTCCCCCCTGAACACAATGAAATCATATATTACATGTGCAGGATATTGTTTAAATCAATATTCATATGTTTAATGTTTATTGCTTGTAACGGTTAATGGCAACTAACATATTCTTTTCCTTAATCTCTGCAGACTTAGAAGGTGTGGCAATTGATGGGTCCTGATGTGATTCCTTTACTGAATGGTTCAATGCGACAGATTGGCTGACAAATGCGCTGGAACAATCACCATACACAACCAACTCAGTTGGGTTCACAATCCAACATATGAATCTTTCGAAACTGTTACACTCGTAGTATGTGTGAGACTTTATCTCAAATACATGTGTTGTGCCAATGATCTTGGCTAAGGTCGGTGGCAAGGTACCGTGTTCATCTGAATACTATAAAGGAAGGTTAGTAAAAAGAGTGTTATGCAAAATATCATATATGTTACATATTCACCTCGTGTTCCAATTGCAGAAGCGAGGACGCCGAGCACTTTACCAACTGAGTCGATGGTTCATCGAAGAGCACAACCACAGTTTTATCAGTGTGGTCGGACACACACAGCTCAAGCCTATACCTGTAAATCAGTTGTTTTACGGGTAAGTTATCAATTGTATTTGTTGCATTCCAAATAACGTTACATAATTTTAAACTATAACATTACCTAATATCAGGGTATGCAACTGGATTCTCACATCCATCGCACCAAAAGCTACCTTCAATTTGGGTGGAACCTTTTTTGCATTTGTCCCCACCACATGATCGGATGATCCACCCATTCTTATCTGGGATGGGATGTACAAATTCAGAGTCACATGTCCACATGATTTATACAGATAAGTTTCAAAGTAAAAAAATACATATTGTTGTAATGTCTTGCAGTTGTAGATGTCATCACAATAGGACACATGACCACGTGTTTCATCTTTTTGTCAATAAGCACATCACATAACCCTCCCCATAACGTTACCCTTATTGACTGTCCCCTGTTGCATATACCGGGGAAAAAAGCGATAAATGTTAATATAGTTTCTAAAATTGTAACACCAATAATGTAGATTAAAGTTGCTATATAAACTAAGCTGTAAACTTCATAACAATAAAAACGAAGATTTTTGTTCAAATGAAAGTCATATAAATTAACTTTAACATCTTTTGATCAATATGATATATATGGTTTTTATATATATATTTGGAAGAATAAATCGAACAAAGTGTTGTATTCTTTCATTAAAAGATTAATAAACATATATAACAGTGCTAACCTATGATTTGCCAGGTAGAATTCAAGATTTTTGGAACCGGTCTTAGTGTGGTTCATCCTGCCAATGTTTGTCACATATCCGGCTACATCTGCCAGGTAGCAATTCGAATATTAATCCATCATACCATTTATAGTAGGGCATCACTAATTTTATAAAACAAATACAAACTTATCAATAAGATACTTGTTCCTTGTAGGTTTTATATTTTCTATATCCACCAACTGCAAAGGATACCTAATGAACCCTTCATAAATCACCAAAGACTTCCGTATGCGTGTTTTACCATCAAATTCAAGCATAAAGGTATCATCTTTTCTAACGCGATATTCTTCCTTGTTAGCCAGCACTACAAAATCTTTTATCGAGTATACACCACCTTCCTTTAACATGAGGAATTTGTGTGCCACAGTTGCCCTGGCAGTGCAGTGGATAACATTACCCTGCAATAATATGGTGTAAAAAATCATATATATTAGCAGCAAACATAACATGTAAACATTACCTTTGCATCAGATACAACAAAATCGGTACTCAATAGACGCCCGGTTGTAGCCTTCACATCCCACATCATGCACAGCATAACAACAATGTTTCCAGTTGAAGAGAATTTTAACTCATCAATGAACATATGGGAAACATATGGGAAGCTGCATTCACATCCTTGTCAGCCATTGAATGGGCTCACCTGTATGCACGAATGAAGCAGCACTTGTATGTATGGGTAGCAGAAGTGTTGCAGCCTCAAGGTCATATGATGGTCTTTAATTGTAGTATTCATGGCTCTTTTGGTTCATATTCTATAACCCCTATTAACTAATTGTGTATTTATATGATAGCCTATTTAGTGATTGTAAATTTATATGATAAAATTGTATTTCCGAATGCATTTTTTTGTATTATTTGCAAGCTTTACCATGTTGCACAATACAATCTTTTATGCACATTTACTCTTCCACATTAAATGTAGGAGGAGTGAATCTTTATATATATAAGATGCCTATGTAGCAAGCCCATGGGCCTAGGCCTTAGGGTTAAACGTGTAAAAGGAGGGTCTAGGGGTGTTGCCCTAGCTTCACATCCTATAAATACTACTTGTATACCTCATTTGAGGTGGTTGGTTCGTTTATGTTTACTTATTCTCTCTATAGAAGTTTCATAACATTCTCTCTCTCTCTCTCCTCTCTCTCTCTCTCCAATATTTGTGTGTTTATAACAACATGGTGACCTAATATGGTATAGCCAACACTACCACAAAAATGGGCTTTTAGACCGGTTAGAAAGCATTTTTAAACCGGTTACAAGGGGGGTTTAAATGGGGGGAGGTCTAAAAGCTTTTTATCATTTAGACCGGTTGAAGCACCGGTCTAAAAGGGTCTTATTTAAACCGGTTGAAATCATTATATAGACGGGTGAATCACCGGTCTAAAAATGTGTTATTTAGACCGGTTGATACCATTATAACCGGTCTTTATACAATTTTTCCAAAAAAAAAAATATTGGCTGTTTGAGATTGCTTAATTGAACTGCTTATAGCAGTTTAATCAAGCAATCCCAAACAGCCTTTATAAGCTACAATTTCTATAAGCAATCCCAAAACAATCACTAACAAGTACTTTCAATAAGCAATCTCAAATATCCCTTGTAAACAGTTATAAATAAGTAAAACATTCCCTATATGCAGCTTCAAACATCCCTTGTGCCTAAACCTTCAGACGCAATCATATAACAAACCTAAATACTCTAACTCGAATGCCCACATTCTTTATATTCTTCTTGTATGCTAGTCCTGCAAGTTATAAGACAGTACACAAGGTAAATGGTCAGCCCAGTTGAGCCAGGTGGAGCAGGACCAGGTAAAAAGGATCCTGTCAATTGTACTTAACTTTTTCGGAACCTATGATTAAGATTTCAAGATCTTTCAAGTGGAATAACAAAACTATGTGAAAAATCAGTGTTGTGGTTCAATTCAATCTTTTTTTATCCCAACAAAATGCAGGAATGAATTTTCACGTTGTTGTGCTAAAATCAAGGTTGAAATTGAAGAATACTATAAGAAATGAATCAATCTTACAAGCCAACGGATACCACAAGGGTAGCAGCTACTTTAAACATCTTTGGAGATAGAATTCCTTTGATATAATAAGCAAGAGCAACCACATGGATAACAATGAAAACCTGCAAATATTCTCTAGAGTTAACCATAACAGTGAATGTAGTATGTAAATACCTGAAATAAGTAAATTTTAACATGACCATATATGATAAATATATACAGCCACAAGTAGATGTGGAGTGCTCTAGCATGCACATTTAGTACACATTAGAACAATGTGCATGCAGACTTGAAATGACACCGTTTACCAGTGGAACTCACCAAGAATGATGCAAAACGTTCAGATGTCATGACCGCATTAAAACCAACAACAGGCACCAATGCTGCCAATAAAGTTCCCAGGACAACCTGCATAACGATAACAAATACGTTCATGAAACAAAACCAACTTTGACAACATAAGCAACAAGAGATGATAAGTTAACTAGTACGTAACAACTGTTTGTACAGAGCCGAGTTAGTCATAGCTAGATGTTTTGTATACGAATAACAAGACGCACATTATTTCCCTTCTAAAGTGCTTCTGCGGTAGCAGCACTAGTCGGCCAATATACAAGTCAAAGAAATGATATACTTACAAGTGGAGCATACGCAATGTATAGCCGATACGAATATCGACCGGTCACAATGCAAAGAAGCACATGCATCGGAATGAGATTGATGATAAAGGTGTACCCTCCCCGAGAGCAGACCTAAATGGAGTAAGAGTCAAACATAAAGAATGTACGAAGAATATAGCGGTAAAATGAAAATCATAAGAATTAACAAGATAATTTGGACCCTTCCAAATCCTACCATGTAGAAGTATGAAATGGAATTTAGTGTAGCATAGAACAGGGATCCTGTGTTCAAAGTCTGCAGATAAAGCTAACGTTGTCAAAAAATAGTGTAGCATATCCACATTCCCCATTATGTTCCAGTGACAACACAATACTCATGTTATAAGTATTTATATTGTACCAATATCCAACCTTGATGTAGAGATAGAAGGGTGATTCAGTAGTGCAATATACCAACGTGTGTCGGAGTCTGAAAAGATGTGTACAGTGTCGGGAGGAAAGGGTGATCCAGTAGTGCAATTATCTCCCTTTCGATGCAAGCTCGATGAACCTGAAATTTAAATAACAAAGATCAAGTTTCTACTGAAACTTGTTATCGTACCACATTAATTTGAGCTGGTTTTATCTTTACAAACCTTGTTGCGGTTCAACATTACTGATTTATCCATTGCCTTCATGGCGAAAAGTTCAACAGTACCTTTTAGTTCAACCAAGTGGACACTGCAACCAAATTGTAAATCATAACCATAGAAATGATAGTAATAGCTATCTAAAGAACAAAATTTAAGAAAAATTAAATAACAGTATCAGAAGATGCACATGCCAGTATCTCCACTTTCCAAAGGTCGTATAGGCTTCAAATGATCAAGTCCAATTAGTTCACCATTTGCAGTGATCTACAACGCATCAGTGTGGTTAATATGAGGCATATAAAACTTATGGATACTAAAAAGTAAAAACTAAAAATAAAAGAAAACAATTAAAGAACTTATACCTTGTGTATTGCTTTCCAAGAAGAATTGTACATCTTGTGAGGCCTGGGAAAGACCGGCTGAGAATGGATAGCCCACAAGTCCTCTGGCCTCTGAAATAGGACAGTTAAATTTCCATTGGCATCAGGAAGTTCTCTAATAGCTTCATCAACATTTTCTGCAGTAGCTTTTACCTGGACAAGGAAAAGAAAGCTTACATAAAGCAAACCATAGACGGAAACCATAATCTAAACGGAATACTGATCTAATCATCATGAACTTCAAAGAGGACAACAAAAATATACCAACTTAGCACTTTGTTTCTCTGTATTGTCTGAAAGGCGATTCCTTAGTGGTTATCGTACCACATGACCACTTCCATCTAGTTGGACACCAATAAAGTATTGAAGTTCTCCCTGAATGTTGAAAATATAGATTGGCTCAAATTTCACAAAGGACATCCAACCTAATACTAGTAATAAACTCATGTTCATAAACTATAACATCATCTCAACCTCTCCTATTTCATCAAATATTCAATACTTCAGATTACATGGGACATTAATCCAAAAAAATACACAAGTATGCACTTTAAGTCTTTAATAATTAACAGAACAAGCTAAAAACTTTTATTATAAGTAAAAACATGTAATCTTGAAAATTAATCAGTAAATAAGAATATAATACAAGAGACTACCTTGTAAATTAGCTTCATTTGTAGAAAAAAGCATGTTCCAAGCTCATATAGATTGGGGCTTTCATGAACCCTAACTCCTAAAATCATATAAACAATAAATTTACTCATGACCACCTCAAATTGATGATTAATTAAGGAATAGTAACACATAAAGTACCTAATATGTGACTTGATTTCACGTGTCACGATGGTGAATCGCTATGGTCTGTGGTGGGTGAGGATGCAACCGATCGACTGGCAAGGTCTGTGGTGGGTGAAAAAGAGGATGTGAGATAAGATGAAGATGATAGGGTTGGGGTGAGGTACAAATCTTTAGAGGGAAATTTTGATTTTTGGGGAAATTTTGGGGAAATTTTGAAGATGAAGATGACTGGCAAGGTTAGGTTTGTGGATGGAAAATTTGATTTTTGGGGAAATATTGGGCGGCATAAGTGAAAATGCTTAGAGGGAGATTTAATTTAGACCGGTGCATAAACAAACCGGTTTAAATAAGTTTTTTTGGACCGGTGTTTTAAAAATAAACCGGTCTAAATGTTAAAAAGACATTTAGACCGGTGTCTTCTATTTGAACCGGTCTAAATAACTCTTGGCGGGGTAAAATCTTCATTTAGACCTGCATTTTTTTTAAAGGTCTAAATAAGGGGGTCTAAAAGACAGTTTTTGTAGTTGTGTGACCTAACAAGGTATATAGTAAGGACATATGAAGTAAAGAAAACTAAAAAATTAAAAAACATCAAAATGATAATACTTGCGAAAAGTCTAGAGCATTCGCTAACTCAAATTAAAGTCATTACGGTTCATATGGATGTAACTTTTAAAACTAAGATTGGTGCTAACAAACGTCCTTCATATGCTTGTCTCGAAATGGTATAATGAAACCATTATATGCTTGAACCTTGTGCAATCAACCACACTCATTTCATAGAAAATTGATGAAACCATTATATGGTTCTCGTTGGTTTGATGAATAGGTATCATGAAGTGAACCTTGTCCATCAATGTTTTGGGGACTAGACCCATTCATCATGGGGGAATCTCTTGCAGCTTGATTGGTCATGAGATTCCCTTCTGTGTGGCATCCGTTGAGTGACAAAGTAAGATCAGTAATCTTACTACTCCTATCTTCGTATGTTGATGGCATACGTCCATGCTTTATTACAATTTCTCTTTCACGACTCTTTGATGGAGCTAACACTTGTCGCTTTTCTTTAACTTCCCATTTTCCACCACGACATCTCTGGCACATGAGAAAATGATTTCGTTAACAATTAGCGAAGATAAAACTAATACTCCGTAATATACTTGAAGAAAATGATATGTAACTGATTTTTTTGTATCAGTTGACAGTAAGTGTGAGACTTAAAGTAAGATAGCTAAGTTATAAAATAGCAATTATATAAATTTAAAGGAAGTTTATAAATTGTACCAAGACCATCCAAATAACTTAAAAAATGTGTATGAAATTATCTTATTTTAGACTTAGTTAGTTGATTATTGGCCCACCTCGATTTTTCATTTCTAAAGCTTATTTCTAACAGATTAACATTATTGTTGACACAAAATTATCATATTTTGAAGTATCTGAAGAGACTTTGGAACTAAGTCTTAAGATAACTAGTCCGTAAACGTGAGCCTTGTTTCACAAGTAGTAACGTTTATAGAGTTTGTGTGTTGCATCAAAATCTTTGTTAAGTAGTGGCATGGTCGAGTCCAAAAATATAAAATAAAATAGGTACAAACACTAACTCCTGTATAACTTCAAATATGAAAATCTTACCTGAAGATGACTAGCAACCTGCATTCTTGTAAGACCAGGGACATTCATAAGCTTAAGAATCTCCATGGGATAGCATCCTGATATGAAAACACAATGATTTTAGTGACAGACAAATGAGTTGAGTAACTATTGGAGATACAAATATTACAAGATGATATATACTTCCTTCCCCAAGCTGCCTTGTCGCGCTAATGAATTTGTTATGAAGTTCCATGGTCCACTCGATGTGATTTCTCTTCATAATGTCATAAACATCATTATCCTCGGAGGATTGATAACTTGTGATATCATCCTTCCTTGGGGAGCCTCTTTCCTTCCTTTTACTCCCACAACTTCTACTCTCCTGTAAATTAGTTTGAACTCGGGTGGCAACATTACGAGACCTAGCCTTGTTTTTACATTTTTCATGCTTAAGCATGATGACATGTTGATGTATAAGCATTATTACATCGACGGTAAGTGGCTTTTTCAGGACAAGAAAAGCTCCACTCTTCAAAGCTTCAACTAGGAAGTCATCATCATCTTCCTCGGACATCACTTGAATATAGATCAAGTTAGACATTACATCAATATGTTTTTTTTAAACGACAATTGCATCAAAAGTTTAAGTATAAATTTGAGAGCAGTGCTACTAAAAACTCACCCATCAATAGTAATTCCATGATATCTGCTGATCTTAGAAATGTATGAATATCCATGTTAGTAATCTCCCTATCTACGAGCAAGAGGTCATATTCATTCTTCTCCTCAGACAGCAATTTTAAAGCCGCACAAGCGTCGTGAATGCAAGTAACTAACAAGAGCAGCATAAGAAAGGATATGACAATAGATATTATTTTGATTCACATTTTAATTTTTTTACAAATATAACAAATCAGTTATGAGTTGCAACATGAAAACAATAGATATACGCATCGTCTTTTATTTCTTCTTGCCATCAACCCTGAAAATAGAGGGCACGTGTATATTGAGCCGATTGACCAATAAAAATCAAAATTTCGTTTTCAATTGAGTCAAAATTGATAATTTTAATTTTTGTCTAGGAAACATATGTAGAATTTTTTGTTACTGTAACGTTACGTTCCTATTGATCAATGAGATCTACAATTAAGTCCAAACTTTTGAAAAAGAATCGATCTTTTATAGAGTTATGTGCAAAACTATATATTATGTTTCATAATCTTTGATAAGTTTCAAAATTGAACTGCTTCCCCTTAACCAAAAAAATTTCAAAAAAAAAAAAAAAAAAAAAAAAAAAAACGTTATTTTTATTAACATATGTAGTACTTTTTAATACCAAGAACCTCGTATACAAAGGGGTTATAGATATTGAAAATGAAGCATGATTTTAAACTACTTTTAATACCAAAACCCTGCCACCATGTGATTTTCATGGGTTCATATGAGCAACCTCTAGTATTACTTTTTAAGTAATACAAAAAAGAGCTGTAAGCATGAATTTATAATGCATATGTATTCATTATCTTCCAATTTGAAGATTATGTCATGATAACTTAATTTACAACCACCACCCAAAAACAACATATACACACATGTTTATAAATATCAAAATAGAAGCACAAACTCCAAATTAAATTAATTTTGATACCAAACCCCGTGTATGCATGGGGTTATAACTAGTAAATATGTCGATCTTAACATTTGGATTAAAGTATACAATTATTACAATCTAAAAATGGTATATCACTGTGTATGACTTTTTAAAGTGAATCTAAATTCAAAATTATTTGGAGTTTCACATGAAGGAAATCTTGTTGAATTAGTCCATCCTGGAAGAGTTTATGGCACGCATCTAATCAACTTTAGCATTTAATTTTGAACGAAGCAAATGCCGTTAACTATCAATAATATAACACTGCATATAGTAAACCAAAATGAAAATGATGCTTCAATATGAAATGATTTCAACAAACCTTAAGTTTTCAGCAAAAACGTTTATGGAGATTCTTACCTTGATATGAACGAGACTGTAGTAAGCTAGCAATGGCATACACGTCGTCCTTCTTTTCGCCAACAACCAAAACTTTAAAAGAACATTCTTGGAATGTTTTAAAGGAACGTTCATTTGAAACTCCATAGCTAGCTGTGCTTTGAGAGTTTTGAGAATAGCTATGGCTATAAGACATTTTTTGTAACACAGATGTACAGAAGGCACAGAGAGAAAAATAAAAGGAGGTGAGGAAAATAGGATATTCCAATTATAGAAGGGAGTTGAGGTGGGATGAGATGTAATATTATGATCACATCACTAATACAATGATGCACAAATCTTTTATATATTAGCCAAATTAGTATTAAAATTAAATGCTTTGGTCAATTGCAAGACCAATATGTTAATAAAGTTAATAGAAATATGCTAAGAATTCCTTAGTCCAATGATTAATTATTTTTACTCTGACCAATATATGATTATAGTTGTAATATCTAAGATATTATCGTAATTTACAGTATCTCCTTGTGTGAATGAGAAAAGTGAATGATCATATTCTGATAATTCATGAACTCGTATATCTTTTAGATAATAAAAGAAAACCTCACCAACGGGCTTTGATCCGGTGGTATTCATGTGATGATTATGTCTCCACCTAAAACATTGCGGGTTCAAGTTTCATAAATGACGATAGTGAGATTGTTGTGATTGTGTAAAAATGTGTATATTTTAGTTGTGTGTGTGAATTTGATTTCTAAAAAAAGAAAAAAAAAAATTATTTTGAGGATATTACGAATTAATGAATCTTTATCGCAGTTAAATTAAATTAAAGTGATACGTGCTTGGTTCACAAAGAACAAAAAATACGTAAGTATTTTGGAGTTTCTTTCTTTTAGACTTAAGTACAAAATAACATTATATTCTATATTATGTTTTGTATAATACAATTACAATTAATTTTAAATATTTCAAAAGAAGAAACATAAAAATGATAATACTAGCGAAATGTCTAGACTCTAGAGCATTCACTAACTCAATTTAAAGTCATTATAGTTCAATATGGATGTAACTTGTTGGTCCACAAATTGTATATGGATCACTAAGTAGTCTTGAATACCTAGTAGATGGTTAGGATAAATCCGAACCAATCTAAGTGAGAAACCCTAAGTGATTGTTATTGTTAATGCGGAATCTTAACAAGAACAATTAAGAACACAAGCAGGGATATCACTAACTTCGTATATTGATATTCACTATTAAGAATTCGTACAACTCACACACGAACTCACAACCTTTAGGGATCCTTTTATAACACAAGGAAACCCTAGACGACACAGAATATATACACAAATCTTCTATAAAGATACATACACGCATTGTATCTTTTCCTAACATAACTCTAACAAACTTTCCTATCTTCACGACCAGACTTAACTTTATAAGTCAACCAGACTTAAATGTGCTACCAGACCTAACTTTACATTACCAGAACTAAATCACAAACAGACCTAACTTAGTAAACTACCAGACCTAAGTTGTCTGCTCTTGATACGCATCGTAATTCCCAATATAACTTTTTTAACTAAGATTGGTGCTAACAAATGTCCTTCATATGCTTGTCTCTAAATGGTATAATGAAAGCATTATATGCTTGAACTGTTAGAGTTGTGGAAAAATATTAAATCGTGTATGACTAGAATCGAACTCGGGACTTTGGGATTGCACACTTTACGTATGAATGATTAATGTAAATAATTAATATATATAACCGTTATATATTTTAATTATTTGAACACGAAATAATGACTAACGGACGTTAAGTAATTAACGAAATTGACTAACGACCGTTAGTGAATAAAGGAATGTTGGGTTTTAAGATGCTGCTGCTCAGAATGGATAATACTTATTATTGTGCTAAGTGGAAAATATTCTAAGTGTCATTCTATTGCTAGGCTTATTTATTCTGCTGCTAGTATATTTCATTCTACTGCTGGAGTATTCGATATGATTAAGGAAATATACTTAGTAGATTCTACTGCTGGGCATAGAAGATACTACTGCTGAAGATAATATTCTGCTGCTTAAGAGATAATTATGTATAGTATGTTTGGATAATTATAGAATAGATACGAAAAGATTATTCTTGTATAGAAAGCTATTGTAACCGACTAGGACTCCTTAGTCTATAAAAGGAGGATCTAGGGTTTAGTTTAGCATACGTATCATTGCTAAGTCGAATCACTTCAAGGTTTTTGTAACCCTGTTACTTTTGAGTAACCGTATTAATATATTGAAGTGTTTATTGAGAATTTGTTTGTGTTCGTTAATAATTCTTCTTATGGTTAAGTATTAGATTCCGCATAGTACTTAATAGTTTGTTCAAGAACAGTTTCTATACCTATTGTCTTAGATCTATATCTAAGATAATTAACAAGATCGTTAGCTCAACTGGGATCAACAAGTGGTATCAGAGCTTGTGATCTAGAGACTGATATCGAGAAGAATTTTTGCTAATTAAGATATGTTCATCATTAACTGAAGCAATGGAATCCGAAACTACTCATATGGTGACTACTTCAAAGGTACCAGCAATAACCGCTGCAAGAGTGAGCGCAGCTATTTCATCCGGTCTGTCTGTAGTAACCAATTCCTTTCCTGCGGTCTGTCTCTCAGTCTGTCCTCTCATTCCAGGCAAGCAAGGAAGGCAGTTCGGTAGCTCTCCAACGGGCAAGTCAGTCCCAAGAGTGAGAGGGTGTGAACATTTAGGGCAAATACTTTATTGTATTGTACGAGATTAGTTGAGAGCTTATTCGCTAACATCCTCATCTGGAAGAGTTCGTTCTGTGCCACCTCTTCTGTGAAAAAGGCTTGCGCTCCTATAGGGCACATCCCGAGGGGCGTTCCATGATTGACTGAAAACGGGCAAATATTGTATGATAAAGCACTCTCTCTTTTTTCTTTCCCTGGCTCATTTGCTTCTTTCTCTCCTCATTCGTGCATCTAGGGGAACGAAACGGCTACCTCTTTACTTTCAACCTACGACCGAAGTCAAGGACTTGACTGGACTGATCGCACTGATTGGATTCAAGACATACTTTAAATTCCTTTTAAGCTCAAAGTAATCAAAATCTAATGATGAAATTACGTAAAAGAAGAAAAAGCTAATCTATCAGTAGGCCAACCAATCAAGATAGTTTGCTTTTTATAAAGCGGAAGGCCAAAAGAGATCTCCAATAGTGCACCGAAATGGGGCCGGAGAGCCGGTATGCTCAAGGTTGGAGAATATGAACTCTGGAAGATGAGGATTCAGCAGTACATAAAGATGCTTGACTACTCCATGTGGGAAGTCATTCAGAATGGGGACACTTTACCTGCTAAGGCTGCTGATGGGACACCTTTACCCATTAAAACTAATGAGGAGAAGGCTCAAAGGAGATTGGAGATAAAGACTCACAATATTCTTTTGATGGGGATACCGAATGAATATCAATTGAGTTTTAGTAACACTCAGACTGCTAAGGCCTTGATGGAAGCTATTGAACTCAGATTTGGTGGGAATGAGGCCACTAAAAAGTCAAGGAAGAATCTGCTCAAGCATCAATTTGAGACATTTGTTGCCTCAAGTTCAGAAAACATTGATGCTACCTATGAAAGACTTCAGAGGTTGGTGAGTCAATTACAACTTATGAAGGTCTTAGTGCCTCAAGAAGACATTAATCTTAAGTTTCTGAGGAGTTTACCATGTGAATGGAATACTCATACAGTGGTCTGGAGGAACAAGACTGATTTTGAAACAATGACTTTGGATGATTTGTACAACAATCTAAAGGTATATGAATCTGAAGTCAAGGGATCATCCAGTTCATCTTCTAGTGGACAAAACCTTGCTTTTATGTCCTCAAACAACAAGGGTTCTGGAAGCTCTCAAGAAAACTATTCTGCTGCTGGTCATATTGTTTCTGCTGTTGGCACACCTGGTTCTGCTGCTAGTTCAAATAGTGATAACATTAGTGATGCAGCTATCTGTGCCTTTTTGGCTGATCTCACCACAAGTACTTCTGTTACTGATCAGGACTTGGAACAAATAGATCCTGATGATCTTGAGGAGATTGATTTAAAGTGGCAGATGGCCATGCTTACAATGAGGGCTAGGAGATTTCTGAAGAAGACTGGTAGGGTACTCAAGTACAGAGGACAAACCAATGTGGGGTTTGACAAGTCAAAAGTTGAGTGCTACAATTGTCAGAGAAAGGGACATTTTGCAAGGGAGTGCAGAGCACCCAAGAAGAACAGAGAGACTACAAGGAATGTTCCTATTGAAGAAGTCAAGACTACATCAGCTCTGGTTTCTTGTGATGGCTTGGGAGAGTATGACTGGAGTGATCAAGCTGAAGAAGGACCAAATGCTGCTTTCATGGCTGAAGAAGGACAGAAGGGACACAACTTTGCTTTGATGGCCTATGCTTCTTCTTCATCTGGTTCAGACTCTGAGGTATCTAATGAGTCTACTTGTTCATTTAAATCATGCTTAGATACTGTTGAGGAACTCAAGTCTAGGAATGAGAGTTTAAGAGTTGAAGTTGAAAAACTAAAACTTGATAACTTAGGGTATAAATATGGTCTAAAATCAGTAGAAGACAGACTTGAATTTCTTAAGCAAAATGAGATAGAGTATGCTGATAAAATTAATATGCTAGAAACTGAGCTTATTAAGAAAAATTGTGAGATTAATGTGCTAAATAAAAAGCTTGAGGAGGCTGAACAAATTAAGAATGCAGCTTTATCTGAGAAAGAAAAACATGTTGTTAGGGTAGAAAAACAACAGTTTGCATCTGACCTAGTCAATAAGTCATTTGAAAGTCAATTAATGAGAAGAGGAAGTGGCTTAGGGTACAATGAAGTTGCTCCACCAGTCAAAAGTGCCTTTGCCCCTCCTAAGAAGGAATTGTCTTTCATTACTGAGATAGATGCAAAACCTATAGGTGAAACAAGTGAATCAAATAATGAAAAACCTGATAGAACTTATGCACCTAAGGTAGAGAAAAAGTTGTCTGATACCTTGATCATTGAAGATTGGGTGTCAGATAGTGAGGATGAAGAGACTGACTCAACACCTAAGGCTAAAAAGGAAGAAATTCCTAAATTAGTTGAAACTAAAGCTAAACATGTTGAGTTTGGAAAACCTGTGCTAGGAAGTAGTATCTCTAGGAAAATGGCTGAATTTGATGAGAAACCTAGAGAATATCCTAGGAAAACTAATAACTTGCCTAGAGGAAACCAAAGAAATTGAAACAGCCTAATTTCACAAAAGTTAGGTAGTGATTTTCAATTACTTAAGAAGGCTTATTATAGTTGTGGTAGCTTTGAGCATCTTCAAGAAGATTGTTACTACTACCAAAAACCTGTATGGAACCAACACACTAGGGTGAACCATAAGAATTTTGCTAAAAAGACTCACCCACATCCTAAAAGAAACATGGTTCCTAGGAAAGTTTTACTGAGGAATGGTGCTACTAGGATGATTACTACTGTTGCACCAAAAAGGCCCAATCAAATGAAAACAGAGGTTTCTACTGCTAAGGCAAAAGCAGTTTCTACTGCTGAGCCAAAAGTAATTACAGATACTGTTGTGGGCAATCACTTTTATGCTGTTAAGGCCTCAGCTTGCTGGGTCTAGAAACCTAAAATCAAGGTTTTAGATCATGTTCTCAGACAAAGAAGTGCATCAATGAACTTGAAGAAATTTGATTATGTTGATGCACAAGGCAGATCTAAGTCAGTGATGGCTTGGGTCCCCAAGAGAAACTAACTCTCTAACTTTATGTGCAGGGCAATCTACAAGATGAGCTAAAGGATAAATGCATTTTTGATAGTGGATGCTCTGGACATATGACTGGAGACCAAGGCAACCTTGAAGATTTTGAAGCCATGGATGGTGGCTATGTTGCTTTTGGTAATGTAGCTAAAGGTGGGAAGATTGTTGGTAAAGGTACTATTAGAATAGGCAACCTGGATTTTGAAAAAGTGTACTTGGTAAATGGGCTAAAGTTCAATCTTTTTAGTGTCTTACAAATGTGTGACAAAAAGAATTTTGTTCTTTTTACATACACTGAGTGTCTTGTCTTATCTCCTGACTATAAGTTGCCTGATGATAAATTAGTGCTACTTAGAGTCCCTAGAACAGACAATATATACAGTGTGGACATAAAGAATATAATTCCCAAAAGAGATTTAACTTGTCTGTTTGCTAAGGCCACAATTGATGAATCCAAACTTTGGCATAGAAGGCTTGGCCATTTAAATTTCAAAACTATAAACAAATTGGTTAAGGGAAACCTTGTCACAGGTTTACCTTCAAAAGTTTTTGAAAAACCTGAAACCTGTGTTGCTTGTCAGATGGGAAAGCAACACAGAGCTTCTTGTAAGTCCAAAGTGGTGAACTCTATTTTTGAGCCCTTATATATGTTGCATATGGATTTGTTTGGGCCAACTTATGTGAAAAGTTTAAATAAGAAAATGTATTGCTTAGTTGTCACAGATGACTATAGTAGATTTACTTGGGTTTTCTTTCTAGCAACCAAGGATGAGACTTCTGGTATCCTTAAGGCTTTCATAACAAGAGTAGAAAACCTAGTTAATCACAAAGTTAAGGTAATCAGATGTGACAATGGAACTGAGTTTAAGAATAATGTGATGAATCAGTTCTGTGTTGAAAAAGGTATTTTAAGACAGTTTAGTGTGGCTAGAACTCCTCAACAAAATGGTGTTGCTGAGAGGAGGAATATGACATTAATTGAGGCTGCTAGGACAATGTTGTCTGAGTCAAAGCTACCCACTACTTTTTGGGCTGAAGCAGTTAACACTGCTTGTTTTGTGCAAAATAGGAGTAAGGTAGTTAAGCCTCATAACAAGACCCCTTATGAATTGTTGCATGGTAGGAAACCTATGATAGATTTCTTGAAACCATTTGGGTGTCCTGTTACCATCTTAAATACCATTGACAATCTAGGCAAGTTTGATGAGAAGGCAGACCAAGGTTTCTTTGTTGGATACTCTACAAATAGTAAGGCTTTTAGGGTATTTAACAAAAGAACTAGGCATGTAGAAGAAAACCTGCATGTTAGGTTTAGTGAAACTATATCTAATGTTGCAGGGAGTGGACCTGAATGGCTGTTTGACATTGATTCATTAACCAAATGTATGAATTATGAGCCAGTGATTGCAGGTACAACTAACAAGTCTGCAGGTACACAAGATAATTCTAATGCAAGTACACAAAACAAGGAGAATAAATCTGCTAATGAGTTTTTCTTGATTGAGAAGTGGAAGCTTCATCAAATTTTCACACCCAAAGAGAAAGAGGGCAAGAGTTCACAAGATGATGTTGTTCACAAAGATGTAGAAGGTGGGGATAAACCTTCTAATGCTGAAAAGGTGGTTAATGAAGAACCACAAGTTGCTGATGAAGTGCAGAACAAGACTAGCAGTAGTAACTTTGATTGTACTGCTAAGCCAAAAGAAACTACTGCTAAGCCTTTTGATCCTACTGCTGCACCAAGATTTTCTGCTGTTGACACAGATGGAAGATCTTTTGATGATGTTAACTATCCAGATGTTCCTGATATACCTGGATTAGTTAATATTTATGAAGACACTGATGATGAGGTTTTGGATGGGTTTGGTGCAGAGGCTGACTTAAACAACATGGAGAATGCAATTCCAGTCAGTCCTATTCCAACCACCAGAATACACAAGAATCATCCAAAGGAGCAAATTATTGGAGATGTTCATTCTGCTGTTCAAACAAGAAGTCAAACAAAAGGTTTCAGAGATTTGTTTGATCAAGGATTATTTGCTCAATCTCTTCATCAGAGAAATAGCCACAAGGATTTACAGAATTGTATGTTTGCTTGTTTTCTATCACAAGTGGAACCCAAGAATGCCTACACAACATTAAAAGATGAAAGTTGGGTTGAAGCTATGCAAGAGGAGTTGTTGCAGTTCAAGCTTCAAGAAGTTTGGACATTGGTTGATTTGCCTTCAGGGAAAAAGGCAATTGGTACTAAATGGGTGTTCAGATGAAAAAGAGATGAAAGAGGAATAGTGATCAGAAACAAGGCAAGATTGGTGGCTCAAGGATACACTCAGGAAGAGGGAATTGATTATGATGAAGTATTTGCACATGTAGCAAGAGTAGAGGCTATCAGACTATTCTTGGCATTTGCTTCATTCAAGAAATTCACTGTGTATCAAATGGATGTGAAGAGTGCTTTCCTTTATGGGACAATTGATGAGGAAGTATATATCGCCCAACCACCTGGTTTTGAAAACCCTAATTATCCTGATAGGGTTTATAAGGTGGATAATGCACTGTATGGTTTACATCAAGCTCCTAGAGCTTGGTATGACACCTTGTCTAAGTATTTGTTAAACAATGGGTTCAACAGGGGAACCATTGACAAGACTCTGTTCATCAAGAAAGACAAAAAGGATATCTTACTAGTACAAGTATATGTTGATGATATCATTTTTGGGTCTACAAACAAGGTGTTATGTGAGGAATTTGAGAAGCTCATGCATAGCAGATTTCAGATGAGTTCAATGGGGGAACTCACTTTCTTTCTAGGGCTTCAAGTTCAGCAGAAGATAGATGGGATATTCATCAGCCAAGACAAGTATGTGGCTGATATTTTGAAGAAATTTGGCTTTTCTAATGTGAAACCAGCAAAGACAACCATGGAGTCTAACAAACCTCTTATCAAGGATGAAGATGGAGAAGAGGTTGATGTGCATCTCTACAGATCAATGATTGGTTCATTGATGTATCTAACTGCTTCAAGGCCAGACATTATGTTTGCTGTGTGTGCTTGTGCCAGATTTCAAGTGTCTCCTAAAGTTTCTCACTTGAATGCTGTAAAGAGGATTTTTAGGTACTTGAGGAGTCAACCCAGGTTAGCCTTTGGTATCCTAAAAATTCACCTTTTGATCTGGTGGCATACTCAGATAGTGATTATGCTGGAGCAAGTTTGGACAGAAAATCAACCACTGGAGGATGTCAATTTCTTGGACATAGGTTGATCTCTTGGCAATGCAAGAAACAGACTGTGGTGGCTAATTTAACAACTGAAGCTGAGTATGTGGCTGCTTCTAGTTGCTGTGGACAAGTGCTCTAGATTTAGAATCAATTGCTAGATTATGGGTATAACTTTATGAACACCAAAATTTACATTGATAATAACAGTACAATGTGTATTATTAAAAATCCTGTTTTTCATTCCAAAACAAAACATATTGAGATAAGACATCATTTTATAAGAGATTCTTTTGAAAAGAAATTAATTCAAATTGTTAAAATCCATACTGACAATAATGTTGCAGATTTGCTCACAAAAAGTTTTGATGTGGGTAGATTTCAATTTTTAATTGCTAGTATTGGAATGATCAATCTTTGAAAAATTCTTATCTCTTTGTGTTTTTGTAATGTTTTGTAAGGATTTGTACTATTATTAGTCAATAAAGTTGTTTCTATTGATTGCTAAGTGTTGCTAGTTCTGCTGTTAGTTATATTTGGTTCTACTCTTTGTCGATTATAGAACTGCTAAGTATAACTATGGATTATGATTATTGTGGTATATTCTTTTCTGTGTTTTTGTGGTTTTGGACTAATATCTTGCAGGATAAGTCCAAGGGGATTGCTTATTGGATGAGCAAAAGGTGTTTGGAAAGATCAACAGACATTTTACTGCTACCTACAAAGTTTCTGCTGCTAGGCAAAACTTCCTACTGCTGGGGTTCTGCTGTTCGCTTGGAAACTTTTGGGATTCTGCTGCTTGGTTTGAAAGTGTAGGGTCGGTTTTGTAAATTTGGCGTGAATAAAACCTAAATCGATCCGAAGGGCTTTAAAACCTAATTGGCTCTCACAATTAACTTTGTGCGCCCAAAATTAACTTTATTTCAAACCTTCACACACTTTTTACCATCTGATCTTAAAACCCTAATTTCACAATGGCAATAAGAACATTCTCCGAAAACCACAATCAGGTTGCGTTTCTTCAAAAGCCCCAAGAAGCTGATGGTTTTGGTGAAGCAATAGACTTTCTTAATGCTACACACATAAGGTATGCATTAACAGCAAACCTAACTATATACATTTCCCACATGAAACAGTTCTGGTCTACTGTTAAGATCAAAACTAGAAATGGGGAAGAATATTTGAAGGCTGTGGTAGATGTCCAAAGGATAGTTATCTTTGAATCATCTGTAAGAGAAGCTCTTCACTTTTCAGATGATGAGAACATAACTTGCCTTGAAAATTCTATCATTTTTCAAGAACTTGAAACCATGGGATATGAGAGGAAAACAAATGCTTCAAAGTTTTACAAAGGTCTTCTCTGTCCACAATGGAAATTTTTACTTCATACCATTCTCCATTGTCTGAGTCCTAAAACTACTGGTTGGAATGAATTCAGTACAACTCAAGCATCTGCTTTGATTTGTCTGGCCAAAGGACAACCATTTAATTTTTTGGCTATGATAATGGATGGTCTGAAAAAGAATGTTTCTGGACAATATTACATTTACCCAAGGTTTTTGCAACTAATTTTGAATACTTAATTTTTAGAACCTAAGGTACATAAAAATACATTTGACTGCCCTGTGCTTAAAAAGAAATTATTTTCTTATTTGAAAAAGAAAGGTCAAGGTTTCTCTGGGAATGTTACTCCTTTGTTCCCATATATGTTGTAATTGGCTGCTAATCAGGGTGAAGGTGCTGAAATCACAACAGCTACCCATCACACACCCAATTCTGAACAATCATCTGAACAACCTCAAAAGACCCAATCCCATAGGATTTCACAAACTAAGGGCACTGAGCAACCTCTGGCCAGTGTCAGGATGGCTGCAGATGAGGCTGTCACAGGTGATGTAGGTGACATGATGGAAGGGGCTAACACTACTGCTTCTGGTTTAGTAACTGGGCAGGATAGTGTTAACATAACTAAGACCCCAGCCATGGCAACATCTACTATGGAAGGTTCTTATGAACCAGAAACAAAGGATGGTAACCCCAGCCAAATGTCAAACAAGGGGGGGCTCAGCTGATCAGACTAGGTCTGATACTGAGTTTAAACCCATTGATTCACCTCTCTGGGAAGGTAACACATCCCGAAGTGATGAGGGTAGAGAAGAAACTATTGAATTGATGGACCATAATGTACAAGATGACAATGTCTATGATTCACCTCTCGGATCAGGTCACACAGGTCGAAGTGATGAGGCTAGAAATGAAACTGATGAATTGTTGGCAACACAAAATGTACAAAATGACAATTCCAGTGATCCATCTCTCGGGTCAGGTAACACAGACCGAAGTGGTGAGGATAGGATGAAACAAATCAATGAATTGATGGAAAGATGTACCACATTGGAATCCCAAGTTCTTGACCTCACAAACACAGTCAAAAAGTTGAAGATGAGAGTCAGACATTTGGAGGGTCAAAAGAGATCAAGAACAAGGGTGTTCAAAAGATTAAAGAAGGTTGGCACAACTCAGAGAGTCAGCTCCTCAGAAGGCATGAGTTTGGGGGAGGATGCTCCCAAACAGGGGAGGAAAGAGACAAAGACTTCAGGGGAGGCTGAAAATGTTTTTGAAAGTGCTGCTGCTGATTTAGATGTAGATATGGATATGGGTAATAATGAAGGCACAGAAGAGATTCAACCAGAACATGTTACAGAGGAAATTGCCCAGGATGCTGATACAGAGGTGTTGGTTTTGGAAGAGCAAGAAGATACTATGGATACTGCTTCAAGCAAGTTGGTTGGTTCTACTGCTGGTAAGCTTGGAGAGAAATTGTTAAGTCTGAATGAAGAACAGCTGGATAAACATGTTGAGGTTATGGTTGAAGCTGTCAAAGGTTTGGGTAAAGAAACTACTGCTGGTTCAGGGCATTCTGCTGCTGGGGTTAATCAAGCTGCTGCTGAGTCAGAGCAAGTTTCTACTCATGAAGAGTCAGATGATGATGTTTGCTTAGCCAAGATAATGTTACAACTAAAGTCTAAATCATCTACACCAAAATCACCACAACCACAACAACAATCTAAAACACAACCAGAACCTGAACAACCACCATCTATTACTGAACAACAATTACAATCTCAACCAACATCAAAACAAACAACACAACCACCTCCACCTCCAAGAGTTCTAGTTAAAGGTGTCTCAATTAGAGAACCCATCCCATCCAAAAAGCCTGCTCAATCTCATACATATACTAGAAAAGGAAAAGGTAAGATGGTTGATGAGCCTGAACCTTATCCTGAAGATGTTCCTTTTGAGTACTGGCCAAAACATCTTCAAGAAAGGTATGATAAAGAAGCTGCAAAGAAGTTGGCTGATCAGTATGAGGAAGAAAATCGAGCTGAACTTGAAAGACAAAAGAAACATGCTGAGGATGAGGCAAAAACAAAGGAGTTTCTGGATGCTTGGGATGAGGAGAGAGTTGAATGTGATGTAGAAGTTGAGTTTTCTAAGTTGGTGAAACAGGAACAGCAAGATGTACAACCAATGGAAGATATGAAAATTGTAGATGCAAGATTGAAAAAGTACAAAGAACAAAGAAGACAATGGTATCTTGCTGAGAGAAAGAAAAAGAAGTTGCTTAAACCTCCAACTGTTAAGCAAATAAGAAATTTTCAAGAGCATTACTTGAAAAATATGAAGGGATGGAAGCTTGTGCAGTTGAAACCATATTCAGATGAAGAAATTCAGAAGATGTTTGAGAAAGCCAAGAAACAAGTTGAGAGTTTCATACCAATGGGGTCTGAATGGTAAAAAGAAGTTATTATAAAGAGGTTTAAGAAGATAGAGGAATCTGAAATTGAGACTGAGGTTGAAGTTGAGAAAGAACAAGAAAATGTGCAAAAAGAAAATGTGAAAGAAAAGGTTGTAAAGGAAGAGGAAAAAGAGTATCCTGATATTGGTAAAAAGAGAACAGGAAGAGTATTGAAAAGTGTTGGAAGGAAGAAGAAGAGGAAATCCAACAAGTCAAAAGCTATTGTGTAAAGTTCTGAGTCTGAGAGTGAAGCTACAAAGAAAATAAAGCAATCAGATCAGTTTTACAAGGAAACAATTGAGTTACAACAAATGACTACAATTGTAGATTCTGATGATGTTACTTTTGTAGATACTGCTCCTTTAAGTTCTAAAACTCCTATTACTGGATGGAAGACTGGATATGATAAGAAGATTCCTTGGTTTGAGATCTACAGAGTTGGTGGAAGAATTCAAAGATTTAAGTCATTTTCACAAATGCTTAAAAATATTGATAGAGAAGATTTGGTGAACTTGTGGGGATTAATCAAGAATAAATATGGTGAAAAAAGGCCACAAGATGAGATTGATAGAATACTATGGGGAGATCTGAAGATCATGTTTGAAGTTTGTGCTAATGACAGAGTGTGGATGGAACAGGGTAGAAGTACTAAAATTAGCCTTCGGAGATTATATGCGTCATGTGGAGTTCACAATGTTGTAATGCATGGAGGACTTCAAATGTACATGCTGGTTGAAAAGGATTACCCTCTGGCTAAGTCTACACTTAAGATGATGGTTGAAGGAGATATTAAACTTCATGTTGATCGTTGGAATCAAATGGTAGTGGATCTTATCAAAAGGATACAAAGAAAACTCTATGGGTAGAATTATGGGAGAAAGAAGAAGTAGTGTTTGGAAGCATCCTCCTGGTGATGGTTTAAGGATTAAAGGAAACTTGATGATTTTGGGAGAAAATATCAAGTTTAGGGGAGGATTGTTGGGTTTTAAGATGCTGCTGCTCAGAATGGATAATACTTCTTATTGTGCTAAGTGGAAAATATTCTAAGTGTCATTCTACTGCTAGGCTTATTTATTCTGCTGCTAGTATATTTCATTCTACTGCTGGAGTATTCGATATGATTAAGAAAATATACTAAGTAGATTCTACTGCTGGGCATAGAAGATACTACTGCTGAAGATAATATTCTGCTGCTTAAGAGATAATTATGTATAGTATGTTTGGATAATTATTGAATAGATACGAAAAGATTATTCTTGTATAGAAAGCTATTGTAACTGACTAGGACTCATTAGTCTATAAAAGGAGGATCTAGGGTTTAGTTTAGCATACGTATCATTGCTAAGTCGAATCACTTCAAGGTTTTTGTAACCTTGTTACTTTTGAGTAACCGTATTAATATATTGAAGTGTTTATTGAGAATTTGTTTGTGTTCATTAATAATTCTTCTTAAGGTTAAGTATTAGATTCCGCATAGTACTTAATAGTTTGTTCAAGAACAGTTTCTATACCTATTGTCTTAGATCTATATCTAAGATAATTAACAAGATCGTTAGCTCAACTGGGATCAACAAGGAAGGACCATAGGTGCAAATAGAGGGACAAGAAATTTCTAGAACTCCTTTGGGAGTTTAGGGCCGATCGTATAAGGGTTTAGGAAACCCAATTCAAGTCCAACTTGTCCTCCAAGATATGTAGCCTATAAATACAAAGGCAATGGTTATTAGTTTTTACCTTGTGCACTATTACTATAACCCTAAGTTTTCTTCTTTCTTCCTTGCTCTAAAAATCAGTCGACATACCCTAGGGGGTAATCGATCCATTGTTTTTTGTTAAACAAATTGTTTGGTTTAATTCGTGTTTTTCACTAGCATCAAACATTAATTGGTTATAGTACGTGTGTACAAAACCTTGGTAATTAACTTACTTTAGTTAATACCATCTTGGATTGAGAAACAAAACGGTAAGGGGTTTCTCGTTAATCCTATTGTTTGATTAAAGAAGAAGAATTGAAGTTAGATCCTTGTTCTTGCTAGGATCAAAGGTACGTTATCTTTATTATTCGGTTAAACTATTTACATGTTAAATTATTGATTCTTTGCTTCCGCTACGTGCTTTGGTGATGTAGAATTAATTATATAATTGTTATGGTATTTAAATTCTAACAGTGGCATCAAGAGCGATTTAACATGTAATTATATTACCAAAACGCATAAAAATCGAATTTTGATTTGGATTAAACTTGTTAGTCGAATTTTTTAGGGTTTTAGACAATAAAAAATTTCGAACCTAATTTTTTTTAGGGAGGGGGGGGGGGGTTCGATCCCTCTTTAATTAAAAAACTAGTTTTGTAACCCTAAAATTAGGAACATGTGTGTTTATGTATGTAAAGGGTTACGTTCATTGACTTGTGAATTAATCCATGATGAAACATGCATGTTTATCATGGATTAGGGTTATGTAATTAATTGTTAAGTTACTTGCTACATGTAATAAAAAGATATATCTAAAGTTAGGAAAGACCTAATTAATTAAATTAATGAATCTTTTATGTGCAACGTGGTATATGTTTGCTAAGGCTTACGCAACCAACTTGTTTTGTGTATGTGGTCCATTGGTATCATTAGCTCAAAAACCAATGGGAGTCTTAGTAATTATATGCATAATAATTCACATATGATTTAATGGTTAAGATTATATGAGTTATTATGTGGTTATTTATTTTTATTAAATTACTTGTCTTTTTTGTTTAAATTACTTGTTGAATTGTAAGCAAAAAGAGGATAATTTTTGGAATAGAAAATAAATTGACCTAATAACTATGAAACCTTGATGTGATAAATTATATATTGCCAAGTCTTATGTGCCGACAGTGGTTCGCTTCGCACGGTAATTTGCTCCCAGGCGAGACTAGCAATATTATAGTTTATAACATAATTTTTAAGACTTAGTATCATAAACTTTTGATTGAGTGATGAGTTTTGTACCAATAGTGTGAACGGCTCACCCAGTTTAGGCAAACTATAAGAGGGGTATAAGGAGGCTTGACATTAATTGTCATCCGAAAGGGACGCGTTTTTAATTAGCCTTCGGGCGGACATTTGTCTCTCCGTTCCTTTGTGCGTCTAATTGGAGCTACCAAGTAATGCTATTCTTTTGTACAAAATCATTGATGAACTCAAATAAGTACATTTTATTACTATCATTTATCCTATTAATTTGACTTGTTTTACTATATTATGTATGAGGATTGATACTTAATCGTTTACTTTTGTAATTCTCAGGTAAAAACAAGCATTTGGTGAAACTTAGCAATTCTGGACTGATTATGGAGCATAACATGCATAAAGTTAAGAGTCTACTGAAATGAAGAAGATCAAGACTAATCTGCTCCAGATGCGCCGCATCTCACTCATGACATGCGCCGCATCTCTATCAAGATATCACCAGATACGATCCAAGATACAAGAGGACATGCGCCGCATCTAATCATGGAGTTACGCCGCATCTTCTGGCGGTGTACGAATATTCCTGAATATTATAATCTTGGACCCCACGCGAAGTTAAGTACATGCGCCGCATCTACTTACTAGATGCGCCGCATCTTCCCGCAGACAGAAACTATAAATACCCCAAGACCAGACGAATTTCGTACGCAATATATTATAACCTAAGTCCGAACAGGAGAAACAAAAGGACGAATTCAGTCAAGGAGGCAGCACAAGACACACCCAAATCAAGGATACAAGAGCTGTAAGAAGGTGCTGCATGTGTTTAATTCATTAAGTAGTTTTGTTTTATTGTGTTAGCAAACTTTAATTCATCAGGATTGGTGGCTTGTGTAATGTGACAACGAAAGATTGCACTCCATTTAATACTTGCTTTCCCATCAATTAAAGTTTATATGTTGATGTCTTTGGTTACTACTTATTAGTGCATTGATAACCTCTGTGTTTATTAGTGGCTTGCGGGCATTTGACTGCGGGACATAATGTGGCTCCCACGGTTATTACTAAATTGATCACTTAGGAATAACTTTTAGACATAAGTAATCATTAAGGGTTTACTCGCCGATAAGATTAGGACCAACGAGAAAGGGTTAACTACATACACTTCATATAAAGCTATCAATAAAACAAGTGACAATCTACTTAATCATAAGGACAGCCCTCTTATTGTCTCGAGTATTTATCTGTGTACGTGTGTGCTACTTGCTGATTCGTGCCTATTGGTTTATTTATTATTTAATTGCAAACAAATCGTGCCAGTCTCTCAGGCTGAAACCCCCTTGCGTTAGGATATTAAAATACTGATTAGAATAACGAGATAATACGTTCCACTCTTAGTGATCGACACTCTACTTACCATTATATTCATACTGACCGGGTACACTGCTCGTTAAGTGTGTGTGTTATTGATAAGTCGGCTAAATATAAATTTAAAACTTGAGTAGGCATTAAAACTGCCAAAACTTTACTCCAACGCACGCCCATCAAGTTTTTGGCGCCGTTGCCGGGGAGTGAATTGTTATTATCTGTTAATTTGATTAGTATTTTAATTAGGTTTTTCTTTTTATTAGATTAATTGCATCATTGTATTATTTTGCATATTTGTTGTATTGTGTGTTATTTGTTTTGTGTTATTTGTTTGCTTTATTTGTTTTATTTTCGTTGTGTGTTTTTTGTTTTTATTTTTTCGTATTTTTCTGTTCTGCTATCGTTGTACTGTGCTAAATCAAACGATACGGCGCATCTGATCTCTCAGATACGGCGTATTGCGTTTAATTTTTAAAAATACAACGCGTTTAATTAATTCGATACGACGCATCTTTTCCCCAAGATACGGCGTATCTGTTTTTGATAAATTTTTTTTTCTAAACGTTAACGCCATACGACGCATCTGCTTTCGCAGATACGGCGTATCTATTATTTTAATTAAAAACAGTTTGCGAATTATTAAACAGATACGGCGCATCGATCTCTGTCGATACGGCGCATCCTCTGAATCAAAAATCGATATTTATTTTTAAACGTAACGAAAATACGGCGCATTAACTTTCGTTAATACGACGCATTTAATTTTAATTAGATAAGCTGATTTTTGATTAATTAATTCGATACGGCGCATTCATAAATTCTAAGCGGCGTATCTATTTTCTGAATAAAGTCTGATTAAATTTTAACGATTATTAGATACGGCGTATCCAACTTTTTGGATACGGCGCATCGGCTGCAGATATCAGCAACTTTTATTCTTTTCTAAATTCCGAACGGAAAATATTCTGACTTACCCTTATACTAGGAAACTTTTACTTTGAAATCTTCTTGTTCTTAATTTTCAGGAACAATGTTCGATATTTTCCCAAAGTGGTTCGGAAGACCCCAAAGAAACCTTACTATGGAAGAGTTTGCACTACTAATCGCTCAAGCCAATGAACAAGAACATCATGAAGCAAGGAACTTTATCACTGAATTCAAAGGCAGTCATGAGCTGTTACTAAAGGAACAAAACAATATGATCAATGGTTTGGCAATTGAAGTGCACCAATTGTCAACAGTGCTTAACAAGGTTCTTTTGGTAAGGCACGATCTGAAAGGAATTACAACTAGAAGCGGAAAGTCAACCTTTCAAATCGGAGAAACACCCGAGGATGACAGTACAAACAAAATTTCCCCTGAATCTTTACCACCTGAGCAAGAGCAACCAAAAGAGACTGATCCAAAACCTGTAATTAGAAGAGAACCTTCTGTTGAACCTAAACGATCAACACCACCCTTCCCACATAGGGTAAGGAAAGAGAAAGAAGATGCCTATCAAAAGAAATTCCTGGAGAATCTCAAGCAGCTGCAGCTAAGCATACCATTTATGGAAGCCCTAGTGCAAATGCCGAAATATGCTAAATATCTGAAAAGCTTGCTTACAAACAAGTCTAAACTCGAAGAGGCTTGCACCATAACAATGGGGAAAAGAAGCTCAGCGGCATTGCTCAACAAACTTCCGTCTAAAGAAAAAGATCCAGGGAGTTTCACTATTCCTTGTCAAATTAAAAATTTGCATATTGAAAATGCCTTAGCCGACCTAGGAGCTAGTATAAGTCTTATGCCCTCTTCTATGTATGATAAATTAGGTCTTGGTGAACCAAAACCTACTAGGATGTGCTTAGAACTAGCTGATAGGTCCATACAATACCCATTAGGAATAGCGGAAAATATATTAATAAAAGTTGATAAATTTGAATTACCTATCGAATTTGTTATCCTTGATATGCCTGAAAATTCTAGAACTCCTATAATATTAGGAAGGCCATTTTTAGCCACTGCTAGGGCCATGATTGATGTTTTTAATAAAAAGATAACTCTTACCATAGGAAAAGATGAGGTTGAGTTTAACATGGAACAATCTATGAGTAAAGATAATTCCGATGATGATGAATGTTATAATATCGATGTTTCTGATGACACGATTAATCAATTTACTCAGAAATTGTTAAAAAGTAATTTGCTTGATTCTTTTCTGCTTAAAAATTTGGAAAACACAATTGCTATAGAAGATCAAGTTGATGAGAATACTATTGATTATAATTTAGCTGCTGATTCTGCTGTATGTAACGAGATACGGCGCATCGAAAACCTCGATGCGGCGCATCTATCTGATGACAGCAGCGATATAACTAAAGAACAGGTTTATTCCGCTAGTGCTACTGAAATTGATAATGTTAAACCTGTGCTTAAGGATCTTCCTTCTACTTTGGAATATGCTTATTTAAACGGAAATACTAATTCACCCGTTATTATTGCATCTGACTTAACGCCAAAAGAAAAAGAGTCTCTTTTGCAGGTACTATATAAACGAAGAGGAGCATTAGCGTGGAGTATGTCTGATATTAAGGGAATTAGCCCGTCATTTTGTACACATAAAATCCTTATGGAGGATGAATTCAAACCAACTATCCAACCTCAAAGGCGTTTGAATCCAAAAGTCCAAGATGTGGTGAAAAATGAAATTGTAAAATTGCTTGACTCCGGACTTATCTACCCAATTTCCGACAGCTCGTGGGTCAGTCCTATCCACGTTGTACCAAAAAAAGGAGGAATGACGGTAGTACTCAATGACGACAATGAGCTAATCCCTTCAAGAACTGTTACCGGATGGAGAGTTTGCATCGACTACCGCAAACTCAATGATGCTACGCGAAAAGATCACTTCCCTCTTCCATTTATTGATCAAATGTTAGAAAGACTATCAGGTTATGATTATTATTGTTTTTTAGATGGTTTTTCAGGTTTCTTCCAAATACCAATTGCCCCCGAGGATCAAGAAAAGACGACTTTCACCTGCCCTTATGGAACCTTCGCCTATAGAAGAATGCCGTTCGGACTATGCAACGCCCCTGCTACTTTCCAACGTTGTATGACGGCTATCTTCCATGATATGGTAGAAGACTTTATGGAAGTCTTCATGGACGACTTCTCGGTGTTCGGTAACTCATTTAGTGATTGTCTCTTTAAACTTGATAAAATGCTTGCTAGGTGTGAAGAAACTAACCTTGTTCTTAATTGGGAAAAATGTCACTTTATGGTTAGAGAGGGAATTGTGTTAGGACATAAGATTTCTGGGAAAGGTATAGAAGTCGATAAAGCTAAAATTGATGTAATTGCCAAACTACCTTACCCCACTAACGTAAAAGGCGTTAGAAGTTTTTTAGGGCACGCTGGATTTTATCGTAGATTCATAAAGGATTTTTCAAAAATATCTAGGCCTATGACCCAATTGTTGCTAAAGGATGCAAAGTTTGATTTTTCTGAAGATTGCAAAAAGGCATTTAATATACTTAAAGAAAAACTAACTTCTGCACCCATTATAATTTCGCCAGATTGGAATCTGCCTTTTGAACTAATGTGTGATGCTAGTGATTATGCTGTTGGAGCCGTACTTGGCCAAAAGATAGATAAGAAATTTAAGCCAATTTATTATGCTAGCAAAACATTGAATAATGCCCAAGAACACTACACCACCACGGAAAAAGAACTTTTAGCAGTAGTTTTTGCATTCGATAAATTTAGATCATATCTTATATTGTCAAAAACTATGGTTTACACTGACCATTCTGCTTTGAAGTATTTGTTCAATAAACAGGATGCCAAGCCAAGGCTTATTAGGTGGGTTTTATTGCTCCAAGGATTCGATATTGAAATTAAAGATAAAAAGGGTGCCGAGAATCTAGCTGCTGACCACTTATCTAGACTTGAAAACCCTGATATGGAAGTGCTTGACGAGAGGGAAATAGCTGATGACTTTCCTGATGAACACCTTATGATGGTAGGAATTAAGAGCAATAATAATGGACCATGGTATGCCGACTTTATAAACTTTATTGTTGCAAATGAAATTCCAAAAGGGCTAACATCCGACGAGAAAAGAAGGTTTATAACTCGCGCTAACGAGTATATTTGGGATGAACCTTATGCCTTTAAATTATGTCCTGACAATATTATACGAAGATGCGTAGACAGTGATGACATCGCAGCAATATTGGCACATTGCCATTCAGGGCCAACAGGGGGACATCACGGTCCAGTCATCACAAGAAGAAAGATCCTGGATGCGGGATTTTATTGGCCCACTATGTTGGAGGATGCGAAAGATTATATAAAAGGATGTGATGCGTGTCAACGATCCGGAAATATTACATCAAGAAACGAAATGCCGCAAAACTATATCCATGTATGTGAAGTTTTCGACATATGGGGATTAGACTTCATGGGACCGTTTCCTGAATCTAAAGGTAATAAATATATTTTAGTTGCTGTTGATTACGTATCAAAATGGGTCGAAGCGCAAGCATCTCCAACAAACGACAGCAAGGTAGTACTTAAATTTTTGCAAAGTTTGTTCTCTAGGTTTGGAATTCCTAAAGCATTGATTAGTGATAGGGGAACACACTTTTGTAATCACCATCTGGGAAAAGCCTTGCAAAAATATGGAGTATATCATAGGGTTTCCACCGCATACCATCCTCAATCAAATGGTCAAACTGAAGTAACCAATAGAGCTATAAAACGAATTCTTGAAAAAACGACTGGGTATAATCCTAAAGGGTGGTCTGACAAGTTAAATGATGCTTTATGGGCATTCCGTACAGCCTATAAGACACCAACGGGATGCACTCCATCTCGTCTTGTATACGGAAAAGCATGCCACCTACCGGTCGAAATTGAACAAAGTGCATATTGGGCTTTGACGAATTGTAATATGGATATGGAAGCTGCAACGAAGAACCGTTTCATGGAACTTAATGAACTCTATGAACTAAGAGATGAGGCCTACAAAAATACTAAGATCTACAAAGAAAGAACTAAAAGATGGCATGACTCGAGGTTACGTGGGGATAAAATGTTTACTATTGGAGAGAAAGTGCTACTATTTAATTCCAGATTAAAGATGTATCCTGGTAAACTTAAATCAAGATGGACGGGACCGTTCGTTGTCAAGAAAGTGTATCCATATGGAACTATTGAAATATGCGATAAAAATGGTTATATATTCAAAGTGAACGGGCAACGTGTGAAGAAATACTTCGATAATAAAATTGAGGATAATGAGAACGAGGTGGTGGAGTTTGAACCTGAAGTATTGGAATGAAGAGCTGAACGTGAGTCTAACTTGAAGACTCTGGAATAAAGACAAGTGCTTACCGGGAGACAACCCGGATTTATCTTTTTCTGTTTTCTGTGTCGAGTCAGTCAGGCCGCACGAAGATACGGCGCATCTCAATTCTGAGATGCGACGCATCTCCTGCAATGGTCATATCTTATTTTATTTTTCTGCATTTTTATTTTCGACTTTAAAACTCTTTATCAGTTTATTTTTAATGCGGCGCATCCCTGTTTAAGGATGCGGCGCATCTTTATTCTGATCCGTATTTATTCCAGGCTCGATACGACGTATCTTCTTCCATAAGATACGGCGCATCGACTGACCTGATGATTTTCAGTTTTAATTTTTTAAGTTTTATTTTTCCTAACTACTAATGTATTATGCAAGTTGAACCTTTCTTATCTTAGGTGTGTTTTAAAGTGTTGGTGGTATTATAGTTTCCTGGATTTCCTGTGGATACATCAAGTATGAAGCTTTAACGTTCTCATCCACAAGAAAGATGATTTTTGCTCTTATACTAATGGAGGATCATACCGAGCAAATCTCAGGGGAGTTTTTCTGTTCTAATTCTTTTATTTTCCAGTTTTTAACCTTTTATACAAACAAAGAGGACGTTGTTTAACTTAAGTGGGGGGATTGGAGAATTAGAACACTTAACAATTACTTGTCCTAAACTTTTTCAAAAATTATGCTTAAAAATATGCTTAATATATCAAACTTAAATTTTTTTAGCATGTTTTTGTTTAAGATCTAAGTTGCATAGCTGCACACATGACGTTATTTTCAAAAATTGTGATTTTTCAAAATTCACAAATCTATGAGTGTGCCGGTGACTTGTAAACTTTAGAACTTGGCTTGTATACTATTCGAGACCACCATAATGAGTATTATTTATATAATTGGAATGACTTGTCTAAATTGGTAAAATTTCTAGGATTACACCCAAATAGCCTTTATATGTTATGTGTTATTAACTAACTACACTGGTTAGTTAACCCCCAAATAAACCCTTTTGTTACTCTCATTTTTAGAGTAAGATACCCCTAGAAAAACACTCAGAGCCATTCCTTTCGTTTCTTACACCTATGTTTAAAATGTTTCGTTACACCCTTACACCTTAGCCTACCCTGTAGATTAGAATCCGTGGTTGGTTAATTGCTATAGGCAGAGTGTGTTTCCTTACATTACCTGTGTTCGCGTGCGTAATTCATTATCTATGGTTAGGTCGGGAAATTGCACAATGCAATTGGAGTGAAAGTAAATATTGTATATTTTGGAGTTTATTTTTCGTGTGTTTACTACTTTCGCTATTACCGTTATTTCTGAAAGTATGAAAAAGAAAATTATCCGGAAAAAAAAAAGGTTATAGTGATGTGGTGAAATTTTACACATCTATCTTTAAAGTTTACTAAAAAAAAAAAAAAAAAAAAAAAAAAAAAATCGAAAAAATGTGAGAAAAGAAAAAGAAAAAGAGTTGGAAGTTATTTTTAAACCAACTTATGTAAAGTTATGTAAGTGGTCGATATCACCACTATTTGTTGTACTATATCTATGGATTGAATGGGAATTGGCAGTTATGGGAACGCCAATTAAGGTTTATTCTTTGATTAAGATCTTGTTGAGTATAATTCGTGTCTACCTAAAGCGTGTGTTTCAAGTGTTAAAGCGTGAGTTATTCAATGATATGAGTCTTATTCATGGGATGGTTGGGATAATGATTAACCACACTTAGGATTTTAATTTATTTGTTTTGTTTATTTTTATTTTTACACCAATTTATATCCCAAATGTTATCCATGCCCTTTATTATTCTTTTTCCAACCAAACCTTTGATTTATTGAGATTAGGGATTTGAGCAATCTTAAGTATCGTAGTCGTGGATTCGGCTATGTATTTATGATTTTGTCGCCCTTTTTTGATATATTATTATTGGTGAAGTTTGGACCTATCTTTAGCCTATTCGAGTTAAGGATTTGAGCAATTGCAAGTATCGTGTTCGTGGATTCGATCATGTATTTGTGATTTTGTCGCCTTTTCTAGAATTTGAGATCGATAGTGAAAGAGAATAATTAACCCTTAAGCCTAAAAACCCTTTTTACTGCTTTAGACTTGTTATTCCTTGGCTTTAGTGGTGGAGATGTGTATACTTGCCAAGCTTATGATAGAATATTCGTCTCGACTGGACAGTTAAACGGTTAGATTTGCTTTTATCGACTTATTTTATTTTACTTCTAATTCGTTAAGTGTTTAGTTGTGTGATTATGGAATAAACGAATACATGCTTAAATATAAAAATAAATCCTAACATCTTTTAGGATACATTTTCATAAAAGAAATTCTAAGGTTTACTTGGGGACAAGTAAAGTTCAAGTGGGGGGATATTTGATGAACTCAAATAAGTACATTTTATTACTATCATTTATCCTATTAATTTGACTTGTTTTACTATATTATGTATGAGGATTGATACTTAATCGTTTACTTTTGTAATTCTCAGGTAAAAACAAGCATTTGGTGAAACTTAGCAATTCTGGACTGATTATGGAGCATAACATGCATAAAGTTAAGAGTCTACTGAAATGAAGAAGATCAAGACTAATCTGCTCCAGATGCGCCGCATCTCACTCATGACATGCGCCGCATCTCTATCAAGATATCACCAGATACGATCCAAGATACAAGAGGACATGCGCCGCATCTAATCATGGAGTTACGCCGCATCTTCTGGCGGTGTACGAATATTCCTGAATATTATAATCTTGGACCCCACACGAAGTTAAGTACATGCGCCGCATCTACTTACTAGATGCGCCGCATCTTCCCTCAGACAGACACTATAAATACCCCAAGACCAGACGAATTTCGTACGCAATATATTATAACCTAAGTCCGAACAGGAGAAACAAAAGGATGAATTCAGTCAAGGAGGCAGCACAAGACACACCCAAATCAAGGATACAAGAGCTGTAAGAAGGTGCTGCATGTGTTTAATTCATTAAGTAGTTTTGTTTTATTGCGTTAGCAAACTTTAATTCATCAGGATTGGTGGCTTGTGTAATGTGACAACGAAAGATTGCACTCCCTTTAATACTTGCTTTCCCATCAATTAAAGTTTATATGTTGATGTCTTTGGTTACTACTTATTAGTGCATTGATAACCTCTGTGTTTATTAGTGGCTTGCGGGCATTTGACTGCGGGACATAATGTGGCTCCCACGGTTATTACTAAATTGATCACTTAGGAATAACTTTTAGACATAAGTAATCATTAAGGGTTTACTCGCCGATAAGATTAGGACCAACGAGAAAGGGTTAACTACATACACTTCATATAAAGCTATCAATAAAACAAGTGACAATCTACTTAATCATAAGGACAACCCTCTTACTGTCTCGAGTATTTATCTGTGTACGTGTGTGCTACTTGCTGATTCGTGCCTATTGGTTTATTTTATTATTTAATTGCAAACAAATCGTACCAGTCTCTCAGGCTGAAACCCCCTTGCGTTAGGATATTAAAATACTGATTAGAATAACGAGATAATACGTTCCACTCTTAGTGATCGACACTCTACTTACCATTATATTCATACTGACCGGGTACACTGCTCGTTAAGTGTGTGTGTTATTGATAAGTCGGCTAAATATAAATTTAAAACTTGAGTAGGCATTAAAACTGCTAAACCGCAACGACACATCACGCGCATCAATCATCTTAAGGGTGAATTGACCTCAATTCCACGCGCCACTTTTGTGGTAATTATCCAAATAACTTGGGTCTTTATGACTCATGCAGTAGTAGGATATAGTCGGCGATAATTGGAGGTAATTCTTTGATCGGTGAACCCAATACCTCAATTAAAACTTTGTTGATTTAACTCTTAGCCTCTATAGGTAAATAAAATTGTTTTGAAAACTTATGATACGAAGATGTGTGCATGATTCTTCGTACATATTTTGATTGTCACATCAAAATAAATACCCTAAAAATTTAAGTCCATGCTATCTAATTATAAGAGACACTTGGAGTTAATATTTAGCGTAAGTGAGACCTTGACCTAGATATTAATGACAAGGTAAATTTCCATGGCGTGAGACCGTGACATGGAGTATTTGCAGTTTCTAAATTAGACGACTTAATTAAGTTGTAAGTGAGACCTTGAAACTTAAAGCATGAGATGGGAAGAAACATGCTTACATTGCAAAATTGTTTTTGGCAAATGTAATTCCCATAATGATCTAGGAGTCGGAAATTGTTTGCCGATTATTATACGACAGATTACCATATTTTGTACTTTCACTGCTAGCAGATCAACTGATGGAGTGAAACTATGGAAATTTGGATCCTAGTTTTCAAGAAGATTAAATGGATATATGAATATTTCCTGGGTAATTTTCTTTTCTTGAAAAATTATATTATCGAAAATACTAAAATTGAATTTTGTAAATTCTTTTAATGTATTAATACAACGTTAAAACCGTAAACGTGGGGCATTCTTTTAGTGGTAAATTTGATCTACACCCATAGGGGTTTTTGGCTAGAGTCAACTTTACTAAAAGAATAAACCTAGTCTTCTTTCTTTGAGAAAAGTGAGACTTAATTCTATTCTTCTTCATGAATGAGAAAGGTATGATAGGAAAATTAGAATTGTCTAAATTCTAAGAAATAACTCATAGCAAACTTTAATAGTTAAGAAAATTGCACACTTTATGAGTTATTAAATTAGAAGCTAGACTGATTACCGCAAAATTGGTAAAAGGAAAACTAGCATACTTTGCCTAGTTGTTGTGCTTTGACCACTTAAAGATGCTACATACCATTGTGGGGATGGTAGACATATCAAGGAAGAAATTGCATGCCCAATTTTTTTTCAAGTTAATTGCATTGATGGATAGTCCATCATTTACAAATTAGAATACATTCTTTTAGTACCTAAGTAATTGTTACGTATGGGATTTCTCAAAGGTGTAAGAAAGTAAATAGCACACTATTTGCTTTTGCTGGTTATGAAACACTTATAATGTTGTCAAATCCAGTGGGAGCATTGTGTTGTAATTACTGAATAATGAATTAATGTAATGATTTGTAACTCAGTGGGAGCTACAAGCTTTGTTATCTTGGTAGTAACCCAAATTATCTCTAGAATGTCTTGAGATAATTACTTTCCAATTGTAGACACTTGTGGTTTTAAGGATAGTCATGTACATTTCCTTACTAGACAAGGTGGTTCTATATTTATTAATATCTATGACACAATCATATTGATCACATAAACAAACAAGTGACGTGTTGTTTATCTGATACATGATGTTGTTCCATGCACAAATGGGAGAAATCTTTATTGTGTGCAAGGAACAACACATAGGGATATGATTCAAAGGATTCTCTTGACTGCAAGGTAAGAGACTAATGTTCTAATGTGACTTAATCACATCTAACTAATAGAACACTTGAAGTTGTAATCTACGTCATGTGAGAGCTTGGACTAGATTACAATGGAAAGGTAAATTTCATACTTTCATTACTAGCAGATCAACTGATGTAATGAAACTATGTTAATTTGCAAGTTTCTAAATTTGATACTTATTAGAACAAGTGTCAATATGGTAATAAGACTACTTCAAACTAAATATTTATGTATTATTGGAATGACATAAATGAAGTAATCTTATACTACTTCAAAATTTGAATATTTATATATTCTTAGAATGTCATAAATAAATGAAGTAATAAATTAACTTGAAATTACTATTGAAACCAAATTGTGGTGTTCATGATTACTTTAGTTATACATGTTTATATTTTATTGTAAAGTTATAAATATGAAGTCTTTTAATTGTTACAAGACTTATAATAAAGTAAGACGTTAACTTGTTATGTTTTTTAATTAAGACATATACAAGAAGTCATTGAGTTGATCAATGATTTATAACGTATATTGGGATTATAACAGTTTATGTCTTTTTGTTAAGACATGGACATGAAGTGACTTGGTCAAAAAGTACTTATGTTATATAGCATGCAATTGGCTTGGAAATTCTATTATACCATTAAGCTGACTTAGTTGGTGAATAGATAAGCCAAACGAAATACATTTATCTTACATATTGTAAGATTGTCTTACAATATTAATCCTAATGAAATACATAATGTTTATGGTACGTTCAGTTAGGAAATCAAACTCTTGTTATATTGTTTGATTAAAGATAACTATATCTTCCTTTCTTCCAAAAGTTATCAAGGTTAGAAAATTGAGTATGGGTAGTATATACTCAATAAGACTCCAACCTAGAAGATCAATAAGACACCATTTATTATGGAATGTGATGAATCATATAAAGTCTTAAAATTGAAGTTATGAATTTGTTAAACTACTTATGAGTAGGTTATTAACAAATTAATGTAAGGAACTGTCAATATGTATTTGTAATGTCCCAAAAGAGAACAATTTTGTGTTGCTCTACTTGCTAAGTATTTATAGATAGTCTATAAATTTCAAAAGGCAAGTGGGAGGTTTTATCTTGAAAAGATAAAATTACAAGATACATAATCTTCTAAAAATACACTAGTAAAGTCATGATGAGGATAAACATGTTAATGTTAAATCTCAAGATGATGGAATTCTCATTCATAGATCCGTAAGGATATCTCAAATATTTGAATAATATGTTGAGGATTATGAGTTACAGGATTATGGTAAACCTGTTGATTATTAAGATGAATTGCAAATATTGAATTTGGCAAATTACTCATACTATGAATGCTTAGATGCAGTCTAGAAAGATAACTAGTTTTGGAAACTTAGTTAATCTTGAACTCTATAGTTACACTATAGAATGAAGATGAGTTTCTTCAAAAGGAATGAAAATCCTAGTGGTTTAAATCTTTGTGTAAAAATCATATGGACAAATTTTGTATACATATTTAATGTATGGAAAGATTATTAATCACACTTAAGCAATTAACTGTGATTGAAATTCTTTCTAGGCACATTAAATATATAAAGATTATGATTGTCATTCTTAGTTACATTAATACGAAATTGACAATGGAATATCAAAACCCTTTCTTGAGTAATTATTTGTGTGAGGACGATAAGTAATTAAAAGGGGTATTTGAATTCAAAATAATCTTTGGAAGTATACAAAGTACAATAATTCATGAATGGATTAAGGCATGCATCTAGGAGATATACTTATGTTTAATTATTAAATTCAGTTTTGATTTATAATTAAAATAAGACGATTCATTAGTATTCCTGAAAGCTAGTGGGAGTGTTATATTTATTTTCTTATTTCATATATGTTATATGTTGTATAACATATAGGAAGTAACATTCCATTAACATTAAATGTTAAGTCTTAGTTTGGAATGAAACTTCACTTGGAAATTTAGGAAATAAACATACAACCTTGGAATATATGTTTATTGTTATAAACAAAGCGGCAAAATAAATAATTCTAATAGAACATGATAAACTATTAGAAAGTCTGAATAGAAACATATCTTTGAAAAGATATAACATGAATAAAATCTAAGTTTGACACAAGGATTTTTCATGTACATCATGTTGTTTGTTGTATCATGCTTGGATGAAAGATGATTTGACAACATTAATATCTAATTGAAAGTTATTAGATAACTAAATGTAATGGATATGGTTGGATATAGAATTAACATCCTCATCCTGGAATTGCTCCTAAATTTTAAGTATGAACCATATGGCAAATTGTTGCGTAACTGATATAGCCGACAAATCTTGTAAGATTGGAAGGTATCAAACATTACACAATGGATATTAAAGTTTACGGGATTTTAAAGAGCATATTGTTGTTTGCATACAATGATGCTAATAAAATTGAGATGACACTCAATACTAGTCATGGTTGGATTTCATCCTTGTTAATGGCCATGTGTACTAGTTATGCTTAATTGTGAGCATAGTTGCATTTTACATTAAAGAATTAGAATACTTTAAACTATAAAAGGTTTGATAGTTTAATTGTCATAAATTGGTGGTTGAGGATGTCATACATTTTATGAAATATTATGTGGCAATATCAAGATAGTTGAATGCACACAAACAAGAACTTCACTAATTGAATTCTTGAAATAAGTATTCTCAAAATTTCGATAGATCATGATTAGTTGATTTATGCCTTGTCAACAAGTATACTTGACATGAATTGAGGCATAATTCGTTAATAAGAATTATCATGCATTGATCTATTTTAGTATTTGGATAAGGGATGTTAAGAAATTATTATTTACAATGAATTAAAGTACTTGGTACGTTTGTTTTCATTAATAATAAATTGTATCCTATATTTGCATGTTTAAATCCATGAATAACTTATGTTATTCTAAATTGTCCGTTGTCGATTAATGATATGGGAATATCATTAAATTAAGACAAATCTGAGTATTGGTAGAATATACTTGAAAGTATATTGATGCGTTGTCATACCAATTTCACATGATATTCAATGAATTGAATATAGGACTTATCCCAACTTCATGAGATTACTTTATGGATCTTGTCATCAAGTAAATCATGTGAATATAGTTATCCTCAGACTTGAGATGCCAGATAACTGTCATGCATGTAGTGCATTTCTGTGATTCAATTTACCGCTATACGTAACTGGTAGCTATAAGGATTGTTTTCAGGAATGTTGCAAAGTGCATGGGTTATGCTCGTAGTCAAGATAGAATTTGTTCCTCTAAAATTTATTTGGAGTTTAATACTGCTGGGCCCCTCGTAGGATTGACAAGATGTTTGTGCGGCCGCACCCAAGATCTCCCCCGAATATGTTCAGAAGATTTGGTAATCTTGCTCAATCAGAAACAACGAGAAACAGAATGATTAATAAAGAATGATTGAGATCCATATCTTTATTAATGTAGTATTAGAAACAAAAGGATGAGTATGATGATGAATCATCGAATGGTTTTTCCAGGAGACCACCACCCGAGTTGCACTGGGGGCATTGGTGTGTTGATAGACGCTAACCAATGTCATTACCCTTTTAATAGATTTTCAAGTGGGAGCTGTTAGAGTTGTGGAAAAATATTAAATCGTGTATGACTAGAATCGAACTCGGGACCTTGGGATTGCACACTTTACGTATGAATGATTAATGTAAATAATTAATATATATAACTGTTATATATTTTAATTATTTGAACACGAAATAACGACTAATGGACGTTAAGTAATTAACGGAATTGACTAACGACCGTTAGTGAATCAAGGAAGGACCATAGGTGAAAATAGAGGGACAAGAAAGTTCTAGAACTCCTTTGGAAGTTTAGGGCCGATCGTATAAGGGTTTAGGAAACCGAATTCAAGTCTAACTTGTCCTCCAAGATATGTAGCCTATAAATACAAAGGCAAGGGTTATTAGTTTTTACCTTGTGCACTATTACTATAAACCTAAGTTTTCTTCTTTCTTCCTTGCTCTAAAAATCAGTCGACATACCCTAGGGGGTAATTGATCCATTGTTTTTTGTTAAACAAATTGTTTGGTTTAATTCGTGTTTTTCACTAGCATCAAACATTAATTGGTTATAGTACGTGTGTACAAAACCTTGGTAATTAACTTACTTTAGTTAATACCATCTTGGATTGAGAAACAAAACGGTAAGGGGTTTCTCGTCAATCCTATTGTTTGATTAAAGAAGAAGAATTGAAGTTAGATCCTTGTTCTTGCTAGGATCAAAGGTACGTTATCTTTATTATTCGGTTAAACTATTTACACGTTAAATTATTGATTCTTTGCTTCCGCTACGTGCTTTGGTGATGTAGAATTAATTATATAATTGTTATGGTATTTAAATTCTAAAACACTCATTTCATAGAAACTCGATGAAACCATTATATGCTTGTTGTTGATTTGATGAATAGGTCTGATTTGATGAATAGGCATCATGAATTGAATCTTGTCCAGCAATGGTTTGGGGACTAGACCCTTTCATCATTGGGGAACCTCTCGCAGCTTGATTGGTCATGAGATTTGATTTTGTGTGGCATCTGTTGAGTGACAAAGTCAGATCAGTAATCTTACTACTCCTATCTTCATATGTTGATGGCATACGTCCATGCTTTATTACATTTTCTCTTTCACGACTCTTTGACGGAGCTAACACTTGTTGCTTTTCTTTAACTTCCCATCTTCCACCACGACATCTCTGGCACATGATTAAATATTTTTGTTAACAATTAGCGAGGATAAAACTAATAATATACTTGAAGAAAATGATATATATATATGTATCTGTTTTTTTATACCAGTTAACAGTAAGTGTGAGACTACAAGTAAGATAGCTAAGTTATAAAATAGCAATTATATAAATTTAAAGGAGGGTTACAAATTGTGCCAAGACCATCCAAATAACTTCAAAAATGTGTATGCAATTATCTTATTTTAGTCTTAGTTAGTTGATTATTGGCCCGCCTGGATTTTTCATTATTAAAGCTTATTTCTAACAGATTAACATTGTTGATACAAAATTATCATATTTTGAAGTATCTGAAGAGACTTTGAAAACTAAGTCTTAAAGATAACTAGTCCGTAAACGTGAGCCTTGTTTCACAAGTAGTAAATTTTATAGAGCTTGTGTGTTGCATCAAAATCTTTGTTAAGTAGCAACCTGCATTCTTGTAAGACCAGGGATATTCATAAGCTTAAGAATCTCCATAGGATAACATCCTGATACGAAAACACAATGATTTTGTGACAGACAAATGAGTAGAGTAACTATTGGAAATACAAATATTAAAAGATGATATATGTTGGAATTTTAATAACATGACTACTTTATAAATTAAACACATAACATCAAAGAGAACATGCGGAAGCTAAGGATCAATAACACATAATTAGTTAACCGAATAATAAAGTAAACGTACCTTTGATTCTAGCCAAAGAAGATCAACTTCAAGTATTCTTCAATCAAGATCAAGAACCCTAATTAGGGTTTATAAGTGGATTAGCGAATTACCCCTTACCGTTTTGTAATTCAATCCAAGATATTAACTATAGTGAGTTAATACCACGTTCTTGTACACACGTACTATAACGAATTAATGTTTATGCTAGTAACAAAACCACAAACGATTTTTTGCTCAACAAAAAAATCGATCAATCCCTTTTGAAGGGTTTGGTCAATCGGTTTTGATCAAGGAAAAGAGAAGAGAAAACAATTAGGTTTATTGTGTGTACAAGTGATGCAAAACAATGACCCTTGATTTTGTATTTATACTAATTGTATCTTGGAGAACAAGTTGGATAAGGATTGGGTTACCCCAACCCTAACCACGACCGGCCATAGCCCAAGGGGGGCTTCCGGATCCTTCTCGACTTCCAATTTACAATCCAGTCCTTCTCTTTAATATTTAACGGTAGTTAGTCAATTGTCGTTAACTACTAACGTCCGTTAGTCATTATTTGTGTTTTAATAATTAAATATATAACTTTTTATATATTAATTATTATCCATTAATTCTCCATACGTAAAGTGTGCAATCCCGTGGTCTCGAGTTCGATTCTAGATATACACGTATTAATATTTGTCCACAAAACTAACAGCTACCACTTGGACATCTATTAATAGTGTAATGACATTGGTTAGCATCTAGCAACACGCCAATGCCCCTAGTACAACTCGAGGGTAGTCTCCTGGAAAAACCTTTCGATGATTCATCATCATACTTATCCTTTTGTTGCAAATACCACATTAATAAAGATATGAGAGGATCAAACACTTAGGATGTAGCTCCTTTATAATGTGTTTAAGATACTTTGAGGTTATACTGTTAAGTATGCAGAATCTACTTAACAATACTTAGAAGGTTTTGTTTGATGTAACAGTAAAGCAGTATGAACAATGAACACAGTGTTTAACTTCAAACGATTCAATATTATTCAAGAATAATACGAGTGATCTCAATATCACTAGGGTTACAATGACCTTGAATCTTAACAAAACTTGTATGACTCGTACATAAACATCTAACCTAGGATCTCCTTTTATAGACATAAGGAGTCCTTTACAAGATAAGTATCTACCCTTATATTTCTAACTAATTATGATATACATACAATCTATACCATACTTATCCTTGACACATCCTTCTAGAACCTTTTCATGCAGCAGTACCTTCTGTTGTATACTAACAGTACTAATTTAATAGTTTGTACTGTTAGTTATCCTTTAGCAGTCTTCAATTATAAACTAACAAATCTTCCAGCAGTACTAAGTCAGAAACATTTAATTCCCAACAATCCTCCCCTAAACTTGTGATTTACCATAAATCATCAAGTTTTCTGAATTAAATGCATACCTTTGAGGATTGTGAGGACTCTTCCAAACACTATCTTCTGAGCTTCATATCTTCGGCTTGCTGGAAAATCTTTTTCACCAATGCTCTTGCCATTTCAGATTCTTCATCAACTTGAAGCTTTGATGACAACATAACCAGTAGTACTCTTGCCCTGAGTGGGTAATCTTTCTCTACTAACATGTAGATTTCCACTCCTGCTCTAGTTGAGACTCTGTGAACTCCATAGTTGTCAAATAACATCCATGTGGTATCCAGGTTATGAGCTTGAAACCTCTAGAGTGAATCATTTGCATTTGGCTCATAAATTCTTTTCAGCTTAACCCATAGCTCTTTGTCCTTATCATCTGTAGGATCAGCAGACCTAAACCTTTCTTGAACTAAACTCCAAAGCTTATCCAAGTCTTCTCTTTCAAAGGCTTTTATCATGTCTTCAAAGAACTTGTAGACTTCAAACTTTCCTCCGACTCTGATGATTTTCCATCCCATGATCATTCCATCTGAGTACACCTCTCAATCAATTATGGGATGCTTGGCTTGAATGGGATCAACATTTAGAGCTTTTGGAATCACCACCATCATTCCATGGATCTATTCATCAGTTAATATCTCTTCTTCTTCCTCAGCTGATTTTTTTCAACTGGTTCTTCATGAACTAATTCTTCTTCAGTTTTCTATTGCTTAGACTCTTCTGATTCCAATTGTTTTGCGGCGCTCTTCTCTCCTCTTCCTTCACTCCTTTCAAGATCACCTCTCAGAAACATCTGCATTCTCCTATGAGAGTTAATGTAAATCCTTTCAATTTCTTCAAAAGATCTTCCCTTGAAGTGATGTTCTTTCTAGGTATCATGGTGTTTCAGATATGTCTTCATATAAGATAGTTGTTCTTCCCTTGAAGGAGGTTTCTTCTGATAGGTTTTCTTCTTTCTTCTAATCTGCTCCAAAAGGTCACCAATAGCTTGTTCTTGTTCTTCCCTTGTAAACTTTGACCTTTCTTCTTCTTGTAACTTTGTAGCTAACTCACTATCAGCTAGAACCTGAGCAGCTCTTTCTTCTTCTTCTATTTGAAAATTGTGCTCAACCATAAACCTTGCTAATCTTTCTTCTTCAGCTGCCCTTGCTAACTCCTCTTCATGAAACCTCTGAGCTAATTCTTCATCAAGAGCAATCTGTGCTTGGTTCTTCATGGTTGTCTTCTGAGAAGATTCTTCCTCTACCATAATTCCTTTTCCCTTGTCTGTTCTTGATTTTTTTGACCTTCTAGTGTATACTGCATCAGCAGTACCTTGTGAACCACCAGTACCTTGTTCCTGAATACTAGCAGTACCATGTATAACACTACCAGTACCTTCTGTCATTCCACCAGTACCTTGATTCATTTGTTGTTCATGCCTCCCCTAAGTATCAAACTCCTCTTGAACCAAAGAAACTTGAGGATCTTAATCTAACTGGGCAATCTTCCTCCCCTGTTTGGAAGATTCCTCACCTTGACCATCACTTTGACCATCTGATGAACTAGATGAAGAAGAGGATTTAGTGGATGCTACCATGTGAGTTGATCTCATTCTTGTAAGTGTCTTGACCTGTTGTTACAATTTCTTGACTTTAAGCACCAGTTTTGTATATACCTTGCCAAACACCTTCTTGTGAGAGGTGAGATCAGCTTCCAAAGTGGTGACCTTCTTAGACAATTTTGTACATAAATCCATCAATTTCTTAAGTGACTTGTTGCCCTCAGCACATCCTGATGTGTAACCCTCAGGGAGAGGTGCATCATGGGGCAAAGACTCATAGTCCACCACATAGTGAGCCTCTGAGCCTGATGCGTGGTTTTGCAACCTTACAACAGGTTTTACCTCTCGAGGGATCTCAAGAGGCTTACAACCCCACCAGGCAGTGTACCTGACCGATGTAGTATAGTGTAGTGGTAAGTACGGGGGATTGATCGTTCTCCACAGGGAATAGTGTTCGTTAGGTATGAAAAACTACTCTAATAGGTCTAAGGGTGAGAGAAGATTCTTTTTTTTATGTTTTTATAATTTTATGAAAGCAAGTAAAATCTCGGGTTTGAAGGAGTGGGCGGAATTAGTTGCTAGTCAACTAACCCAAGTTACTACGAATGCAAATAAAATAAAATAACAGAAAATGAAAAGGTGGTAAAACTTATATGGAGAGAAATGTGTTTACTTAGATTTCCTTACTCCCTAACTATCTTTTACCGGTTGATTAGTGTGTATTAATTGCGTGGATGACGGGTGTATTCCTTAATACCAATCGTGGGGTGGCGTACATACTTCCCCAACTCTACAAGCTCCTACTTCACTCCTATGTCGAGCCGGCTAGGAAGCTCCTAACATGGGATCACTAGAATTCGCTCATGCATTAAATACAACCATAAAAACCTTTAGTACGCATTGGTTCATGTTTCTTAAGACGTTCAAGCAAGTTACCGAATAGGAAGTTAGCCAGTTTTCTTAAGCCTAACATAGATGAACAATCATCCAATATAACTAACAACACACTAATAACCAATAATCAATAGCTAGGTTTCATTAGATCTAAGCAAACACAAGATAAATCTAGCCTAGCATGTTAAACAAAAGACAAGAACAAGATAGAATCAAACAACACATAGACATATTGAATGATTAATTGATAACTTATCTTCAATGTAACATGGAAGATCTCAAGGCAAAAAGCCTTGAAAAAGTTGCCAAATTCGTCTTAGGGTTTTCACACACAAAGTTCCTTAATAAGTTCCACCCTAATGACAAAAAATTGCAAAACTATATATAGACTTTCAGATCTGACGGCGTCACGTTATGGAGTGTGACGTCGTCACCTCGCCGCTTTTAGGGTTCCCGGATGACCTTCTTGACGCCGTCCCTCTTTAGCTCTCCAAAATCCGTTCTGGCTTATCAAGGCGTGACGCCGTCAGGATTATGCGTGACGCTGTCCCTCTTTAAATTAAGCGGTGACGACCTTGATCACATTAAAGCGTGACGCCGTCAGAATTCCATGCAAATTTCTCTGGCTTATCATGAGTAATTTTCACATCCACCTTTTCTTGCCAAGCCATGACGCCGTCCAGAACAAATCCTGACGCCGTCAAAGGTAGTTTCCAGCACAATTTTGAGACTTTGTCGTTTTCTTCACTTTTATGCTCCAAAAACGTCCAAAATGCCTCCTTTTCCAGATTTCTCCTCAAAAGTACCTAAAATGACAAAAGGAACGATTTAGGGCAATATTTGATCAAATAAATACGATTTAGGGCTTAAATGACCCCTTAAAAGCGGTACACTTTTCGCTTCATCAAATACCCTTACACTTGAGATTTGCTTGTCCTCAAGCAAATGCGCTTTTATTCTAATCAAAATACAAGTTAGGGGTCATTTAATGCTAACATAAAAGTAATTACAACAAATATTCGTTCCACTTTAATCATAATAAGCACGGAGATTACAAACTAGCACCTCACAAGTAGTGTTTAGATACTCACATCTCTCAAGTGTCATCAAAATAAATCTCATAAATGAAAACGGATAATATCTCTCACTACCTGTCATAGCAAATAGATTACCATAGGCTTGGGAAAGGATCGAAAACCTCCTCCACTAGGCGTAAGCACCTAAGATAAACTATCAAAGAGGGCTTTTAAACGGGTTATAACGTTAGGTGTAGGGAAAAGGAAAACACGGTTTTGTTGGATAAAGGATATTTTAATGGTGGCGAGTTAAAGATCTTGATCAATTACATGTACTATACAATGTTGCTAAGCCAAGACTCGACTCGATCTTAAGCTAATGAAAGAAAATAACAAAAACATAAAATAAACATAAAATGAAACGGGATGGTAGTCCGTATGTTTTTTCTATTTTTCTTTTTCTCATTTTTTTTTTGTATTTTTCTTGATTTTTTTTTTTTTTTTTTTTTCATACACTCTTGCCCTACCATCCAAAATAATAAATCATAGGGGCGTTGCATTCCCCTTACACTTGAACTTTTACATAACTTTACAAATAACTAATCTAATGACTCGAATTAAGATAATTGAAAAACTTGGAGTACTTTTAAAATATTTAGCACATATGGGGGTAATAAATGATGTTCTTCCCCATTACTCCATTACACTAGTACTTTACCCATGAGTCCCAATCGTCCCAAAACAATATGTACAAGGATATGACTCGACTTAGCAACCATGTAATCAATTAGATAATTAACTTGGGGTTTAAACAAATGTTGTCACAATAATGCACTAAAAATGAGTGCATACAAGCTAGGCTAAGGCGATTTGGGTGTACATTTAAGTGGGGTGTAAACAAATTCCTCCTTTAAGTAAAATGCTTAAAGTTAGAAACGAAAAGATAGGCTCTGAGGGGTGTACTAGGGGTATCGTGTACTAAAAATGAGTACAACGCAAAGGGTGGGGGAGAATTACTTGACCAATGTAGCCAAAGTAATTATAACAAAAACACAGGTGTAAAACAATGGGTTAATCCTAATGCCTCTTATCATGTAGTAAATCTAACTACACGAATGTAGTCTCACTTGTGGCCTTGGAATGGTCCTAACGCAAGTTCTAGAATCTAAGTGCTACCGGTACACACATCATAGCATAAATGCTTTTCCTACCAATTCTAGGGGCGAACCTCACATATTTGGGGTGGAAAATTTTTTTAGTGGTACGGTTTTTGTGCTAGTCATATAACTCCTATCCGTGAGACGCTCATTAGAATCAAAGTTTCACTCCTATATGTTGTAAAAAAATTTAAATTTGGCACTAAAATTACCCTAACAGGTATTTATCTCAGTTTTATTACACATCTACTATTAAACAAACAAAAATCAAGCGTAATAGCATTCTCTAAAATCGTACTTTTACCCCCCCTTACACTTAAGATGAACATTGTCCCCAATGTTCAAATAACAAATGTAAAAGCATAAAGGTAAAAGAATGAAATCAAATACTCCCCTGATTCGTTCGGTGGATAATGAAGTAACACGGTTAGATCTTCTTCCAAAGAGAATGTAAAAGCTTCATGACTAATGCATCGCCGTAAGCTTGATCCAAAACATTTCCTTGTCCAAAATAACCTGTTAAACCTGAGAAAACAAACACGAAAACCTGCATAACATCGGCGGGATAAACTCTATATATAAGGATATAATGCTTGTGGAATGATAATTTTGCAGATTCCTGGAGATTATAAGTTAGAGATTTAATAAAAACTTTTTATGAAAACAAAACTTTCAAAAATTTTCTGATGCGTGGGTTTTGCAACCTTACAACAGGTTTTACCTCTCGAGGGATCTCAAGAGGCTTACAACCCCACCAGGCAGTGTACCTGACCGATGTAGTATAGTGTAGTGGTAAGTACGGGGGATTGATCGTTCTCCACAGGGAATAGTGTTCGTTAGGTGTGAAAGGCTACTCTAATTAGGTCTAAGGGTTGAGGAAGATTCTTTTTGTATTTTTATATTTTATGGTAAGCAAGTAAAATCTCGGGTTTGGAAGGAGTGGGCGGAATTAGTTGCTAGTCAACTAACCCAAATTACTACAAATGCAAATAAAATAAAATAACAAAAATGAAAAGTGGTGAGAAACTTATGTGTAGAGAAATGTGTTTACTTAGATTTCCTTACTCCCTAACTATCTTTTACCGGTTAATTAGTGTGTATTAGTCGCGTGGATGACGGGTGTATTCCTTAATACCATTCGTGGGGTGGCGTACTTACTTCCCCAAACTCTACAAGCTCCTACTTCACTCCTATGTCGAGCCGGCTAGGAAGCTCCTAACATGGGATCACTAGAATTCGCTTGTGCATTAAATACAACCATAAAAACCTTTAGTACGCGTTTGGTTCATGTTTCTTAAGACGTTCAAGCAAGTTACCGAATAGGAAGTTAGCCAGTTTTCTTAAGCCTAACATAGATAAACAATCATCCAATACAACTAATAACACACTAACAACCAATAATCAATAGCTAGGTTTCATTAGATCTAAGCAAACACAAGATAAAATTAGCCTAACATGTTAAACAAAAGACAAGCATAAGATAGAATCAAACAACACATAGACACATTGAATGATTAATTGATAACTTATCTTTCAATGAAACATGGAAGATCTCAAGGCAAAAAGCCCTGAAAAAGTAGCTAAAATCGTCTTAGGGTTTTATCCCAAAATTCCACACACTAAGCTCTCTCCTAAATGACAAAAAATTAGAAAACTATATATAGACTTTGACATCTGACGGCGTCACCTTATGCATTGTGACGCCGTCACCTCGCCGCTTTTAGGGTTCCCGGATGACCATCTTGACGCCGTCCCTCTTTAGCTCTTCAAAAATCCATTCTGGCTTATCAAGGCTTGACGCCGTCGGATCCTGAACGTGACGCCGTCCCCTTATGATTTAAGCCGTGACGCCCTTGATTTAGTTAAAGCGTGACGCCGTCAGAATTCTCATGCAAACTCACTGGCCCGTCATGAGTAAATTTCACATCCAACTTTTCTTGCCAAGGCATGACGCCGTCCCATGTTAATTGTGACGCCGTCAAGAGTAACTTTTAGCCGATTCTTGAGACTTTGCCGTTTTCTTCACTTTAATGCTCCAAAAACGTCCAAAATGCCTCCTTTTCCAGATTTCTCCTCAAAAGTACCTAAAATGACAAAAGGAACGATTTAGGGCAATATTTGATCAAATAAATACGATTTCGGGCTTAAATGACCCCTTAAAAGCGGTACACTTTTCGCCTCATCAAATACCCTTACACTTGAGATTTGCTTGTCCTCAAGCAAATGCGCTTTTATTCTAATCAAAATACAAGTTAGGGGTCATTTTAATGCAAACATAAAAGTAATTACAACAAATAATCGTTCCACTTCAATCATAATAAGCACGGAGATTACATACTAGCACCTCACAAGTAGTGTTTAGATACTCACATCTCTCAAGTGTCATCAAAATAAATCTCATAAATGAAAACGGATAATATCTCTCACTACCTGTCATAGCAAATAGATTACCATAGGCTTGGGAAAGGATCGAAAACCTCCTCCACTAGGCGTAAGCACCTAAGATAAACTATCAAAGAGGGCTTTTAAATGGGTTATAACGTAAGGTGTAGGGAAAAGGAAAACACGGTTTTGTTGGATAAAGGATATTTTACTGGTGGCGAGTTAAAAATCTTGATCAATTACATGTACTATACAATGTTGCTAAGCCAAGACTAGACTCGATCTTAAGCTAGAAACAAAATAACAAAATAACAAAAATATAAAATAAACATAAAATGAAACGGGATGGTAGTCCGTATGTTTTTTCTATTTTTCATTTTCTCATTTTTTTGTGTTTTTCTTGATTTTTTTTTTTTTTTTTTTTTTTTTTTTTTTTTTTTTTTTTTTTTTGGCATACACTTTTACCCTACCATCCAAAATAATACATCATAGGGGCATTGCATTCCCCTTACACTTGAATTTTTACATAACTTTACAAATACTAATCTAATGACTCGAATTAAGATAATTGAAAAACTTGGAGTACTTTTAAAACATTTAGCACATATGGGGGTAATAAATGATGTTCTTCCCCATTACTCCATTACACTAGTACTTTACCCATGAGTCCCAATCGTCCCAAAACAATATGTACAAGGATATGACTCGACTTAGCAACCATGTAATCAACTAGATAATTAACTTGGGTTTAAACAAATGTTGTAACAATAATGCACTAAAGATGAGTGCATACAAGGTAGGCTAAGGCGATTTGGGTGTACATTTTAGTGGGGTGTAACAAATTCTTCCTTTAAGTAAAATGCTTAAAGGTCGAAACGAAAAGATAGGCTCTGAGGGGTATACTAGGGGTATCGTGTACTAAAAATGAGTACAACGCAAAGGGTGTGGGAGAATTACTTGACCAATGTAGCCAATGTAATTATAACAAAAACACAGGTGTAAAACAATGGGTTAATCCTAATGCCTCTTATCATGTAGTAAATCTAACTACACGAATGTAGTCTCACTTGTGGCCTTGGAATGGTCCTAACGCAAGTTCTAGAATCTAAGTGCTACCGGTACACACATCATAGCATAAATGCTTTTCCTACCAATTCTAGGGGCGAACCTCACATATTTGGGGGTGGAAAATTTTTTAGTGGTACGGTTTTTGTGCTAGTCATATAACTCCTATCCGTGAGACGCTCATTAAGATCAAAGTTTCACTCCTATATGTTGTAAAAAATTTTAAATTTGGCACTAAAATTACCCTAACAGGTATTTCTCTCAGTTTTATTACACATCTACTATTAAACAAACAAAAATCAAGCGCAATGGCATTCTCTAAAATCGTACTTTTACCCCCCCTTACACTTAAGATGAACATTGTCCCCAATGTTCAAATAACAAGATGTAAAAGTAAAAAGTAAAAGAATGAAATCAAATACTCCCCTGATTCGTTCGGTGGATAGTGAAATTACACGGTTAGATCTTCCTCCAAAGAGAATGTTGAAGCTCCATGACTAATGCATCGCCACAAGCTTGATTCAAAACATTTCTTTGTCCAAAATAACCTGTTAAACCTGAGAAAACAAACACGAAAACCTGCATAACATCGGCGGGATAAAATCTATATATAAGGATATAATGCTTGTGGAATGATAATTTTGCAGATTCCTGGAGATTATAAGTTGGAGATTTTAATAAAAACTTTTTATGAAAACAAAACTTTCAAAAATTTCTGAAAATTAAATCTGACGCCGTCAGGTTATAAACCCTGACGCCGTCAGAAATGACCTGACAAAAATTTTCATTTTAAGTTTCCGGAAAATTTCTGGAAAAACCTTTACCTTACTTCCTGGAAATCCTGCAAAACATCATTATGACTCGATACAAGCATTTGACTCAAACAAATACGAATATGTATGCTAATTTATTATTATTACGATTCATGTTAATTTGTGTTCTAATAAACCGATTTAGATTTCCCTTACACTTAACTTTTGCAAAATACCTTTATATGTAGTTAAGACGAAGTTAAAAACAAAATAAAGCATTTTCACAAATTACTTTTGAACATGAATCAATAATAATAAAAATTAAACATACATACGGAAGCAAATAAAATCAAACAAACAAATAAATAAACACACAAAGCAAATAAAACAAATAAAGCTTGGGTTGCCTCCCAAGAAGCGCTTTTCTTTATTAACGAGTCTTGTAGCTAGACTCAAAGTCACGTACATTACGTGACTTCTTCATCAAAAGTAATGTCTTCCTCATTGATCATTTCATTACCATTCTCTTGATAATGCTTGATTCGTTGAATGTTCACAGTGAATTCTCTATCCTCGTCGTCAATTAATACAACGGCTCCGGTTTTAGAGGAGCTCCTTACGGTAAAAGGTCCATACCATCTAGATTTAAGTTTCCCAGGAAATAGCCTTAAGCGAGAATTATATAATAAGACCTTGTCTCCTTCTGAAAACTCCTTGGGTCTCTTAATCCGTTGGTCATGCCATCTTTTCGCCCTCTCTTTGTATGTGATGGAAGATTCATAAGCCTCTAATCTCAACTCATCAAGCTCTTGGAGCTGTAAGAATCTATTTGTTCCCGCAACTGTATAATCCAAATTACAAGCCTTAAGTGCCCAATATGCTTTGTGTTCCAGTTCTACTGGAAGGTGGCATGCCTTGCCATATACCATACGGAACGGGGTTGTCCCGATTGGCGTCTTATAGGCGGTTCGAAATGCCCACAAAGCCTCATCGAGCTTAAAAGACCAATCTTTTCTGTTTTGATTAACTGTTTTCTCTAATATTCTTTTTATGGCTCTATTAGTGTTTTCGACTTGACCGTTGGTTTGAGGATGGTAAGCGGTGGAGAATCGGTGAGAGACTCCATATCTTTTCATGACTTTCTCCATTTGTGAATTGCAAAAATGGGTTCCCCTGTCACTAATAAGAGCCTTCGGAATTCCGAACCTAGCGAACAATTTCTTTAAGAAATGAATGACTACCCTAGCGTCGTTAGTCCTAAGGGCTTGTGCTTCCACCCATTTCGAAACATAATCAATGGCCACCAAGATGTATTCATTCCCTCCAGAAGATGGGAATGGTCCCATGAAATCAATTCCCCAGACATCAAAAACCTCACAAACTTGTATATAATTCTGTGGGGCTTCATCCCTCCTAGAGATATTCCCAGCTCTTTGACATGCGTCACACGTTTGTATCATTCCCTTCACATCACGAAATATTGTAGGCCAATAGAATCCCGCGTCGAAGACCTTTCGTGCAGTAGTGCTTATTCCGTGATGTCCTCCAGATGGACCCGCATGACATTCTTTCATAATTCTGACAGCCTCTCTTTCCGAAACACAACGCCTGATTACCTGATCTGGACATCTTCGAAATAAGAAGGGTTCATCCCAAAAGTAGTACTTTAATTGATTAAAGAACCTCTTTTTTTCATGCCTGCTCATATGCTCAGGGATTACTCTACTTGCCAGGTAGTTAGCATAATCCGCATACCAAGGTTCAGAATCATTTATTAACATGAGCTGCTCTTCAGGAAATGTTTCCCGAATCTCACTCTTGTCAGATTCAGCGAGGCTGGGGTTTTCGAGACGAGAGAGATGATCAGCCGCAAGATTCTCTGCTCCTTTCTTATCACGAATTTCAACATCGAACTCTTGCAATAATAGGATCCAACGAAGTAACCGTGGTTTAGCATCCTGTTTAGCGAAAAGATATCGAATAGCTGAATGATCCGTAAAAACAACCGTTTTAGAAAGGACAAGATACTGGCGAAATTTATCAAAAGCGAATACCACGGCTAGTAATTCCTTTTCAGTGGTAGTGTAGTTTTCTTGAGCAGGATTCATGGTTTTGCTAGCGTAGTATATTGGCTGAAAGTGTTTGTTAAGCCTTTGGCCTAATACTGCTCCAACAGCATAATCACTAGCATCGCACATGATTTCAAAGGGTAACTCCCAGTTAGGGGTAACCATAATTGGAGCTTGGGTAAGTTCCTGCTTCAATAGATCGAATGCGTCCTTGCACTCTTGAGAGAAGTCGAACGGGGCATCCTTCATGAGTAACTGAGTCATCGGTTTGGCTACCTTTGAGAAATCCTTAATGAATCTCCTATAGAAGCCAGCATGACCCAAAAAACTACGGATTGCCTTGACAGTTGTTGGATAGGGAAGTTTAGATATAGCTTCAATTTTTGCCCGGTCTACTTCGATTCCACTTCCTGAAATTTTGTGCCCCAGCACAATCCCTTCTTTTACCATAAAGTGGCACTTTTCCCAGTTTAGTACCAAGTTGGTCTCCTCACAACGTTTGAGCATTTTCTCAAGGTTAGCAAGACAGCGATCAAAAGAGTTCCCAAAGACTGAAAAATCATCCATAAAGACCTCCATGCTGTCTTCCATTAACTCATGGAAGATTGCCGTCATGCAGCGCTGGAAAGTGGCGGGGGCGTTACATAGTCCAAAGGGCATTCGCTTGTAGGCGAAGGTGCCATAAGGGCATGTAAACGTGGTCTTTTCTTGGTCCTCAGGAGCGATAGGGATTTGGAAATACCCTGAGAACCCATCTAGGAAGCAGTAGTACTCATGCCCTGCTAACCTTTCCAACATTTGGTCGATAAATGGGAGAGGGAAATGATCTTTTCGGGTTGCATCATTCAACTTCCTATAATCGATGCACACACGCCATCCAGTTACTGTTCGTTGAGGTACTAACTCATCCTTATCGTTCTTCACCACCGTCATTCCTCCTTTTTTTGGTACAACCTGTACAGGACTTACCCATGGACTGTCCGAAATCGGGTAAATTAGTCCTGCGTCTAGGAGCTTAATGACTTCCTTCTTTACGACTTCCTTTATGTTGGGATTTACTCGCCTTTGAGGTTGCACGCTGGGTTTATAATCCTCCTCCATGAGGATTTTATGTGTACAAAAGGTAGAGTCAATACCCTTGATATCGGCTACACTCCATGCTATAACTCCTTTATATTTTTTTAAAACTCCCAAGAGTTGATCCTTTTGTTCACTTTTCAAAGAAGAGCTTATGATTACCGGAAGTTGATCTTCCCCTTGGAGGAAAGCATATTCAAGGTTGGTTGGGAGTTCCTTGAGTTCTACCGCAGGTGGCTTGATGATGGAAGGTTTAAGTTTGTTCTCGGGTTTACGAAGCTCAAGCTGTTCGATTTCTTGTCTGGGATAGAATGAGACTGCATTCACATCCATAGCCTTCTCCTCCTCTAAGATGGGTAAGAAAGCTTCATCTCGCAACCAACCGGCTTCCACCTGTTCATCTACACAATTATCAATCTCGTCGGATAGTTCATCGATTTCTTCGATGAAATACAGTTGATTATCTGCTTCGAGAGAAAGATTCATTGTGTCCTTGATGTCGAAGGTTAAGCTATCGGCCCCCACTCGTAAGGTTAGTTTGCCGTCATGAACATCAATAACAGCACGAGAAGTTGCAAGGAAGGGTCTTCCTAGAATGATGGGCACAAGATCATCTTCTTCCATTTCTAGGATGACGAAGTCAACTGGAAATTTAAACTTCCCTACCTTAACCAGCACATTCTCGCATATTCCTAAGGGGTATTTGACTGATCTATCGGCCAGTTGGATGCTCATACGGGTTGGTTTCAACCCAGAATACCCTAGCTTGCGGAACAGGGAATGCGGCATAAGATTGATGCTTGCTCCTAAGTCGGCTAAGGCATTTTTGACTGAAAGAGATCCAATTGAACAGGGCAAGGTGAAACTACCTGGGTCGTCCACCTTCTTTGGTAGCCCTCGTTGAGTCACCACAGAACATTCTTCTCCTAAGGTTACAAGACCCTCGAGCCCTTTCCTGTTGGTGAGCAGCCTCTTGAAGTATGTACTATATTTGGGCATATGATAACATGCATCAAGAAGGGGTATGGTGACGACCGAATTCTTTAAATATGACAAGAATCTTTTATTATCACTTTCGACCTTTTGATTCTTGAGGCGAGATGGGTATGGGACTTTAAGGGGCTGTTTGGCAGGAGTAGGTGGGGATGGAGTTACCGGTGGGGTTTGCTCGGGATTTTCGTCGTTCACATTATCGTTCTCCTCATGAGGGGTGTTGGGTTCCATGGCGTTAGATGGTTGAGCTGGGTAAGGTGGATCCTTAGTAGTTGTTCCAGCACGAGTGGTGATGGCGAGTAAAGGATCTCTTTGTGGTTCGCCAAGGCCGTCGAGAATGGCGTTGAGTTCTGCGAATTTGGCCTTCACGTCGTTTTGTTGGCTAGTGACGAGGTTGTCGAGACCATTTAGTTGCAGATTCTTCTCAAACGTGAAGTGCCCAAGATCATCCTCAAAAGTGCTCCTAACCTTGTAGTCAGGATATTCTCCTCCTCCCTCTTCTCTCACAAGATTTCCCCAGGGGGTGAAATCATTGTTTTGGTAGAAAGTTAAGAGCGAAGGATCATCGAAGATGTCGTGGCTTGACAAGCATGCTTGTTCGGTGGTGGTATCATCCTCGCATTCCTCTACTTCATGCGGGCCACCACATTGATCACAGATCAAGTATGGGTTTGATAACCGCTTAGTTGGTTGCGACTTGTCTAGATAAGATACCTGATCATTCAATCTACTCACCCGGCTAGCAAAAGGAGGCTCTTTCATGATCTTGGAAACGCTCATGATCGAATCGGGTTCATCCCAGGTATCGTCTTGATCATTCGCGTATTCCTCAATTCTATTCCATCCTTCCTCAACGCTTAATTTGGCTATTTTTCCTTTTGATGAATTATTAATGCCCAATTGGTCATTTTTGGAGACACTGTCATAAAAGATTTGGACAAGAAGCCAGAGTTCAATGCCATGATGAGGGACCTGTCTAATTAGATCCTTGAATCTAACCCAAGATTTGTGAATAGGTTCTGCTGGTCCAACATGGAAGCGGAGGATTTCGTCTCTCAACTTTGAAGTTCTTCCTATGGGAAAGAATTTCTCATAGAATTTTGAGATAAGCTGTTCCCATGTGAAGATGGATTCGGAAGGAAGTTGGTTATACCAGTCTCCGGCTCTTTCATGAAGGGTAAGGGGAAAGAATCGCAACCGGGAGGTATCTCTAGTGGCTCCGTCCGTGTGGAGGGTATCCACTATTTTCAGGAAGTCCTTGATGTGTTGGATTGGATCTTCAGTTTTCAATCCGTGAAACTTGCATACACTTTGGACCAGCCAAATATCAGTTGCACGCAAGACCCCATCCGTGTGTTCATTTGGAAAAACGATAGCATTGGAAAAACCACGAGGGGTGGGAGAAGAGTAGTCCTTGAGACATTTGGGGATTGGGATTTCGGGAACTTCCATATCGTGATTGGGTTGAGGGATAGGAGGTGTAGAATGATGATTGGATTCTTCCTCGGAGAGGGCATCATCAAAATTGATCGTGGATGGTTCAGCCGCTTGGTGGAGTCGCCTTAATTTATGCATTTCCCTTTCGGGTTCAGCATAGGGTGTGGCAAGAGTCTTTATCGAGCTTCGGCTCCTAGTGATTCTAAGATTAGGGGGGTCATCATCCAAACTTAGGGAATATCCTCCTAAAGTGCGGGTTCTAGGAGGTGGTGGTGGGTTGTGGGGGTTAAGGATATTACCATCTTCCATGATGTCGGACGGTAATGGTTACGAACAAAGACACGAAGAAAATAGATAGACTAAAGAAAACCTAGAAAAAAAATAAAATAAAAATCTCACTAGAAAGGAACCTAGTGAGTAGACCTAATAGAAATAAAAATTCACCCTAAACAATAACTATTCCCCGGCAGCGGCGCCAAAAACTTGATGCGTGGGTTTTGCAACCTTACAACAGGTTTTACCTCTCGAGGGATCTCAAGAGGCTTACAACCCCACCAGGCAGTGTACCTGACCGATGTAGTATAGTGTAGTGGTAAGTACGGGGGATTGATCGTTCTCCACAGGGAATAGTGTTCGTTAGGTGTGAAAGGCTACTCTAATTAGGTCTAAGGGTTGAGGAAGATTCTTTTTGTATTTTTATATTTTATGGTAAGCAAGTAAAATCTCGGGTTTGGAAGGAGTGGGCGGAATTAGTTGCTAGTCAACTAACCCAAATTACTACAAATGCAAATAAAATAAAATAACAAAAATGAAAAGTGGTGAGAAACTTATGTGTAGAGAAATGTGTTTACTTAGATTTCCTTACTCCCTAACTATCTTTTACCGGTTAATTAGTGTGTATTAGTCGCGTGGATGACGGGTGTATTCCTTAATACCATTCGTGGGGTGGCGTACTTACTTCCCCAAACTCTACAAGCTCCTACTTCACTCCTATGTCGAGCCGGCTAGGAAGCTCCTAACATGGGATCACTAGAATTCGCTTGTGCATTAAATACAACCATAAAAACCTTTAGTACGCGTTTGGTTCATGTTTCTTAAGACGTTCAAGCAAGTTACCGAATAGGAAGTTAGCCAGTTTTCTTAAGCCTAACATAGATAAACAATCATCCAATACAACTAATAACACACTAACAACCAATAATCAATAGCTAGGTTTCATTAGATCTAAGCAAACACAAGATAAAATTAGCCTAACATGTTAAACAAAAGACAAGCATAAGATAGAATCAAACAACACATAGACATATTGAATGATTAATTGATAACTTATCTTTCAATGAAACATGGAAGATCTCAAGGCAAAAAGCCCTGAAAAAGTAGCTAAAATCGTCTTAGGGTTTTATCCCAAAATTCCACACACTAAGCTCTCTCCTAAATGACAAAAAATTAGAAAACTATATATAGACTTTGACATCTGACGGCGTCACCTTATGCATTGTGACGCCGTCACCTCGCCGCTTTTAGGGTTCCCGGATGACCATCTTGATGCCGTCCCTCTTTAGCTCTTCAAAAATCCATTCTGGCTTATCAAGGCTTGACGCCGTCGGATCCTGAACGTGACGCCGTCCCCTTATGATTTAAGCCGTGACGCCCTTGATTTAGTTAAAGCGTGACGCCGTCAGAATTCTCATGCAAACTCACTGGCCCGTCATGAGTAAATTTCACATCCAACTTTTCTTGCCAAGGCATGACGCCGTCCCATGTTAATTGTGACGCCGTCAAGAGTAACTTTTAGCCGATTCTTGAGACTTTGCCGTTTTCTTCACTTTAATGCTCCAAAAACGTCCAAAATGCCTCCTTTTCCAGATTTCTCCTCAAAAGTACCTAAAATGACAAAAGGAACGATTTAGGGCAATATTTGATCAAATAAATACGATTTCGGGCTTAAATGACCCCTTAAAAGCGGTACACTTTTCGCCTCATCATTTTCAGAAAATTAAACCTGACGCCGTCAGGTTATAACTCCTGACGCCGTCAGAAATGATCTGACAGAATTCTCATGTTACGTTTCCAGAAAATTTTTTGAAAAACTTATACCTTACTTCCTGGAATTCCTGCAAAACATCATTATGACTCGATACAAGCATTTGACTCAAACAAATACTAATATGTATGTTAATTTATTATTATTACGATTCATGTTCATTTGTGTTCTAATAAACCGATTTAGATTTCCCTTACACTTAACTTTTGCAAAATACCTTTATATGTAGTTAAGACGAAGTTAAAAACAAAATAAAGCATTTTCACAAATTAGTTTTTAACATGAATCAATAATAATAAAAATTAAACACACATACGGAAACAAATAAAATCAAACAAACAAATAAACACACAAAGCAAATAAAACTTGGGTTGCCTCCCAAGAAGCGCTTTTCTTTATTAACGAGTCTTGTAGCTAGACTCAAAGTCACGTACATTACGTGATTCCATCATTGGTCATGGTTCCTAGGCCATTTTCATTCCCGGTTTTATATTCCGGTCCTAATTTCAAACAATCCTTGTAGAAACCGAATATCCTTTCCATAACATAGTCTACTCCTTTATTTCTATCCTCATCATTCCTATAGTAGACCGCTTGCTTGAGCTCCTTCTCAACATTTGACAAGTGTTGGAATTGTTCTATCTTATATGGAATTTGGTAGTTTACCTCATCGGTCTCATCCTTAAATCTAACTATCCCTAAGGAAGGTTCATAAGTCATTCTAGAGACCTCAACAAATGGTTTTCCAAAAACCACTTGAGTTAAGGATGCATCGACTATTGGGCGGATATCTTCTACAATTACAAAGTCGGTGACATAGGTGAAGTTTCCTACATAAACCGGTAATCCCTTAACTCTTCCCGTGAAGTTACTCATCCAACCCTTGTCAGGGAACATCCTATACCCAAGTTGATTTTTCATTATCAAGTTGTAGTGGGCTCTTGTCATGATGTTTATGGGTGATTTAAGGTCGATGTAGGCTTTCCACACATGCAAATGTCCGATGTTGCATGGTATGTTGAGATTAGAAGGGTCGCCTATTTCTATGATTGGTCTACCTAGGAAGTATGGTGCCTCGGGGTCATCGAATAAGTTTGTATGATATGCGCGCTCTTCCTTAGTGGGTAGCCTATTGAAGTAGTCCTCATCATCATCTACTTCTTCAATCTCACTTGTCCTAACTTCCTTATCAACCTCGACTTTCTTATCCTCATCCTTAGGTTCACTATTATCCTCATTCCTATCAATTGGTTTAATAGTGACAATGTTGACAAAGTGGACGTGTTTGGATGAAGAGGGGTCTTTTACTTGGGGTCCGCTATTTGTGTTCCTAGCGTCCTTATGTAGAGGTGATAACACTTGGTTATTGAGAACTTTCAACAAGTTGTCAATTTTATTGGTCATCTCGCTTTGTTTTTGTTTGAAATCGGCTTCAAACTTGGCTAAACGGGCTTCTTGAGATGCCATAAATTGGGACATCAATCCTTCAAAGTTATTGGTACTACCATTGCTGGAAGGATTGTTGTTGAAAGTACGGTTCGAGTTGGAACCGCTTGATTGGAAACGATTAGGTGGGTTGGAAGAATTGGTTTGTTGTGCGTTTTGGTTTTGTTTCCACCTAAGGTTTGGGTGATTTTTCCATGAGGGGTTGTATGTATCACCGTAGGGGTTTGGCTTGGGTTTGAAAGTGTACCACTTGTCTCCCGCTCCGTCGGTACGCAAGGATGCGTAGTCCGCAAAAGCTTGTTCGGGGAGTTCCATGCAATCACGAGTGTCGTGGGGACCACTACATAATTCACATGAAGAAGTGATTTTGTTAACTTGGCTTGAAGGTTTAGGAGCCTCGTAGGATTTCATGAGAAACTTGACTTGGTCTTCAAGTTCTATGATCCTACGGTCGGAAGTGCTTGAATTGTTCGAAGGCAAAGATATTGCCTTGACCGTTTTATTCAAATCACGGGGATCACTCCAACTTTCGTTGTCATAAAGAGCAAGATCCTCTAGGAGAGCCCATGATTGTTCCGCACTTAGATCACGTAGCTTACCACCGGCCGATTGGTCAATGGTTTGCCTCGTGGAGAGATTGATATGCTCATAGAAGATTTGGACTTGGAGCCAAAGTTCTATGCCATGGTGAGGGACTTTTTGGAGTAAGTCCTTGAATCGAGTCCATGCCTCGTAGAGAGTTTCGCCTTGACGTTGTTGGAACATCAAGATATCATTCCTTAGCTTGGTAGTTCTTCCCGGTGGGAAAAACTGAGCAAGGAAACGAGTGGTGAGATCATCCCAAGAGGTGATGGATCATGCGGGTTGACGTTCTAGCCATTGACTAGCTTGGTCCCGCAAAGAGAATTGAAAGAGACGCAGTCGGGTCGTCTCTCGAGTGGCAACATCAAGGTCTATAGAATCAACAATTTTGAGAAAGTCCTTGAGATGTTGATTAGGATCTTCAGAACGAAGTCCATGGAATGCGCATCCGCTTTGCACCAACCGGATGGTGTCGGATCGCAAGGGTGTGATATTGGCTCCTTGAGTGAGCTCAATGGTGTTTCGATAGCCATGGTGGCTAGGACGGGAGTATTCTCCTAAAGTACGGGCTCTAGGAGGTGGTGGTGGTTGTTGTGGTGGTGGGTTGTTGGGATCAAGGATATTACCATCTTCCATGATGTCGAATGGTAATGGTTACGAACAAAGAAACGAAGAAAATAGATAGACTAAAGAAAACCTAGAAAAAGAAAATAAAAATCTCACTAGAAGGGAGTCTAGTGAGTAGACCTATAAAATAAAAATTCAACCTAAACAATAACTATTCCCCGGAAGCGGCGCCAAAAACTTGATGCGTGGTTTTGCAACCTTACAACAGGTTTTACCTCTCGAGGGATCTCAAGAGGCTTACAACCCCACCAGGCAGTGTACCTGACCGATGTAGTATAGTGTAGTGGTAAGTACGGGGGATTGATCGTTCTCCACAGGGAATAGTGTTCGTTAGGTATGAAAAACTACTCTAATAGGTCTAAGGGTGAGAGAAGATTCTTTTTTTATGTTTTTATAATTTTATGAAAGCAAGTAAAATCTCGGGTTTGAAGGAGTGGGCGGAATTAGTTGCAGGTCAACTAACCCAAGTTGCCACGAATGCAAATAAAATAAAATAACAGAAAATGAAAAGGTGGTAAAACTTATATGGAGAGAAATGTGTTTACTTAGATTTCCTTACTCCCTAACTATCTTTTACCGGTTGATTAGTGTGTATTAATTGCGTGGATGACGGGTGTATTCCTTAATACCAATCATGGGGTGGCGTACATACTTCCCCAACTCTACAAGCTCCTACTTCACTCCTATGTCGAGCCGGCTAGGAAGCTCCTAACATGGGATCACTAGAATTCGCTCATGCATTAAATACAACCATAAAAACCTTTAGTACGCATTGGTTCATGTTTCTTAAGACGTTCAAGCAAGTTACCGAATAGGAAGTTAGCCAGTTTTCTTAAGCCTAACATAGATGAACAATCATCCAATACAACTAACAACACACTAATAACCAATAATCAATAGCTAGGTTTCATTAGATCTAAGCAAACACAAGATAAATCTAGCCTAGCATGTTAAACAAAAGACAAGAACAAGATAGAATCAAACAACACATAGACATATTGAATGATTAATTGATAACTTATCTTCAATGTAACATGGAAGATCTCAAGGCAAAAAGCCTTGAAAAAGCTTCCAAATTCGTCTTAGGGTTTTCACACACAAAGTTCCTCAATAAGTTCCACCCTAATGACAAAAAATTGCAAAACTATATATAGACTTTTAGATCTGACGGCGTCACGTTATGGAGTGTGACGCCGTCACCTCGCCGCTTTTAGGGTTCCCGAATGACCTTCTTGACGCCGTCCCTCTTTAGCTCTCCAAAATCCGTTCTGGCTTATCAAGGCGTGACGCCGTCAGGATTATGCGTGACGCTGTCCCTCTTTAAATTAAGCCGTGACGACCTTGATCACATTAAAGCGTGACGCCGTCAGAATTCCATGCAAATTTCTCTGGCTTATCATGAGTAATTTTCACATCCACCTTTTCTTGCCAAGCCATGACGCCGTCCAGAACAAATCCTGACGCCGTCAAAGGTAGTTTCCAGCACAATTTTGAGACTTTGTCGTTTTCTTCACTTTTATGCTCCAAAAACGTCCAAAATGCCTCCTTTTCCAGATTTCTCCTCAAAAATACCTAAAATGACAAAAGGAACGATTTAGGGCAATATTTGATCAAATAAATACGATTTAGGGCTTAAATGACCCCTTAAAAGCGGTACACTTTTCGCTTCATCAGAGCCACCCAATATTTCCGGTTGGCTTGGGATTCCACCAATAGTACTGGTTTCAAAGGAACTTGGTACTGTTGGTGTTGCCATAGGTTGGGTCTTATTTATGTTACTTCTGACCTGCCCAGCTTCTAAGCCTGAGACAGTAGAAGCAGCCCTTTCTATACTGACAAAGTCAGCCTCATCTGCTAACCTCTGGTTGTGTGAGAACCAATGATTTCAGTTATAAATAACTGCCTATGATCAGATAAACTCATTCAAAGAGCTTTCTTGACATGGTTTCTAGCTCGTGGCAGTTGTTGCCTCTAACACAATTGTGTTAGATTCATGTTTGCTCGCTGTTCTCTCTACCAGATGTCCTTAGACTAACACATTATACTTAAAAGTATAAAATGGTAGAGAGTGAGTTAGGTCAGTTACTATCTGACTAACTAAGCCATCAAATCCAATTCAAAATATCATAATAAGGTTTCAAGAAAGAAGTTTTAAAGAATCAGTTAACTTAGGTACAAAACCTTTGTTAATAGATCCCCAAACTCTGTCCATCATCAACCTATTATGTCAGCAAATAATCCACCATTTACTGCTCACACAATGCACTAGTAATTCCTTTGTGCTCAAACTTCCATACCTGCAATTGTTAGTCCAAAACCAAGAAAATAAATGGCATTGCATTTGCTTCATAACAGTATAAACATATGACTAAGAGTTCTAACAAATAATCCAAATTTGTACTGGCAGTACAAACTATACATAACAGTACTAATTGACAAGCCTAGCAGTATAAATACATTTTAATGTACAAAAACACACAGATTAAAAATTTTAAGGGTTAAGCATTCCAATACTTGCTACCAAGTATTGAAACCTTCCGACATCAAAGGGTTTTGTGAGAAGATCTGCAAAGTTTTGATCAGTATCAATTTTAACAACTTAAACTAACTTTTTCTCATTGCAGTCTCTAACAAAATGATGCCTAATTTCTATGTGTTTTGTTTTAGAATGTTGCACTGGATTTTTAATAATACATATTGTACTGCTATTGTCACTATATATCAAGGTGTTCATAAAATTATACCTATAGTCAAGCAGTTGATTTTGAATCCAAAGCACTTGACCACAACAACTTGCTGCAGCTACATATTCAGCTTCAGTTGTAGAAGTTGCCACACTTGTCTGCTTCTTACATTGCCATGATATAAGTCTGCAACCAAGGAACTGACACCCACCAGTTGTGGATTTCCTATCCAGGCTTGCACCAGCATAATCACTGTCTGAATATGCCACCAAGTCAAAAGGTGATTCCCTAGGATACCACAGACCCAACCTAGGTTGACCCTTAAGGTATCTAAAGATCCTCTTGACAGCAGTTAAATGAGAAGCCTTGGGAGTGACTTGAAACCTTGCACAGGCACACACAACAAACATGATATCTGGTCTTGATGAAGTAAGGTACATCAAGGACCATATCATTGATATGTAGGTGTGTACATCAACATTTTCTCCATCAGCATCTTAAGTAAAGGTTTCTTTGGATCAAATGGTGTGCTTGCCACTTTAGCATCAGTAAATTGAAATTTCCTTAATATCTCCATCACATATTTATCCTGACTGATAAATATGCCCTCAGTTGATTGCTTCACTTGCAACCCCAAAAAGAAGGTAAGTTCCCCAATGGAACTCATCTGAAACTTATCATGCATAAGTTTCTCAAATTCTACACACATTTCCTTCCTTGTGGATCCAAATATAATATTATCTACATAAACCTATACCAGCAAGATATCCTTCTTGCTCCTTTTGATGAATAGAGTCTGATCTATCTTTCCCCTGTGAAATCCATTTTCTAACAAATATGAAGCCAAAGTTTCATACCATGCCCTTGGAGCTTGATGTAGTCCATAAAGAGCTTTCACAACCTTATACACCTTGTCAGGATGTTCTGGATCAACAAAATCAGGAGGTTGAGAGACATACACCTCCTCTTCAATAGTACCATACAGAAAGGCACTTTTTACATCCATCTAGTAAACAGTAAGGCCCATGAAAGAAACATAAGCTAAGAACAGTCTGATTGCTTCAATCCTAGCTAATGGTGCAAAAACTTCTTCATAGTCTATTCCCTCTTCTTATGTATACCACTGGGCTACAAGCCTAGCCTTGTTTCTGATAACTATTCCCCTTTCATCCCTCTTGTTTCTAAAAACCCATTTGGTTCCAATTACCCTCACACCCTTGGGTAAATCCACTAGAACCCAAACCTTCTGAATCTTGAATTGGAGAAGCTCCTCTTGCATTTCTTCTACCCAGCTTGAGTCTTTAAGGCTTTGAGAATATTTTTGGGTTCATATTGTGAGAGGAAACACACAAACAAACATGTGTTGGCATCTTCATGCTTTTTTTCTTCATAAACAACACTAAGAAACCCTTGTTGGTCTGAAGTCATAGTCGGTCTTCTTGTCTTCATACCAGACTGTATGTCCCCAATCACATTGTCTAGGGAGTGATCTCTGTGTATCCTTGTGTGTGGTGTAGTGAGAACTGGATAGGTAGGTGGTAGATTATTCATATCCACCTCATCTTCTGAGAAATCAACAGTATTAGTATCTGATGGGCCAGCAGTATGAATATTTTGCCCAGCAGTACTAACTTGGGGCTCAACAGTACAATCTTCATTTGTATTGTTATCTTGATTCTCTTGATCTTCAGCTCCATCTACATTGTTTCCATCTTCAATACCTTCTTTGGCTTCATCAGTAGAAGGTTCACCATTCTTTGAAGATGAATCCACATTGTTCCATATTGTCATCAGTAAATGATCTTGATCTTTCTCTTTTTCCAGGCCTGCTTCATTTGTTGCAACATCAGCTTCTGAACCTGCAAAATCATTAGAAAAGGTTCCTGCAACAACTGGCACATAGTTCATTGATTGGGTTAGAGTATCAAGGTCAAATAGCCATTTTGGACCTTCACTTGCAACATTAGATTTATTTTCTAGAAACTGGACATGCATGTTTTCCTCAACTTTTCTTGTTCTTGTGTTGTATACTCTAAAGGCTTTGCTATTTAGAGAGTATCCCACCAATAATCCTTCGTCAGATTTGCCATCAAATTTGCCTAGATGGTCTAAGGTATTTAGAATAGTTACATGACATCCAAAAGGTCTTAGAAATCCTAATGCAGGAGTTCTACCCCTAAAAAGCTCATATATTGTCTTGTTGTGAGGTTTAACTACCAAAACCCTGTTCTGCACATAACAAGCAGTATTAACTGCTTCAGCCCAAAAAGTGATGGGCAACTTAGAGTCAGCTAACATGGTTCTAGCAGCTTCTATTAATGTCATATTCCTCCTCTCAGCAACCCTATTCTGCTCAAGAGTTCTAGCAACATTAAACTCTCTTCCAATACCTTTTTCTTTATAGAATTCATCCATAACTCTATTTTTGAACTCTGTCCCATTGTCACACCTAATGGCTTTACTTTCTTATTACTAAGTTTTCTATCTCAGTTATGAATGTCTTAAGAATGCTAGGTGTCTCATCCTTAGAACCTAAAAAGAAAACCCATGAGAATCTACTATAGTCATCAGTAACTACAAGACAACACCTTTTATGCATAATACTACTCACAGATGTAAGGCCAACAAGAAGCCTTGTGTTGTTTGCCTTTGAGACAGGCAACACAAGTCTGGTCATTTTCAAAACGTTTTTGAGGCAAGCCTCTTACCAAACCATCATTGACAATTTTATTTATGGTGTTAAAATTTATATGACCAAGTCTTTTATGCCATAACATAGACTCATACAATGTGGCCTTTGCAACAAGACAAGTAAGAGCCTCTTTAGGAACAATCTTCTTCATATCAACACTGTACATGTTGCCTTTTCTTGGAACTTTAAGTAGAACCTGACTTTCATCAGGCAGCTTAAAGTCTGGGGAAAGCACAAGACATTCAGTGTCAGTAAAATGAACCTTGTTCTTTTTGTCACACATTTGTGAGACACTAAACAGGTTATACTTAAGCTCTTGCACAAAGTACACATCTTCAAAATCAAATTTACCGGTTTTCAAGGTGCCTTTACCAGTAATCTTTCCTCCTATTCCTCCTCCAAAGGTAACATATCCTCCATCCATTGGTTGAAAGTTTGAAAGATAGGACATGTTGCCTGTCATGTACCTGGAACATCCACTGTCTGCATAACCTTGGTCTTCATCATCTTCCTGTGAATGTCCCTGCACATAAAATAAGGAAATTAGTTTCCTTGGGGTACCCAAGCCATCACTGACTTGGATTTTCCTCGTGAATCCATATAGTCAAATCTTTTTAATACAATTGATGCACCATTGGGTTTGATTGGTCTCCATAACCAACATGCTGAGGCCTTAACAACATTTGCCCTTTTATCCCTAGCAGTGTTTTTAGAGTTACCAGTACTAACTGCTTGGCTAGCAGTACTAACTGCTGGCCTTGCAATTCTAGCCTTTGGTTTCCAAAATTGTTTTTGAACCACTGCTTTCTTATGAAAAGGCCTTTTAACAGTTTGTTGTGCATATTTAAAGGTTGGTTTTGCATTTGAAACTGCTAGTCTAGGGTAAACAGTTTTAAAAGGTCTGGCAGTACTAACTGCTGGTCGAGCAGTACTAATTGGTTTGAGGCCAGACTTTAATAAAAGTGCCCTGGGAGTCATTTTAATAGCATCGGGGTGAATATGAGACCTATGACTTGTGTTCCTAGTTACCCTGTTGTTCCCAGTAACCATCTTTCTCCCTTGATGGTTATGACAAAAAGCCTCTAGGTGGTCAAAGCTACCACAAGTAAATCAAGCCTTTTTGTACATGACAAAGTCATTTCCTAGTTGATGTGACTTGAGGTCATTTCAGTTCCTCTAGTTACCTCTTGGCTTGTTTGTGGACCTATACATCTCACAATACCTAACTATTTTCCTAACTGGTTTTACATTTGTTATAGGCTTAACAGTTTCATTACTAACCACCTTTGGAACATTTGTTCCTTCTATCTTTACCACATCAGGTTTAACTATAACCTGATTTTCCTCATCAGATTCCCAATCCTCAATGATGGGAGCATCTGAATTCCTATCAGTTGACACCTTGTCCTCAGTAAGAGAGGTGTCACTTGCACTCTCAAAAGGCTCACTAGTTTCTACAGGTTTATTAGCAGTTGAAATTTCTTTGGGCTTGCACCCATACTCTAACTTAGGTTGTTGAAACTCAGTCAAACCTGTATGCTCTAGGTCAATTCCTGGGGGTGCAGACACTCCTATATTAGGAGGCGGACATGTTTTATACCCCAACCCAGACTTAGCCTTATTAACCATTTGACACTCTATAATTTTATTAACACCTTTTGATGCATACTCTAAAGTGTCTACAGTTAATTGAATGTTTTCTTTTGCCTTAATGATTTTATCTAATTCAGCTTTAAGCAAACTAATCTCAGCATTTTTTAGAGTCAGGTCTCTCTTAAGAACAACTATGTCCTCAGTAAAAGCAGACTCATTGTTCTTATAATTCACTATTTGTTCTTCTAGGACTGCTAAACCTCTTTTGTGATTAGAAAAATTATAATTTGTTTGGTTTAATTCAATCCTCTGCTCATCATAGTGTGTAGGTCCACATGAATTATGGATCCAAGTAGCCTTGTTACTTGTTAGACAACTTGAATAAATTCAAATCAATCTAAGTGAGAAACTCTAACACAGATTGTTAATGCTAATGCGGAATCTTAACACTAACAATGAAGAACACAATAACTAACTTCGTATATTACTAACTCTTTAATCAATATGAGTACAATCTTCGTCGTTATCAAAACTAATGCCTTAGAGTTCCTTTTATACACCAAGGAAACCCTAGATACAAAACGTGTAGAAGGATATACGTATCTTCTCTAAAGATAACTACATATCCTTTCCTAACTTATAGCTAACAAACTTTCCTAACTTTCTTAACCAAACTTAATGACTTAAGTCAACCAGACTTAACTACGAATTACTCTACCAGACTTAACAATGAATGACCAGACTTAACTACGAATTACTCTACCAGACTTAAGAATGAATGACCAGACTTAACTATGACATAAATACACTAACAGACTTAACTTTGTAACCCAGCAGACTTAAGTCTGTTCTTCATATTAAGTCTTGTCTTGTGATAATTCCCAACAATCCTCCCCTAACTTGATCTTCATGCTTCATGAACTTCAAGTTCCTTCTGAATAAGCTTCTAAGGATTTAATCTTGAACTCTTGGAATTATCTCTAACACTTCAAAACTTCAAATCTGATCTTTATGCAGCAACTTAACTTGAATAATCTTTTCACCATCTGATATGCAATCCATCTGATCTTTTCAGCAACCATGACTACTTGTACATCAATTCTTTTAAGTTTCATACTATTCTCATCACTTCCAGGTGTGTAAACTCCTGTGAGAGGTGAATCATTGAAAATTAATGGATTTGATGTCTCTTTACCAATAGCCATCACTACTGGAGTAGCCAATGTTTTGGTGTGTAAGACCATGGTACATTGATAACCATATGATTTTTAGCAAACCATCAGCTATCAACGGATTTGTTTTGTATTTACCAAAAGCCGTTTGCTTTTGGACTAGCCAATTCTTTTGATGGAATGCACCTCATCTTGGTGAATTGATTACCATTTATGGTTTTCCAACAGCCTTTACCACAAGCCATAATCTTATGGGCTAGCCAACTCTTCACTATCTCAGATATGGTGAGTTGAATACCATACAATTTTTGGTAAATTGCCCACCATAAACGGATTTGAAATATCTTTACCACAGCCGTTTGCTCATGGATTAGCCAGTCCTTATGTGGGTTAGACATGGTGGACTGATAACCATTTGTTGTGTTAGTGCTATGCACTTTCACCAAGTGAGAAGTTCGTTTAGTCTCACTTAACATCTTGAAAATTCTTTCAAACACTTCAAACACCCCAATATGGCTCCTTTAAGGATTGTTCCTTAATCAAATCCAAAAGCTCCTCATATACCTCATCTTTCTCATCTGCAAGTAATTTCTTTTCCAACATATCTTTGCAGACCCTAGGTGGTAAAGGATATTCCACTTCTGCAAGCATATAAATATGAGCCATTTGCAAAGATAAGCAATGTACCTTACAATTGTAAAAGTATCTCCACCTAACAATCTCTTGTTGGTATGGTAACTTCCAAATCTCATCTGTTCTTGATGGTGGCTCAAACATTACTTTTAAATCTCCCCAAAAGACCCTTTCAAACTCCTCCTCAGGTCTTGTGTCTCCATGTCTGATACTCACCAATTTGTACAACTCATTGAGATCTTCTCTCCTTAAATCATTTAACATCCCTGGAATGTTTAAATACACCACATCAGTATTATCCTCCCTTATGATCTGATAAGCTGCCCTTAATCCAATCTTAATTATTTGATATCTGACAATCTTGGCTGGTTTGGCTGAGCTTTCAGGAATAGATCCCATGGTGAACTCTTTAGATGAATACTTTTCTTCTTCTGATTCTTCTTCTCCTTGCACTTTCTTCTTGGATTTACTTTTTCTTGCAATGCTTTTTCTCCTTGTCCACTTTATAATTGGCTTTTTAACTTCAACTTCTTCTTTTGCTTCACTGGATGCCTTCTCAATCTCAGATGCTTTTTCACTTACTTTCTCAACCTCAATAGCAGGCTCAGACTCTGTCACCTTTTGTCTTTTGAAGCTCCTTCTAACAGCATCCTCATAATCAACTGGTCTGTAACCATGATCCCTTTCATATCCCCTTAGATACATGGCTTCAATCTCTTCATAAGATTTTCCTTTCATGTGCTCAAAAGTAAAATGCATCATGTTCTTCAAATACATCTTCATATCATGCATCTTTTCTGTCTTTGAGAGCTTCTTTTTGATACCTTTCCTTTTCTGAGTCTGTTTTATCTTTTCCATAAAATCCCCCAAAGTTTCTGAACTTCTTCTAGCATTGATGAATTCTGCAAGTTTCTTAGCTCTCTCATCTGTTGTCAATCCTTCAACAGCTTTAAGCTCTTCCAATTTTGCCCTTAGCTCATCATCATCTTGAATCATTGACATAAGAGGATCATCAACAGATTCCTCTTGCAATCTTCTAGCAAACAATTCATCTTGTCTCTTTTGTTCTTCCTCTTTATCTATCTCTTCTTGTTCTTGAGCTTGTATCCTAGTAATCTCAGCTAGAGATGCTTCCTCTTTTCTTCGTTGCCTCTTTGACTTCTTAGGCTTAGGAGTTTCAACCAATATCTGCTTTCCTTCTCTTTCAGTTTTAGACTGTTCCTCATTACCAGACTTATCCTCATGAGCAAAACTAACAAGCTCACCAGACTTTTCTTGACCACCAGACTTAACTTCCTCACCAGCATTAACACCAGAATTAATATTATCACTAGACTTAATCCCACCAGACTTATCCTCAATACCAACAGACTTAATACCCTCAATAGACTTAATCAACTCTTCATCAGATTCAATCTCTTCATCAATTAGCAATTTCCTTTTTGGATATCTCCTCTTCTTCCTTTGTTGTTGAATTTTACTCAGAGATTGGGCTAATGTTTCTGCTGCTTCCCTTCCTTCAGGACTTATATCTACTTCATCAGTTGGTTTATCCTTAGCTGGTGTCTTAAAAACTTGTTCTTCCTCTAAATTCTTCCCCTGTTTGGAAGAATTTTCATCTCCACCCTCTTGGTCATCAAAGTGAACTCCTTTCTCCCTCATGATCGTCTCCAGCTTTTTAACTTTCTTGACGAAAGTTAGAATAGCCCTACTTTTAGCATTATTTTCCTTCTCCAATGCTGAAATCCTATTAACCAAAGTAGGCACCAATGTCAGAAGATCCTCCACAGTCATACAATTAGATTCCTCCTCCTAGTTAGGACTTGGAATATGAGTTTGTTGTGGTGGTGAAGATGGTGTGGGTGTAGGTACTCTTGGTTGAGATGGTGATGAACTTGGTTGTGGTGCAGGTGTGGGTGACTTGGGTTGTTCCTGGGTTTGCTCTTCATGAGTTGACTCAACTTCAGCAGTATTAGAGGTACCTGCAATGTTAGTTGAACCAGAAAGCATAGCAGGCAAAAGTGGCCAATGTGCCCCAGAAAAACCCATTTTCATATTAGCAAAGATTTTAGTTGTAAAAGCCACACTCACATAATTTTGCATTTTGTTTTCAGTTTCAAAATTCAAAATCATTTGCAGAAATCTTGGGTACATATATATATATATATATATAATATATATATATATATATATATATATATATATATATATATTTAACTTACCAGTATTAAATCTACTACAAGAATTAACTTCTAAGACTACCAGAATTAACTCCTAACAAGAATTAACTATTAATCAGAATGAACTACTTAGTACTGGTTCTAATATACAAACTTTACATTTAGCCTCCCCTTAAATGTAACCTCCCCTTAAACTGAGCTATGGGTTCATCATACCAATATTAACCACTAAGTAATTAAACCTAGGTCCATCAAAGGCTTTGGTTAATAGATCTGCCACATTAAGATCTGTGTGTATCTTTTCCACTCTAATTAGCTTCTTTTAAAAGCAATCCCTAATGAAGTGATGCCTTATTTCTATATGCTTAGTTTTAGAGTGGTATACAGGGTTCTTAACTATACAGATAGTGCTTTCATTATCTATGTGAATTATAGTGTTCATAAAGTTCAAACCATAATCCAGTATTTGATTCTGAATCCACAAGACTTGTCCACAGCAATTGGCAGCTGCTACATACTCAGCTTCTGTTGTTGATGTAGCCACAATGGTCTGCTTCTTGCATTGCCAGGAAATCAATCTTCTTCCAAGGAATTGACAACCTCCTGTTGTGGATTTCCTATCAAGACTTGCTCCAGCATAGTCACTATCTGAATAGGCTTCCAAGTCAAAAGATGACTCTCTAGGATACCAAAGGCCCAAATTAGGTTTGCCCTTTAAGTAACTAAAGATCCTCTTCACAGCATGAAGATGTGAAGTCTTGGGAGTAACCTGAAAACGAGAACAAGCACACACAACATACATTATATCTGGCCTAGAGGACGTTTAATACATTAGAGAACCTATCATTTATCTATAGTGATGCACATCCACATCCTCAGCATCTTCATCCTTTGTCAATGGCAACTTGTTCTCTATTGGAGTGACTGCAGTCTTCACATTGGTAAAGTCAAACTTCTTCAAGATCTCTGCAACATATTTTTCTTGAGAAATGAAGAGGCCATCTTCTTTTTGCTTCACTTGCAGTCCTAGGAAAAATGTAAGCTCACCCATTGAGCTCATTTCAAACCTGCCCTTCATTAAGCCTTCAAACTCTTCACACTAAGACCTTTTAGTAGAGCCAAAAATGATATCATCCACATAGACTTCACCAGAATGATATCCTTCTTGTCCCTTTTGATGAATAAGGTCTTGTCTATCACACCTCTTTTGTACCCATGCTCTTCAAGAAACTTGAAGAGTGTTGCATACCAAGCTCTGGGAGCTTGATGGAGACCATACAATGCTTTTATGACTTTATACACCTTGTTGGGGTGAGCTGGATCAATAAAGCCAGGAGGTTGATGAACATATACTTCTTCCTCAATAGTGCCATACAGAAAGGCACTCTTTACATCCATCTGATAGACTATGAACCCCATATATGATGCATAGGCTAAAAATAACCTAATAGCCTCAATCCTGGCTACAGGAGCAAAAACCTCATCATAATCTATCCCCTCCTCTTGTCTATACCCTTGTGCTACCAATCTTGCCTTGTTCCTAACAACTACCCCTCTTTCATCTCTTTTATTTCTGAAGACCCACTTTGTGCCTATCACTTTAGCCCCATAAGGTAGATCTACCAGAACCCAAACTTTTTGCAATTTGAACTGCAGCAACTCCTCTTGCATTGCTTCCATCCAACTCTCATCTTTAAGTGCTTCAGAGACTTTGGTGGGTTCCTTTTGAGAAAGGAAACAAGCAAACAAGCAATGTTGTTGGTCCTTGTGGTTGACCCTTTGCTGCTTCTTGATAAGACTGATAAGTGCATGAGATTCAGGAAGCTTTTGCACTTTACTTCTGGTTTGAACAGCTGACTTTGGATCACCAATTATCTGACTTTTGGGATGAACTTTGTGAATTCTGAGTGTTGGAGCTGGACTTACATCTACTTTAGTGGGTAGGTTGTTGAAGTCAGTAACTACCCCTTTTTCATCATAAGAAGCCCCATCAAAAATACCTTCATTTGGATTATCAAAGAACTCAAGGTCTGGCATCTCAGAATCATCAAAATCAGCATTTGGAGTAGAATCAGGTTGAGCAAAATTAACAGCATCACTACCAGTATTAACTAAGTTAGTACTGGTAGCAGAATTAATGAATCCACTACCAGAGTTAACCAAGTTAGTGCTGGTATCCTTCTTCCCAAGGTGTTTGTCAGCCAAAGTATTCACTTCTTCTCTGAAGGATAAGATATCTTCTGAAACCTTTGTAGGAGAAATCCCTTTTTCTTTTGGTTGAGGCTTGTTCACAGTCTCCTTCCTTTTTGTAGAAGATTTCTTTGTTCCTTCATTAGCAGCAACATGTTTGACTTCTGTGGTAGGAATCACAATAAGCTCCTCTATTTCCTTGTCTTGCTCAGCATTGTTTGAATCAGATACAACTTGTGAACCTGCATGGTTAGTGACATCTATGAAACCTGCATAAGGGTTAGCTTGATTCTCCTTAAAGACAGGAATATAGTTCATAGAGTCAGTTAAATAATCAATGTCAAACAACCATCTATGACCTAATCCCTTCACATTGGGTTTTCCTCAAGAAAATTAATATGAAGATTTTCCTCGACTTTCTTGGTCACTAAATTGTATACCCTAAAGGCCTTACTATTCAGTGAATACCCAACTAAAAACCCCTCATCAGACTTCCCTTCAAATTTGCCAAGCACACTCAAGGTATCAAGAATGGTCACATGGCACCCAAAAGGCCTTATATAGCTAACCACTGGTTTATGGCCAAAAATAAGCTCATAAGGTGTTTTATTCTGAGGCTTGGTCACTCTAACCCTATTGAATATGTAGCAAGCAGTTGCTACTGCTTCAGCCCAAAAGGTTGTGGGTAAGAATGAGTCTGCTAGCATGGTTCTAGCTGCCTCAATCATAGTCCTGTTCATTCTCTCAGCAACTCCATTCTGCTGTGGAGTTCTAGCATTGCTATATTGTTGCTTGATTCCTCTATTACCACAAAACTCAATCATGCTCCTATTCTTGAATTCTGTGCCATTGTCAGACCTAATGATTTTAACCTTTTTATTTAGTTGGTTTTCTATCTGCCTAATGAAAGTTTGAATTAAAGGAGTGGTTTCATCTTTCCTAGACATAAAGAACACCCAACAAAATCTAGTACAATCATCAGTTATGACAAGGCAGTAGCTAGCATGGTTAATACTTTGTACAGATGTAGGGCCAAACAGATACATGTGTAAGGTATGCAATGGCTCAGTAACAAATCTATCTAACTTAGCCTTACAAGATGCCCTATGCTGTTTACCCTTATTACAAGCTACACAGGTATGGTCATTCTTAAAAACTTTTGAAGGCAATCCTCTAACTAGGTTATTCTTCACAAGTTTATTTATGTTCTTAAAATTCACATGACCTAACCTTCTATGCCACAATTTAGATTCATCCAATGTGGCTTTTGCAAGCAAACAGGCAAAACCTTTTGCAGGATCAGGTTGCTTCATATCAAAACTGTACATGTTGTATTGTCTAGGAACTTTAAGAAGGATCTGACTTTCATCAGGCATCTTAAAGTCCGAAGTCAATACAAAACATTCAGTTTCACTAAAAAGCACCTTATGCTGCTTATCACAAATTTGTGGTATGGAGAAAAGGTTAAACTGCCCTTGTTCTTTTACAAAAGATACATTGTCAAACTCTAAATTGCCTACAACAATCCTTCCTTTACCAGTTATCTGACCTTTACTACCTCCAAATGTAACAGAACCTCCTTGGAATTCTTGAAAATCCTTCAGATGATTCTTGTTACCAGTCATGTGCCCAGAGCACCCACTATCAAATATTCCTTTGTCTTCCATGTTCTTCAGTGGATGTTCCTGCACAAAAGTAGAGAAATTAGTTTCTCTCTAGGACCCAAGCCTCTGAAGACTTGGGTCTGCCCTGTGGATCAACAAATTTATAAGTCTTGTATGAGCTTGATCCACTGTTGTTCTTGGATTCATAGGTAAGTGTGTTCTTAAAAGGATCCCAAGACCAACATGCTGGGGTCTTAACAGCAGAATCCCCATTTTCCCTTACAGCACTTGGTTGTGAAGTTTGTGTTGTATTTGTAGCAAGAGGACTCCTCACAGGTGAATGAGGTTTGTAAAAATTGTTTCTTTGATTATATGAGTTCACCTGTGGTCTATTTACTGGTTGTCTGGGTCCAGAATGATTAAACCACCCAGAATTAACACTTGGCCTCACAGAATTAACATTTTGACCAACAGAACTAACATTTGGTCTACCAGAATTAAAATTTGGTCTACCAGTACTAACAGATGACCAACCAGAATTAACATTAGGCATACCAGAATTAAATTGTGCTGGTCTAGTCACAAACTTATTAGCATGATTAATCCTGTTAGCATTATTCCAAACTGGTTTAACATTCATATGGCCAGTATTAACACTCTTATTCTTTCTAAGTTCAGCCTCTCTTTTCATCCTAACCTCATGAAAATCACAGTCCCTAATCAAATGACTTAGACTACCACACACAAAGCATCTTTTAGGACCAAAACTGTAGTTTCTCCTATACTCTCTTCTCATCCTATCAGGTTTTGGTGACTCTTGATTTTTGACAGACTCCCTAGGAGATTTTATATGAGTATCACAACTAGGTTTATCTGTATGAGGTTTGGGTGTAGTCACAACTGGTTCACTATTTTTGACTGATTTTGACTCAGAAACTTCTTTAGGTGCACTCTCTGATTCTGAATCAGACTGCTCAGAGACATCTCTAGTGGATCCTTCACTGTCATTGGTTTGACAAGTAGAGTATTCACTTGATTTGTCATCTGAGTTGCCTGTCTCAGGATATTGAGGACCCTTTTTACCATACACAAATAAAGAGTCATCAAGGTCTTCCTTTTGTAGAGGAGTGTAATCTCCACTTAATGGAGGTGGCACCCCTTTAAAATCATCAGTTTTTATGAACCTATTGTACACTGGTCTACCAATAGAATCCTCTTTTCTACATTTGAACACAGATCTGTCCATCTCTTCCTCATAGCTTAGAATCCTATTAACTTATCCTGACATTTAGCAGAATGGGTCCATTTGTCTACTCTCTTTTGCAATTCATCTCTTTCTTTCACTGCTTTCATGCCAATTCTTCTATATCTCTTAAGTTTTTCATCTTTTTCATATATCTCATTAGCCTGAAAGGTGAGTTTTTCATTTAAGGAAGCTTGTTTATTTTGATAGTTGACTATTTGTGCTTCTAAAGATTTAACAGCCTTAGTATAAGCAAGAATTTTTACTTCCTGGTCACCTATTTCTTTTAATTGTTCATCACACAAAGCTTTAAGATGATTGTATGAATCAATGCATATTTTGGAACACAAAGATACCTCATTGCTGGAACCAATGGCCATAAGTGCATGGTTTGGCACTTCTTCCTCTGGTATGTGCTCATCCCAATTCACAACTCCAGCTTCCAATGTCAACATGCTCATCTGATGCTTCCTCAGCTTGTCAATATCTTGAAAGTCAGAACCCTTCTTCTTTTTCTCATCAGCAGCCATCTTTTCTCTACATTCTCTAGCAAAATGCATTGGTTTGTGACAATAATAGCACTCCACATTCTTCTTGTTGAACCCAACAGCTGTCTTCCCGTCAAACCTGATGTTCCTCCCAGTCTGCTTGTAAAACTTTTTCATCCTAAGGGCAATCATAGCAATTTGCCACTTAATATCCATTTCCTCAACATCAACATCATCTATCTGCTCAAGATCATCACTTTGGAGATCTAGGTCTTCTGAATTCTTAGCAAATAGAGAATAAACAACTTCATCAGCAAATCTAGCTGGTACTTCTCTTTCTCTCATTCTGCTTGAAGAAGTTTCATAACAACCAGAACTAAAGCCACCAGACTTAACCTTGTTAGTGCTGCCCTTGTTTTGAGAAACAAAGGCAACATTGGTAGAACTTGAAGAGGCTTTTCCTTGGATTTCCTGTTCAAAAACCTTAAGATTGTTGTACAGGTCATCAGTTGTCATGGTGTCAATTTCATCCTTCATCCTCATGGTCATTGTCACACTTGACCATTCTGTTGGTAGTGATCTGAGAAACTTGTGGTTCGCATCTTCTTCAGACACAGCTGCACCATGAACCTCCAATTGTGATAGAAGTTGTTGAAACCTATCATAGCCTTTTTCCAATCCCTCTGAACTGGATACACTGAATGCCTCAAATTGCTGTTTAAGAACAGCCTTCTGCATCTTCTTGGAGTTTGCATTCCCTCCAAATCTTTTCTTGATAGCCTCCCAAATTTCCTTGGCATCATCCATGCCATGAAACCTTCTCAAGTGCTCCTTGGGAAGTGCCATCAACAAAAGGTTTTTAGCTTTTCTCTCCTTTTCCACTGCATGAATTTCTGGGGCAGACACAGGTGGAAGAACCCTAACCACTCCATCTTTACCAACCGAAATCCTCTTCTTCGAATTCCCATTCTGTATGACCTTCCAGACCTCGTTATCACTATACTCCAGATAGTGCTCCATCTCCATAGCCCATATGTCATACTCATCCTTCTTCAAGATAGGGAGTTTTATGTTTGATATGGTGGTTGTGGTAGGTATGGTTTGTGGTTGTGATTTGTTGTTGGATGTGCCAGCTTCTGATTTTTCATCTTCATGGTTTGAGACTTCATCTTCACTGTTGTGGTTTGAGAATGCATCACCATTCTTGACAGACATTTTGTAGGGTTTGTTTGAGTGATCTGTGTTTGTGATTTTTGTGTTTCTTCGAACTCAGAGTCTCTCTACAGGCTCTGATACCACTTGTAGGTCCACACGAATTATGGATCCAAGTAGCCTTGTTACTTGTTAGACGACTTGAATAAATTCAAATCAATCTAAGTGAGAAACTCTAACACAGATTGTTAATGCTAATGCGGAATCTTAACACTAACAATGAAGAACACAATAACTAACTTCGTATATTACTAACTCTTTAATCAATATGAGTACAATCTTCGTCGTTATCAAAACTAATGCCTTAGGGTTCCTTTTATACACCAAGGAAACCCTAGATACAAAACGTGTAGAAGGATATACGTATCTTCTCTAAAGATAACTACGTATCCTTTCCTAACTTATAGCTAACAAACTTTCCTAACTTTCATAACCAGACTTAATGACTTAAGTCAACAAGACTTAACTACGAATTACTCTACCAGACTTAACAATGAAAGACCAGACTTAACTATGACATAAATACACTAACAGACTTAACTTTGTAACCCAGCAGACTTAAGTCTGTTCTTCATATTAAGTCTTGTCTTGTGATAATTCCCAACATAGTGTTTCTTTAAAGCTTCTTATTCTTTAAGAGCACTACATGATTTAGAAAAACTTTTAGCAGATAGTACCTCAGAGTCAGAGAAGGCCATGAGTGCCATCTTAGCAGGTGCTTCTTCTTTATCTGCCATGAAGCTCTAGTCATAGCCTAGTCCATCAATAGCCACCATAGCCTTTGAAGATGGCTCAGCTTCTTCCACTGCCTTGGGCTTGCTTCCATAGCCCTTGCTCCTGCTATCCTGTTGCCTGGGTCTCCTACATTCTCTTGAAAAATGCCCCAACTTGTGACAGTTGTAGCATTCTACCTTAGATTTGTCAAAACCAGAAGTATCATTACTACTGATATTGATCTTCTTGCCAGTTCTTTGATAGAATTTCTTAGCCCTCATGCTAAGAAGTGAGATCTGCCACTTGAGATCCATCTCCTCCATGTCATTTTCATTAATCTCATGTAGATCTTCATATGTCAGCATTGACCCATCATTCTAGGTGGTCTGGAATGCACAATAGGTAGTATCATTTAAGATACCAGTAGTACTGCTTAATGAGCTAGCAGTACTAACACTAAGATTAGCAGTACTAACTCCTATAGCCACTTTCACCTCATATGGACTTGAATTACTGGGAGATGACACAAAATCCATGTTCCCAGTGCTTGAACTAGTACCTCCAGCTTTCTTTACATCCTGTTCAAGAATCTTGAAATTGTTGTATAAGTCATTGAGGCTTATAGTATCAATGTCTGGCTTATTCTTCCAGACCACCACATGCATAGCCCATTCAGCAGGTAGACTCCTTAAGAACTTAGAGTTCAGATCCTCCTGAGGTATGTCAACTCCAAGCACATCAAGTTGGCTAACAATCTTTTGCAGCCTATTAAACATGTGATCTAAAGACTCATTACTGGTTGCACTAAAGTTTTCAAAGTTCTGCTTCAACAGAGTCTTTTGGGTCTTCTTGGTGGCTTCATTACCACCATACCTAGTAGTGAGTGGCTCAAACAAAGACTTTGCATCCTTGTATTTGCTGAAGTTTAAGAGTTGATCATTGGGAATTGTCATCATCAGCAAGCTCCTAGCCTTGACATCGTTTTTCTTTTGCAGCTTCTCTTCTGCAGTCACTGGAGAGGTTTGCACAATAGTCTCTTCTTTACCATTAACTGTTGATACAGATGTAGAAGGCTTAAAAGAGTTGCCTTCTTCAATGATCTCCCAGAGTGCATAGTCCTGCACTTGGAAGTATTGTTCGATTCGCAGCCTCCACACCTTAAAGTCGTTTTGCTTCAACATAGGCAATTTAGCAGCCATGTTAGTCTGTGTAGTTTCCATGTCCATTATCTTCAAAATAATTCTTCTTATAAATCAAAGTATCAACCTATCTCTAATACCACTTGAGAGGATCAAACACTTAGGATGTAACTCCTTTATAACCTGTTTAAGATACTTTGAGGTTATACTGTTAAGTATGCGGAATCTACTTAACAATACTTAGAAGGTTTTGTTTGATGTAACAGTAAAGCAATATGAACAATGAACATAGTGTTTAACTTCAAACGATTCAATATTATTCAATAATAATACGAGTGATCTTAATATCACTAGGGTTACAACGACCTTGAATCTTAACAAAACTTGTATGACTCGTACATAAACATCTAACCTAGGATCTCCTTTAATAGACATAAGGAGTCCTTTACAAGATAAGTATCTACCCATATATTTCTAATTAATTATGATATACATACAATCTATACCATACTTATCCTTGACACATCCTTCTAGAACCTTTTCATGCAGCAGTACCTTCTGTTGTATACTAGCAGTACTAACTTGATAGTTTGTACTGTTAGTTATCCTTTAGCAGTCTTCAGTTATACACTAACAGTTTGTACTGTTAGTGTAATCTTCCAGCAGTACTATGTCAGAAACATTTAATTCCCAATAAGATATGGATCTTAGTCATTCTTTAACTAATTATTCTGTTTCTCGTTGTTTATGAGGGGCCCAGTAGTATTAAGCTTCAAAACAAATTTCAATGAACAAATTCTTTCTTGACTATAAGCAAAACCCATGAACTTTGCAACACTTCTGAAAACAATCATTATAGCTACCAGTAACGTATAGTGGTAAATTGCCTTACAGAAATGCACTACATCCATGACAGTTCTCTGGCATCTCAAGTCTGAGGATAACTATTCTTGATTTACTTGATGACAAGATCCATAAAGTACAATCATGTAGTTGGGATAAGTCCTATACTCAATTCATTGAATATCATGTGAAATTGGTATGTCAACACATCAATATACTTTCAAGTATATTTTACTAATACTCAGATTTGTCTTAATTTAATGATATTCCCATATCATTAATTGATATTCCCATATCATTAATTGACAATGGACAATTTAGAATAAATAAATTATTCATGGATTAAACATGTAAATACAGGATATATTATTAAGAAAATGATAATCAAACATAACAAATACTTTATTTCATTAAAATAATAATTGTTCATAACATCCTTTTATCCAAACACTAATTACAGATGGGCATGAAACTACTAGCTAAACGAAGTCCTATGCCTTTAGCATGTTGATAAAGCTTTCCACCAGGTAAAGCCTTCGTTAAGGGATCTGCTAGATTATTATCTGTGTGAACTTTGAGTAACTCGTTTTCACCTATCTCGACTTGTTCTCGAACATAGAGATATTTAATCGGAAAATGTCTGGTGCCTTTCATGATTCCAGGTTCATTGTCAAATGTAATTGTAGATGAATTTTCACAATACATCTTTATAGGGTTTTCAATCGAGGGCATAACTCCAAGCCCTGAAACGAACTTCCTAATCCAGACAGCTTTCATTGCAGCTTCTGAAGCAGCTATGTACTCATTTTCTGTTGCAGACATCGCTATGGTACTCTGCTTCTTGCTCTTCCAATCCACAGCTCCTCCATTAATGACAAAGACATAACCCATCTGAGACTTCGTATCATCTTTATCACATTTCCAGGACACATCACAGTAACCTGTAACACAAAGTTCTGCTTCTGGATTTCCCCAATATACTAAAAACATATCTCTTGTAGCACTTAAGTACTTGAGAATATGTTTAACAGCAGTCCAATGGAGTTCACCTGGATTTTGTTGATATCGACTGGTTATATTTTTAGAAAACGTCACATCAGGACTTGTGCATCTCACCGCATACATAATAGATCCCACAGCTGAAGCATAAGGGACTCTCTTCATGTGTGTCACCTCTGCAGGTGTTGAAGCACATGCTCTGCTACCTAAGCCATGATTCTCTTGCATCGGCAAATATCCCTTCTTGGAATTTTGTATATTGAATCTCTTCAATATTTTATCAATGTAAGCACTTTGGCTTAATCCAATCAACCGCTTTGATCTATCTCTATATATCTTGATTCTCATAATGTATGCTCCTTCTCCTAAATCCTTCATGGAAAAACATTTCCCAAGATAGGCTTTAACCTCTTTTAATCTTGGAATATTTTTACCCATGATTAATATGTCATCAACACATAGGACAAGGAAAATAACATCACTTCCACTAGCTTTGTGATATACACATGGCTCATCAAGATTCTGAGTAAACCCAAACCTTTTGATTTCTTCATCAAATCTCTTATTCCATTGCCGTGATGCTTGCTTCAATCCATAAATGGATCTCTGAAGTTTGCATACACGGTTTGGAAATTCTGGATTCACAAACCCCTCAGGCTGCGCCATATAGATGTCTTCATCTAGGCAACCATTTAAGAAGGCGGTTTTGACATCCATTTGCCAAATCTCATAGTCATAGTATGCAGCTATAGCTATGAGAATCCTAATGGCCCTTATGTCAGCTACAGGAGAAAAGGTCTCCTCGTAGTCAACACCATAAGTTTGAGTAAAGCCTTTAGCTACCAAACGAGCCTTATAGGTGTGTACATTGCCATCTATGTCAGTTTTCTTCTTGAAGAGCCACTTACTTCCAAGTACCTTGGCATTGGGAGGAAGGTCTACTTCAATCCAGACTTCATTATCTCTCATGGATTGTATTTTCCATTGATAGCAACTTGCCATTTGTCCTTTTCAGGATCATTCATGGCAGCTCTGTAAATAGTAGGTTCTCCAAGATCCCCTAATATAGTTTCCTCAACTTCTATGTTAAGACATAGACGTTCAGGTGCTTTCACAGTCCTTACAGATCTGCGAATGGGAACAACTTCAGGTGGAGGACCCAGACTTTCTGGTTCCACAGGAAGTTCGCTAGTGTTTTCAGAAGGTAATGTATCTTCTTGATCATCTTCCAGATCATAAATCCTCCCACTGAATTCTTGAGATATGAGATCCTTTTCAAGAAAATCTCCATACCTAGCAACAATTACTTTGTTTTCAGGTGGGTAGTAAAAGTAGTAACCCATCGTTTCCTTTGGGTATCTGCTGAGTTACGTTTAACAAATGCCTCGCAACCCCAGACCTTTAAATAAGACAAGTTAGGAGTTTTCCCATTCCATAACTCATTAGGTGTCTTATTAAACTTCTTGGTTGGAACCATATTTAAAATGCGAATAGCAGATTCTAAGGCATAATCGCAAAAGGATAAAGGAAGAGTTGTAAGATTAAACATTGATCGCACCATGTCCAACAATGTACGATTTCTTCTCTCAGATACACCATTTTGTTGTGGAGTATATGGAGATGTGAGATGCTGGACAATTCCATTCTCAGCTAAATAATCTTTAAACTCTTGACTCAGGTATTCACCACCTCTGTCGGATCGAAGAGCTTTAATCTTCTTTCCAAGTTGCAATTCTACTTCTGCTTTGAAAACCTTAAATGTTTCAAACACCTCATGTTTATTTTTAAGTAAATAAACATATCCATAACGGCTGCAATCATCAGTAAAGGTTAAGAAGTAGCTAGCACCTTTCCTTAACACATGTCTAAGTGGTCCGCACACATCAATGTGTATTAAACCAAGTAGATCAGAAGCCCTTTCCATACGATTATTGAAAGGTTTCTTTGTCATCTTCCCAGATATACAAGATTTGCATTTATCAAATGATTCATCATTGATATTTTGTAAAAGCCCTTCACGTTGCAGCTTTTCCATACAAGTCTTGCCTATATGAGCAAGTCGACAATGACAAAGATAAGATGAATCCAAAACATTCTTGATTCTTTTATTATTGATGCTATACATTGAATTATAATTATTGGATACATTATCATTCATGTCAATTTCAAAAACACCATTCACTGCGATAGCATTAAAATAAAAAACATCATTTAAAGAAGCTGAAGTTCCATTGCTAGTAATAGTATGATTAAAACCAATATCCAACAAACATGAAAAGGAAACAACACCTCTAACAATAGTAGGTGCATAATGACAATTATTTAAAGACAGTACTAAGCTCGAAGGCAAAACAAATTTAAATTCGCCTATAGCTTGAACAACTGCATGTGCTCCGTTACCCACGTGTAGATATTATTCTTCATAGGCCAGTCTCCTTTCAACTCTAAACCCCTGCAGTGTACTGCAAATATGAATACCACATCCAGTATCGTATACCCAGGAATTTATTTTATGAGTTAATGAAAATAATTCAATCATGAAAAAGTCACCTGAAGTGCTAGGGTTACCAGCCTCAACCTTCTGCTTCTTCACTCGCAACTCCTCAAGGTAGAGTGGACAGTTCCTCTTCCAATGTCCTACCTCATGGCAGTTGTGGCAAGCCTGATCCTTCTTGTTAGGATTCACCTTGTTCTTCTGAGGGTTATTCTTCTTCTTAGGATTAGATTGGTAGGCCATAACTTGCTTACCCTTGTCAACCTTTCCCTTACCCTTCTTATTCGCCTGCGGTTTTGGCTTTTGTATCCTACCTCCTTCTATAGCTAATACCTGAGGAGTAGGTGCCTTCTTTGGTAAACCTTTCTCATAGTCCACAAGCATTGCAAGCAACTCTGTGACAGTCTTCACCACGCAATGCATGTTATAGTTTCAAAAAAAAAATCCAGAGAATTCCTTGTTCAAGGATCTGTTGATTAAGTTCGCACATACATTTTTCGGGTAGATGTAGTTGATCTGATGTAGTTGGTACATGTAGCTCTTCATTTCCAACACATGATCACTAATAGGTTTACCTTCACCCTGCTTGCAGCTATGTAATGCATCGATCAAATCATACAATTCAACTGCAGGTGGTTTCTCATAAGTCTTTTGTAGTTCTTGAAGCATATCATAAGGAAAATGGTGCTCAAACTGCTTTTTCAATTTGGGAGCCATACTTCCAAGCATCAAGCACGCAACCTCATTGTGCTTTTTATACTCCTGTTTCCAAGCAGCTCTGACATCCTCGGATTCAGTAGCATCTGGTTCAGCAGGGTAAGGCTTATTCAAGTATTCCAGCTTATCGGACACTCTCAAGACTATCCTGAGTGACCTATGCCAGTCATTGAAATTCGGGCCAGTCAATTTCTCCCGTTCAAAATGATTTTTGAACGCGGAACTTAGTACAACATTATCGGGTTGAGCCATTTCTATAGAAAAAGTTCAAATATTAGTATTTTTGATAATACAACTTTTCAAGAAAATAAAATACCCAAGGAAATATTTTTATAACCATTGAATTTTCTTGAAAAACTAGGATCCAAATTAACATAATTTCACTACATCAGTTGATATGCTAGTAATGAAAGTATAAAATATGGTAATCTATCGAACAATAATTGGCAAACAATTTCCAATTCCTAGATCATTATGGGATTTACATTTGCCAAATTCAATTTGCAAAGTAAGCATGTTTCATCCCATCTCATGCCTTAAGTTTCTAGGTCTCACTAACAACTTAACTAAGTTGTCTAATTTAGAAACTGCAAATTCTCCATTTATGGTCTCACGCATTAACGAAAATTTACCTTGTCATTAAAATCTAGGTAAGGTCTCACTTAAGCTAAATAATAACTTCAAGTGTTTATTATAATTAGATGGCATGAACTTAAATTTTAGGGTACTAATTTTGATGTGTCAGTGAAAATATGTACGAAGAAGCATGCACACATCTTCGTATCATAAGTTTTTCAAAACCTTTTTTTATTTACCAATTTAAGATAAGATTAAATCAACAAAGTTTTAATTGATGTATTGGGTTCACCAATCAAAGAATTACCTACAATTATCGCCCACTATATCCTACTACTGCATGAGTCAAAAGACCCAAGTTATTTGGATAATTACCATAAAGTGGCACGTGGAATTGAGGTCAATTCACCCTTAAGATGATTTTGTACAAAAAAATAGTCGTACTTGGTAGCTCCAATTTGACGCACAAAGGAGCAGTGAGACAAACGTCAGCACAAGTGCCAATTAAAAATGCGTCTCTTTTGGTTTGAAAATTTAATGTCAATCCTCCTTAAACCCCTCTTATAGTTTGTCAAAACTGGGTGAGCCGTTCTTACTATTGGTACAAAAACTTATCACTCAATTATAAGTTTATGACTTTAAGTCTTTAAAACATGTTATAAATTATAACCTTGCTAGTCTCGCCTGGGAGCAAATTATCGTGTGAAGCGAACCACTATCGGCACATAAGACTTTGCAAGATTCATAATTTATCACATCAAGTTTCACCATTTTTTAGTCCATTTATTTTCTATTCAAAAAATTACCCTTTTTTTCTTACAACGTGTCATACAATTAAACAAAAAAATAAGTAATAATAAAAATAAACAACTAAATAACGCACAAAACTTAACAATTAATTTATGTAAACAAATAGCCACCTGTAAACTTTATTTGATAAAACCTATTAATAATCATTCTATGTTTAATTATGCATATACTTAGCTAAGACTGTCACTTTGATGAACTCAAATAAGTACATTTTATTATCATCATTTATCCTATTTATTTGACTTGTTTTATTATATTATATATGAGAATTGATACGTTAATGTTTACTTTTGTAATTCTCAGGTAAAAACAAGTATTATGTGAAACTTGGTGATTTTGGACTAATTATGGAGCAAAACAAGCAAGATGTTAAGAGTCTACTGAAATGTACAAGATCAAGATCATTCTGCTCCAGATACGCCGCAACATACTTCGTACATACGGCGCATCACTATCAAGATTTCACAAGTGACAATCCAAGACAGCAAAGGACATGCGCCGGATAGAGAAATGGAGCTACGCCGCATCTTAAGGCGGTGTACGAATATTCCTGAATATATTAATCTTGGACCCCACGCGAAGTTAAGTCAATGCGCCGCATCTACTTATCCTATGCGCCGCATCTAACCCTCAGACAGAAACTATAAATACCCCAAGGCTAGACGAATTTTGAGATCTTCTAGACTTTAGAGACCGAAGACAGAAGAACCCTAGGAGACGAATTCAGACGTGTTAGCAGCACAAGACACACCTTAAACGAAGATACAAGAGCTGTAAGAAGGTCCTGCATGTATTCAATTCATTCAGTAGTTTTGTTTTATTGTATTAGTACACTTTAATTCATCAGGATTGATGGGCCGATTCCATGTGACTACGGAAAATCATGGGCACCCCTTAAAATTGCTTTTCCATTAATTAAAGTTTATATGTTGATGTCTTTGGTGACTTTTATTAGTGCATTGATAACCTCTGTGTCTAGCTGAGCATTGCTTGGGTCGCCATGCCCCTTCCTCGCCTATTTATTCTATCGTTTCTAGGATAGTGGGATAGGCGTAAGTGATCATTAAGGGTTTACTCGCCGATAAGATTAGAGCCAACGAGAAAGGGTTAATTATATACACTTCATATAAAACTAGCAATAAAACAAGTGACAAGCTACTTAATTATCAGGACAGGTCTTCTTATTGTCTCGAGTATCTATCTGTGTACGTGTGTGCTAATCGCTGATTCGTGCTCATTAGTTTAATTTACTATTTAATCATAACCAAACCGTGCCAGTCTCTCAGGCTGAACCCCCCTTGCGTTAGATTAGGTTGTACAGCTAACTTAATATATTAAAATAATGATTAGAATAACTAGATAATATGTTTCACTCTTAGTGATCGACACTCTACTTACCATTATATTCATACTGACCGGGTACACTTCTCGTTAAAGTGTGTATTTTATTGATAAGTCGGCTAAATATAAATTTAAAACTTGAGTAGGCATTAACTCTGCTAAACCACAACGACACATCACGCGCGCACCAATTCTTTGGCGCCGCTGCCGTGGATATAAAAGAATTAGAGCAATACACACGCGCATCAAGTTTTTGGCGCCGCTGCCGGGAAGTGAATTGTTATTATCTGTTAATTTGATTAGTATTTTAATTAGGTTTTTCTTATTTTTATATTCTAACCACTAACTCTGTTATATATTAGTTAAATTGCATTCATTATATTATTTGCATATTTTATGTTTTTGTGAGTTTTTATTTTCTTTAAATTTTGTTTCTTTTTGTTTGATTTTATTTTTGTTTTTTTTTTCTATTTTTCTGCATTCTGCTATCGTTGTATTGAGCTGATTCAAACGATACGGCGCATCTATTTTCATAGATACGGCGTATTGCGTTTAATTTTTATAAAATACAACGCGTTTAATAAATTCGAGTACGACGCATCTTTGCCCAAGATACGGCGTATTGTGTTTTTAATAAGAAATTTTTTTTCTAAACCCTAACGCCATACGACGCATCTGTTTTAACAGATACGGCGTATTTTCTATTTAAATTAAAAACAGTTTTCGAATTATTAAACAGATACGACGCATCGATCTCTATCGATACGGCGCATCTTCTAAATCAAAAATCTTGAATTTTGAAACGTAACGAAAATACGGCGCATTAGCTTCTGTTAATACGACGTATTTAATTTTAATAAATATAATCGATTTTTGATAAATTAAAACTGATACGGCGCATTCTAAAATTCTAAGCGGCGTATCTATTTTCTGAATATAAGTCTGATTAAATTTTAACGAAATAAGATACGGCGTATCCAGATTTTTGGATACGGCGCATCGCTTACAGATATCAGCAAATTTTATTTTACTTTGATTGTTTCACTCTTCTTTTGCACGAGTAAGTTTTATTTCAGGAAGATGGACGATCCGGATATTACAATGGAAGAATATTTCAAATTTAAAGAGGAAAGAACCTTGAGCAATAATCAGGTGTATGATTGGAAAAGAGCAAGATATGGTGCACACGTCATTGAGACGAAAGAAATCACTATGGAAGAATACTTGATTTTAGGACAAGAAAAGTCAAGGAAAGAAAGAAACAAATTTCCATTTCAACACACTTGGTGTATGTCAAATGATGATGAAGTGGAGTCATATACCGTGAAACCAATTCCGGCAATTGTTAATGATAGTACTTTTTCTCCGGAGATTGCACAAGATGATGTGTATACGGAACCCTACGTTGAAGAATATTCTGCAATCGTATTACCACCATTAGACAATCCAACGGATGAAGATGAAAAGTATTCTAATTTTGATTTCGAACCATTTGACGCCATAGTTTATGATGACATACCTCAACCAGATTTTGACCCAACGAGGGATTTTGAAGAAATCTGGGATGACTTGTTTAAAAATGAAATTCGAGACGATGCTGAAGTTGCAAGACCACTAGTTGAAGATGGAGATTCACAAGATGAATTGGAGTCACTTACAACGCAAAGTGGTACAAATTTATTTAATATTATTAATCCCGTTACTAATAATCTTGCTAGTTTTCCTAAACAGGTTGCAAAACAAAAAAATGATGAGGTGAAATTTATTACACTACCTATTGAAGCACCTGTGATCAACCCGTTTTTGGTGGAGCTCGAGGAAGAGTTTGGTGATGAGCTCTTAAACATTGCTATGATTGATGAAGATGATGATTTCGACCCTATGAAGGATTTAGAGTAACTCGAACTTTTACTTGCTAAAGACCCTTTCTCATCTTTTGCGGAAGTCAAGGGACGCCTTACTACCAAAGAGACTAACCAAGAAGAAAGGAGACTCATTTTTCCTCAACATACTACTCTTTCAGATGAAATGGTCAAGTCATCCAATTTATCAACCAAACCGGGTACGAATAGGGAAGATGTACATATATTGCCAAGGTATGATCTTTATGTATTTCTTCCACCTTTAATAGCAAATTTACACTCTTTTTGTGTTTATTGCTACTATCACCCGCACTTGATCCCAAGTGGGGGGAACAACACCCTATTACACAGTAAATAAGGGTGGAGTCAGGCTCGTGACTCGAACAAAAACAAGCGCTTCGTGGGAGGCAACCCATGCTTATCTTTTATTTTATTTTATTTTCAGATTTTGTATCGAGTCTGTCAGACCTGCAGAAGATACGGCGCATCTCCATCCTAAGATGCGACGCATCGCCTGAACTGGTCATATCTTATTTAATTTTCTGCATTTTTAATTTTGACTTTAAAACTTTCTGTCAGTTTATTTATTGCGGCGCATCCCTGGTTAAGGATGCGACGCATCTTTTATTCTAATTCGTATTTATTCCAGGCTCGATACGGCGTATCTTCTTCCATAAGATACGGCGTATCGACTGACCTGATGATTTTCATTTTAATTTTTTTTAGTTTTATTTTTACTAACTACTAATGTATTATGCAAGTTTGAACCTTCTTAACTTAGGTGTGTTAAAGTCTTAATGGTATTATAGATTCCTGCATTCTTGTGGATACATCATTTTTGAAGTTTAAACGTTCTAATCCACAAGAAAGTTGATTTTTGCTCTTATACGAATAATGGAGGATCATACCGAGCAAATCTCAGGGGAGTTTTTCTGTTCTAATTCTTTTATTTTCCAGTTTTTAACCTTTGACACAAACAACGAGGACGTTGTTTAACTTAAGTGGGGGGATTGGAGAATTAGAACACTTACTTGTCCTAAACTTTTTCAAAATATGCTTAAAATGTACTTAATATATCAAAATTTAAAATTTTTATAGCATGTTTTTGTTTAAAGTCTAAATTACATAGATGCACACATAACATTATTTTCAAAAATTGTGAACTTATAAAAATTCACAAATCTATGAGTGTGCCGGTGACTTGTAAACTTTAGAACTTGGCTTGTATACTATTCGAGACCACCATAATAAGTATTATCTATATAATTGGAATGACTTGTCTAAATTGGTAAATTTCTAGGATTACACCCAAATAGCCTTTATATGTTATGTGATATTAACTAACTACACTGGTTAGTTAACCCTCGTATAAACCCTTTGTTAGTCTCACTTTTAGAGTAAGATACCCCTAGAAAAACACTCAGAGCCATTCCTTTCGTTTCTTACACCTTTGTTATAATGTTTCGTTACACCCTTACACCTTAGCCTACCCTGTAGATTAAAATCCGTGGTTGGTTAATTTCTTTAGGCAAAGTGTGTTTCCTTACATTACCTGTGTTCGCGTGCGTAATTCATTATCTTTGGTTAGGTCGGGAAATTGCACAATGCAATTGGTATGAAAGTAAATATTGTATAACTTTGAGTTTATTTTTCGTGTGTTTTACTACTTTCACTATTACAGTTATTTCTGAAAGTATGAAGAGTATGGAAAAATTATCCGGAAAGATAGTGATAGAAAAGTTGTGAAATTTTACACATATATGTTGATGTCAAAAAAAAAAATCGAAAAAATAGAAAAGAAAAAGAAAAAGAAAAGTTGGAAGTTTGTTTTAACCAACTCATGTAAAGTTTTGTATTAAGTGGTTGATATCACCACTATTTGTTATATATTATATTTATGGATTGAATGGGAGTTGGCCGTTATGGGAACGCCAACTAAGTTTATTCTTTGATTGAGATTTTGTTGAGCATAATTCGTGTCTACCTAAAGCGTGTGTTTCAAGTGTTAAAGCGTGAGTTATTCAATGATATGAGTCTTATTCATGGGATGGTTGGGAAAGTAATTTACCACACTTAGGATTTTAATTTATCTATTTTGTTTATTTTTCATTTTGCACCAATTTGTATCCCAAATATTATCCATACCCTATATCATTCTTTATCCAAACCTTTGATTTATTGAGATTAGGGATTTGAGCAATCTTAAGTATCGTAGTCGTGGATTCGATTATGTATTTATGATTTTGTCGCCCTTTTTGATATAATATTATTGGTAAAGATTACTTGGTCCTATCTTTAGCCTATTCGAGTTAAGGATTTGAGCAATTGCAAGTATCGTGGTCGTGGATTCGATCATGTATTTGTAATTTTGTCGCCTTTTCTGGAACGTGAGATCGATAGAGATTAAGAAGGATGATTAACCCTTAACCAACAAACCCTTTTTACCGCTTTAGACTTGTTATTCCTTGGCTTTAGTGGGGGAGATGCGTATACTTGTCAAGCTTATGATAGAATATTCGTCACGACTGGACAGTTAAACGATTAGATTTGCTTTTATCAAAATATTTTATTTTATTTCAAATTCGTTAAGTGTTTGGTTGTGCAATTATGACAAAACGAATGCATGCTTAAATATAAAAATAAATCCTAACATCTTTTAGGATAAATTTTCATACAATTTATTTTAAGGTTTACTTGGGGACAAGTAAAGTTCAAGTGGGGGATATTTGATGAACTCAAATAAGTACATTTTATTATCATCATTTATCCTATTTATTTGACTTGTTTTATTATATTATATATGAGAATTGATACGTTAATGTTTACTTTTGTAATTCTCAGGTAAAAACAAGTATTATGTGAAACTTGGCGATTTTGGACTAATTATGGAGCAAAACAAGCAAGATGTTAAGAATCTACTGAAATGTACAAGATCAAGATCATTCTACTCCAGATACGCCGCAACATACTTCTTACATACGGCGTATCACTATCAAGATTTCACAAGTGACAATCCAAGACGGCAAAGGACATGCGCCGCATAGAGAAATGGAGTTACGCCGCATCTTAAGGCGGTGTACGAATATTCCTGAATATATTAATCTAGGACCCCACGCGAAGTTAAGTCAATGCGCCGCATCTACTTATCCTATGCGCCGCATCTAACCCTCAGACAGAAACTATAAATACCCCAACGCCAGACGAATTTCGGGATCTTGGAGACTTTAGAGACCGAAGACAGAAGAACCCTAGGAGATGAATTCAGACGTGTTAGCAGCACAAGACACACCCTGAACGAAGATACAAGAGCTGTAAGAAGGTCCTGCATGTATTCAATTCATTAAGTAGTTTTGTTTTATTGTATTAGTACACTTTAATTCATCAGAATTGATGGGCCGATTCCATGTGACTACGGAAAATCATGGGCACCCTTTAAAATTGCTTTCCCATTAATTAAAGTTTATATGTTGATGTCTTTGGTGACTTTTATTAGTGCATTGATAACCTCTGTGTCTAGCTGAGCATTGCTTGGGTCGCCATGCCCCTTCCTCGCCTATTTATTCTATCGTTTCTAGGATAGTAGGATAGGCATAAGTGATCATTAAGGGTTTACTCGCCGATAAGATTAGAGCTAACGAGAAAGGGTTAATTATATACACCTCATATAAAACTAGCAATAAAACAAGTGACAAGCTACTTAATTATCAGGACAGGTCTTCTTATTGTCTCGAGTATCTATCTGTGTACGTGTGTGCTAATCGCTAATTCATGCTCATTAGTTTAATTTACTATTTAATCATAACCAAACCGTGCCAGTCTCTCAGGCTGAACCCCCCTTGCGTTAGATTAGGTTGTACAGCTAACTTAATATATTAAAATACTGATTAGAATAACTAGATAATACGTTTCACTCTTAGTGATCGACACTCTACTTACCATTATATTCATACTGACCGGGTACACTGCTCGTTAAAGTGTGTGTTTTATTGATAAGTCGGCTAAATATAAATTTAAAACTTGAGTAGCATTAACTCTGCTAAACCACAACGACACATCACGCGCGTACCAATTCTTTGGCGCCGCTGCCGTGGATATAAAAGAATTAGAGCAATACACACGCACATCACACTTACAAAGGTAAGCGAGTCACATGCATCGACGTATCAATTGCGTTAGTCATAGAAAATATATACCATATTGCACATAATAAATTCATTAATATTTAATTGAGGTATTCCCCAATTTTAGATCTATCAACAATTACATGTGATAAAACAACTTAACAATTAATCAATCATAATCCATGACAAACATGCATGTTTCATCATGGATTAACACAAGTCATAAGATACGCAACTAAACACATAAGCATGTTACAATTAGGGTTTCAAAACAACAAAATTTTTTTTTTATTTTATTTTATAAAATTAGGGCATCGCCCCCCCCCCCCACCCCCTCACCCCCAAAAAAAATTAGGGTTTTGATTTTTGAACCCTAAAAATCGACTAACATACAAACACAATCCAATATTCATTTTTTATATGTTTCGGTAATTAATTACATGTTAACCTGGCTCTGATACCACTGTTGGAATTTTAATAACATGACTACTTCATAAATTAAACACATAACATCAAAGAGAACATGCGGAAGTTAAGGATCAATAACACATAATTAGTTAACCGAATAATAAAGTAAACATACCTTTGATTCTAGCTAAACAAGAATCAACTTCAAGTATTCTTCAATCAAGATCAAGAACCCTAATTAGGGTTTATAAGTGGATTAACAAATTACCCATTACCGTTTTGTAATTCAATCCAAGATATTAACTATAGTGAGTTAATACCACGTTCTTGTACACACGTACTATAACGAATTAATGTTTATGCTAGTAACAAAACCACAAACGATTTTTTGCTCAACAAAAAAATCGATCAATCCCTTTTGAAGGGTTTGGTCGATCGGTTTTGATCAACGAAAAGAGAAGAGAGAACAATTATGTTTATTGTGTGTACAAGTGATGCAAAACAATGACCATTGATTTTGTATTTATACTAATTGTATCTTGGAGAACAAGTTGGATAAGGATTGGGTTACCCCAACCCTAACCATGATCGGCCATAGCCCAAGGGGGGCTTCCTGACCCTTCTCGACTTCCAATTTACAATCTAGTCCTTCTCTTTAATATTTAACGGTAGTTAGTCAATTGTATTTGTATTTTAATAATTAAATATATAACGTTTTATATATTAATTATTATCTATTAATTCTTCATACGTAGAGTGTGCAATCCCGTTGTCTCGAGTTCGATTCTAGACATACAGGTATTAATATTTGTCTACAAAACTAACAATATATACTTCCTTCCCCAAGCTGCCTTATCGTGCTAATGAATTTGGTATGAAGTTCCATGGTCCTCTTGATGTGATTTCTCTTCATAATGTCATAAACATCATTATCCTCGGAGGATTGATAACTTGTGATATCATCCTTCCTTGGGGAGCCTCTTTCCTTCCTTTTACTCCAACAACTTCTACTTTCCTATAAATTCGTTTGAACTCGTGTGGCAACATTATGAGACATAGTCTTGTTTTTACATTTTTCATGCTTAAGCATTTCTCTGATGACATGTTGATGTATAACCATTATTACATCGACGGTAAGTGGCTTTTTCAGGACAAGAAAAGCTCCACTCTTCTAAGCTTCAACTAGGAAGTCATTATCATCTTCCTCGGACATCACTTGAATATAGATCAAGTTAGACATTACACAAATATGATTTTTTGAAGGGAAAATAACAAAAATAGACCGTCGCCCAATTGATAATTCACTATTTGGACCTTCAGTTACGTTTATTCAAAAATAGACCGGGTGACTTGGCAACCCACCCATGCATCCGACAAGTGTCCCAAGTACATGCTAAGTGGCGGTTGCCCCGTTCTATTTTTGAATAAAGTCAAAGGTGGTCTAAAAAGTGATTAAACACTTTTGCGACCGATCTATTTTTGTAAATTTCCCTTTTTTTAAAAGGACAATTACATCAAAAGTTGAAGTATAAATTTGAGAGCAGTGCTACTAAAAACTCACCCAACGATAGTAATTCCTTGATATCAGTTGATTTAGAAATGTATGAATATCCACGTTAGTAATCTCCCTATCTACGAGCAAAAGGTCATATTCATTCTTCTTCTCAGACAACAATTTTAAAGCCGCACAAGCGTTGTAAATGCAAGTAACTAACAAGAGAAACATAAGAAAGGATATGACAATAGATATTATATATTTTGATTCATATTTTAATTTTTTTACAAATATAACAATCAGTTATGAGTTGCAACATGAAAACAATAGATATACTCATTGTCTTTTATTTCTTTCTACCATCAACCTTGAAAATCGAGGGCACGTGTAAATTGAGCCTATTACCAATAAAAATCAAAATTTTGTTTTCAATTTAGTCAAAATTGATAATTTTAATTTTTGTCTGGGAAACATAAGTAGAATTTTTTTTGTTACTGTAACGTTACGTTCCTATAGTATTACTTTTTAAGAAATACAAAAAAGAGTTGTACGCATGAATTTATAATGCATATGTATTCATTGTCTTCCTATTTGAAGATTATGTCAGGATAACTCAATTTACAACCGACACACAAATACAACATATACGCACATGTTTACAAATATCAAAATAGAAGCATGTGACAACCGGTAACTTTTGGGATATATTTTTAGTATTTGAGTACTGTTTTGATTTTGTTTTGGGAATTTAGTTGGAATATTGGATATATTATTGGAGTTATTGCTACGTGATAAGTGAAGTTTTCCCCGTAGGCCTAGAACTTATCACGACGCGATTCGGCACGGATAGTAACTAAATAATACGTCAATAATTAGCCTTAACGTTTTGGAACAAATATATACGTATTTATAGTCATTTTTATTGGATAAATGATTTTAAAAATATTGGCGTAAGTTAGAAAGACTCGGGAAAAATGTTTCGTCACTTAAACAAGCCTCGTAAACTAATAATGAAAAGATTAGCAAAATGGCACATAAGGCCCCTCACCTTATTTACGTGTTCGGTCCTTGTGGTTTGTAGGGTTGGCTACTTTGGCACAAGTGGAGTATAAAAACCCACTTATAGCCATTCTAGGTTTCATCTCCCTCCTCCTAAAACCCTAGCCGCACTACACCCTAGCATCGCCACCTCTGGCCACCATCAAAGAGCCACCACCGCCTCCTTATCACTCCAATTCCACCATCAAACACCACTACACACACCTCTTATCTACTCGTTTGTGAACTAAACGCGAGCTCACGCGCCACCACCTCCTCATTCTCTTTTGTCTTTCGTCGAGTATATTGAAGGTAAAGATAGATCGAGTGTAAAAAAGGGGTAAAAACACCGAAACACCCCCCGTGGTGAATCGGTGTGGGTAAAACGAAATGAAAATGATTTTTATAATAAAAATATGTGTAAAAATAGTTTAGTATCGTCATTTGTGTCGTTTTTCGCGTTGTGGGTTTGATGCCGAGAGTTTAAGCTCACGATCTTAGGTTGTTCAAGCTTATTCAAGCTTTTCGAAGCTTGTTTTGAGCTTATTCCGATTATTGTTAGTCTCCTTTTACTTTTGGATCTGGTTTGGGCCGAAACCCAACTAGGGTTTAGTTTGATTTTTGGTTTTGGCTTGATTTTGATCTTGGATTTGGTTTAGGGCTTTTGGCTATTTAGGTCTGTTTGGTTTACATGTGTCGACAACGGTTCGAAGCTGAGACCCTCATGGTCTCGATATGGTAAGTATAATATTGTCCTTGTTGTTGTATTCTTGTCGATAATGTTTGGGACTCGAGTTGGATCTAATTAGTCATTATCGAGCCGTAGGTTTAGTGTCCTTATGGGAAACGTTATTGATATTGAACTTGGATGAATACTTGTGGTTGTTTGTGCGACGTCGGGTTGCCACCGAGACTTTGTAGTCACGGCGTGGCCTCGACAAGCCGAAATAACGGTTTAGATTGTTATTTGGACTTATGGATTATTATGGTTGATTTGTTGACTCGAGAATGTTAAAACTCGGATTGTGACTCGGAACGTGTAATGACTCGAGACGAATATGGTTTAGAAATGAAAATGACAAAATAAAAATGAACCACTAATAATAACTTAAAAATGGAAAATATTAAGTAACAAAATTTCTGTTGTTATTTAATATTTAGAATTTAAAAAGGAAAAGTATTAAACGGAAAAAAAATATAAATAAATACGAGTTATTAAGCGTTCTGAGGGCACGTCTATCAAGGGATACCACTTATGGAAATTTTGGTATTTATTATGGAATAATTGTTCAAGTTACGGATTGGTTGACGTTAATATATGATCGGTGTATTTTACATACACCTCATAGCATGTTAATTACGCATTATTGCATTGTTATTCTTTGTTATACATGTACTTTGAGGGTGTTTTTTGATTATGTAGGCTATGCGCACAAAGGAGGTAAAGTTGCAATATTACAAGCCTAAAATAAATACATAAGATATTTGGGCATTATCGCATTGTTTTGTTGGACCAAGAGTTTGATAAAAGGCAAGAAAGAAAGCCCAATATTAATATTTGGTTTGGATGGTTTAGACGAGAAGGAACAAAGAAAAGAAGGGTTTAACCCTTGTTATATATAGCCTCGGCAACAGAAAACAAAGGGACCCATTCCATTTGTTATTATATTTCGGCCGCCATTCTTTTTTCAATCATTCGTGAGACCCATCGCATTTTTAATACTTTCTGCAATATATCATTCTCAAAAAAAAAAGTCTGCCGCACTTTGTGATTTCAAAGGAAAACATAGGCCATTATATTCCACATATATTTATTACTCGGCGAGCGTGCAGGGATATAAGGGATTTAATTCCCTGTTTGTTATTACCGTACGTAGTAATATGCTAAGTAGAATAAAGATGATGTCTACGATTGTGATGCACGGCTAAACCTTTTTGTAATCTCTCCCGGTAAAAGATATATTTTGTTTGATCATGTTTACGGATTTTATTTTGTTTGTCAAATATTAATTCATATAATTTTAATGCATATCATTTGTTTGATTTTAATGTTTTGGTATAATTATTTGATTGAACTATTGCAAGACATATTATTGCGAGTCAACGATTGTGCCGAGCCTAATTAGTATAGGGGTTAAGACAGTCGTATGGTAAACTTAAGTTGTACCCATAATTGTTCATTTGAGTAATTATAAAATTAATTGATAAGATTATTATAAGACATGTTATTGTTAGTCAATGAGTCGTGCTGAGTCTAACTAGTTTAGTGATTAAGACGATTCATGTGGTGAATATAACTTGTGCCCAAAATTGTCCTTTTCAATTAATACAAACTATGTCTATGTGGTTTGAAGGCAAACATTAGTAACAATCCATAACTTAGTCATATCAATATATCTGGAGCCGGGAGGGATTGCTTTTTACTCAACTGTTCACGAATCTTATTTTATTTGCTTCTTTAATTTTTATTTGTTTATTTACTTTTTATTACTTATTCGCTTTCTAGTTAATTAGTAGTTTTATTATTAAGTTTTAAATAAACCAAAACTTTTATTGATCAGTGATCACCCCAAAACTTAAATTAAAACCACATACTCCTCGTGGATACGATACCCGCTTGCCCTATCTAGCATAAGGTAATTAGGTTTATTTTTGATCGGTACAACGACATCAGTCAAATTTTGGCGCCGCTGCCGGGGAGTGAGTGCGCTTTTAGGTTAAGTTTTTGTTATTAGTTTTAAAAATCAAAAATACAAAAAGATTTTCTTTTCCTCTTGTTTTGTTTGCTTGTTTTGTTTTGTTGGTTGTGAGTGCTAGGATCCTGGACACACGATTAAGGTGGTTAAACCTTGTAACTTTGTATGTATGATATGTTGTGTTAAAATGATTAAGTGCGCGGAATTCACTCAACCAAACTTAGAAGGTTGTGTATGTTATGGAAATGGAATTGTTATGTTTGTTAGTTAGCAATGAACACATAAAGATTATCACCAAACGATTCAATATTATTAAAGATAATAATACGAGTGATCTTGAAATATCACTAGGGTTACAACCTTGAATCTTATGTTTTTATCACTTGTGATATATTTGTGTTTGTTCTAACATATGCATGTACTAACTCTTTCTGTGTTCACGTACTAGACACACTTGACAACTATTGTCTATATGTAAATATCACAACTAAGATCTCTTTTATAGTCAAAAGATCTTTACATATTGCTTAAAGTCTTGGCCGACTTACTTTGTTAACTTATCCTATTGAGTGTCAGTACATTAGATACAACATGTATCTATGTATACAACTTGTTAACTAAGCACATGGAGTAAGATATTATCTACCGTATATTGTTGACCAAAATACAATAAATATCTTTTCGATCTTATCCTTTCATCAGCAGAGTGTTCACTATCAGCAGCAACGAGTTATCGCTATCAGCAGGAACCATCAGCAGAATCCATCAGCAGAGTGCTAAGCCTATCAGCAGAATCATTTATCACTATCAGCAAAGTGAAATGTTCTATCAGCAGAATCAACATTATCAGCAGAAACCATTTTGCACTAGCAGCAGAATTACACTTAGAGTATTTCTTGGATTAGAACCCGATATTAGACATCTTGAATATTTAATTCCCAACAATCCTCCCCTAAACATGTGAATCCTTTCAAACATGTTTCTGAATTAAATCTTGGATTGAAGATCTTTCAAACACTTATGTTCTTCAAGATTGAATATCTTCTCAGTAATTCATCTACTTTGCTCTTCTTTGACTTTAGCAATATCAAAACATATTGAACCAATCTTGGACTAAAAGATGGTGCAATTTCCTTGGATGGAGGAATTATAAGAGGCAATGATGCTGTGTATCTTGGATGCTTGTTTCAACAAGTGAAATCATCTAACCAGCATGTCTTTGAAGTGAAATTGAAACCTTTCTTCATTTGATCTAGATAGAACTTTCTCCTTTGGAATGTTCTTTCTCCTTTGATCTAGATAGAACTTTCTCGTTTGATCTAGATAGAACTTTCTCCTTTGGAATGTTCTTGTCATTTTCAACCTCCTCATCATCTTGTATGCTCTTTTCTTCTCCTTCCTTTTATTGGATTATCTTCCTTTTCTGGGCCATTATTTCCTCCCCTGAGATTGTTACCTCCCCTGAAGCAAATAACTTTTGTTTCATCCTCCCCTTGTTTGGAAGATCTCACTATGTACTTATAAATCTTTCCTTATCATCTGATCCAGCATTTAGAACTTGTTGTCAGACAATGTTGTACATGAAGCCATCAATTCCTTAAGAGTTTAAGTTACTGCCCTCATCACTTCTAGGTGTGTTAACTCCTATGAGAGGTGAATCAGTGGACATTTCGATTCATGATCCATCAATGGATGGTTTTTGTGAATCCTTGAAAATCCTTTTAAGAAATCATTTGACTTAGTAGTATGTTCATGATTTTAGAATTGAAAAATCATACTACTTTCAACCATTTTGAAGAAATCAAGTGTATAACAGACACTTAATCAGCATTTCGGTTTAAAGCAACCTCTGGTTGTGTGAGAACCAATATTTTTCAGTTATAAATAACTGCCTGTGTAAAGATAAATCTATTCAAAAGATTTTCTTGACAGGGTTTCCAGCTCATAGTAATTGTTGCCTCTAACACAAGTGTTAAATTCACTTTTACTAGCTGTTCTTTCTATCAGATGTCCTCAGACTTGCACATTATACTTAAAAGTATAAAATGATAGAAAGTGAGTTGCATCAGTTACTATCTGATCAACTAAGTCATCAATTCAATGTGAAATATCATAACTAGATTTCAAGAAAGAAGTTTTAAGGAGCTTTAAAGTCCCAAACTCAGTCCATCATAAACCTATTATGTTAGCAGCCAACATCAGCATTGTGTTGCTTCCATTTCACTTGAAATTTCCTTTGTGTTCACATATTCATACCTGAAATTGTTAGTCTAAAACCAAAAGAACAAAATACAAAGTACTTGTCTTGCATTAGTATAATCATAAGACCAACTATATGAATAACACAATTTACATTTGTACTAGCAGCACCTTGTGTGCTTAGCAGTACCTTATGATACATTAGCAGTACCTTATAAATCAGCAGCAACAACAAAAATTTATTTACAAAAACACATCATATTGAAAATTTAAAGATTAAGCATTCCAATACTTGCTACCAAGTACTGAAACCTTGAAACATCAAAAGCTTTTGTTAGCAGATCTGCAAAATTATGTTCTGAAGCAATTTTAAGAACTTGAATTAATCTTTTCTCATTGCAGTCTCTTATAAAGTGATGTCTAATTTCAATGTGTTTTGTTTTAGAATGTTGCACTGGATTTTTAATAATACAAATTGTACTATTATCAATATGAATAACAGTGTTTAAGAAATTGTACCCATAATCAAGGAGTTGGTTTTGAAGCCATAGAACTTGACTAGAGCAACTTGCAGCAGCTATGTATTCAGCTTCAGTTGTTGAATTTGCCACACTTGTTTGCTTCTTACACTGCCATGAGACAAGTCTACACCCAAGGAATTGACATCCTCCAGTTGTTGACTTTCTGTCCAAGCTAGCACCAGCATAATCACTATCCGAATATGCTACCAAGTCAAAAGGAGATTCCCTAGAATACCATATACCCAACCTTGGTTGACCTTTGAGATATCTAAAAATTCTCTTGACTGCAGTTAAATGAGAAACCTTTGGAGTAACTTGAAATCTTGCACAAACACAAACAGAACATGATTCTCAGATCTAGATGATGTAAGATACATCAAAGAGCCTATCATAGATCTGTAATTGTGTACATCTACATTTTCTCCATCTTCATCTTTCAGAAGGTGCTTCTCAGAGTCCATTGGTGTGCTTGCTATTTTTGAATCAGCAAATTGAAATTTTCTAAGTATCTCTGCAACATATTTGTCTTGACTAATAAATATGCCTTCAGATGATTGCTTAACTTGCAAACCCAAAAAGAATGTAAGTTCTCCCATAGAACTCATCTGAAACTTATCTTTCATAAGCTTCTCAAACTCTAAACACATATCTTTCCTAGTAGATCCAAAGATAATGTCATCCACATACACCTGCACTAACAGAAGATCCTTCTTGTGCTGTTTGATGAACAGTGTCTGATCAATCTTTCCTCTTTGAAATCCATTTTCTAATAAGTAGAAAGCTAGTGTTGCATACCAAGCTCTTGGTGCCTGATGAAGGCCATAGAGAGCTTTCACTACTCTGTACACTTTGTTTGGATGTAATGGGTCAATGAAGCCTGGAGGTTGTGAAACATACACCTCTTCTCCAATTTCACCATATAAAAATGCACTTTTGACATCCATTTGGTAGACTGTGAAGCCTAAAAATGAAGCATAAGCTAGAAACAGCCTAATTGCCTCAATCCTTGCTACTGGAGCATAAACTTCATCATAATCTATCCCTTCTTCTTGTGTGTACCCTTGCGCTACTAATCTAGCCTTATTCTTGATCATTATTCCTCTTTCATCCCTTTTGTTCTTAAAAACCCATCTAGTGCCAATTACCTTCACACCTGTAGGTAAATCAACTAGTACCCAAACCTTTTGAATCTTGAACTGAAGAAGCTCTTCTTGCATAGCCTCTAACCAGCTTGAATTATCTAGGGCTGTAAGAATTGTCTTTGGTTCAGCTTGTGAGAGAAAACATACAAACAAGCAAGAGTTTAAAAGCTCATGCTGTTTTGAAGCATAAATGGCATCAAGAAGCCCTTGTTGGTCTGAAGACATCAATTGTTGTCTTGTCTTCACACCTGACTGTATATCTCCAATCACATGATCTAGGGAATGAACTTTATGAATTCTTGATTGTGGTGTAGTAGAAACTTGATAATTTGATGGAAGATTGTTGAAATCCACCTCATTCTCTGAGAATTCTACTTCTTTTGTTTCTGAAGGGCCAGCAGCAGAGTCATTTGGCTGAACAGCAGAATCAGTAAGCTTATCAGCAGAGTCATCAGCAGAAACAGATACACTACCAGCAGCAACAGAAATACTACCAGCAGAAACACTTTGTTGTTCCTGAGTTCCATACTCTTTACTTTCATCTTCAACACCTTCTTTAGCTTTACTAGAAGAAGATTCATTAGTTGTCGAAGTTGATTCCACAATTGAACTTGACCATATTGGCATTATCACATCATTTTGATCTTTCTCTAACTCTGCCTCATTTGTTGTATAAGAACCTGCAAAATCATTAGTTTCTGCAACAAAAGGCACATAATTCATTTAATTTGTTAGATATTCCAGATCAAATAGCCATTTTGGTCCTTGACCTTCTACATTGGATTTGTTTTCTAAAAACTCCACATGTAGATTTTCTTCTACTATTTCTTTTCTTGTGTTGTAACCTCTAAAAGCTTTGCTATTGAGAGAATAACCAACAAAGAAACCTTCATCTGCCTTACCATTGAATTTTCCTAAATGGTCTAAGGTATTGAGAATTGTCACATGACATCCAAAAGGTCTAAGAAATCCTATTGCAGGAGTTCTACAATTAAAAAGTTCATATGATGTCTTATTTTGAGGCTGCACAACTAAAACTCTATTTAGAACATAACAAGCAGTGTTGACTGCCTCTGCCCAAAAATTTATTGGTAGCTTAGAATCAGCTAACATTGTTCTAGCAGCTTCAATTAGTGTTCTATTCTTTCTTTCAGCTACACCATTCTATTGTGGTGTTCTAGCAACACTAAATTCTCTCTTAATACCTTTTTCTTTGCAGAAATCATCCATAACTCTATTCTTAAACTCTGTCCCATTATCACATCTAATGACTTTCACTTTCTTGCTTACTTGATTTTCTATCTGTGTAATGAAGTCCTTAAGGATACTTGATGTCTCATCCTTAGTGGCTAAAAAGAAAACCCATGTAAATCTACTATAGTCATCAGTAATAACTAGACAATATCTCTTATGCATTATGCTCATCACTGAAATAGGTCCAAATAAGTCCATATGTAGCATAAACAAAGACTGATTGATAGAGTTAAAAATCTTGGGCTTACAAGTGGCTTTGCGTTGTTTGCCTTTTAGACAAGCAATGCATGTTTGATCATTTTCAAATCTCTTGTGAGGTAAACCTCTTACCAAACCATTCTTAACAATTTTATTTATGGTTTTGAAGTTAATATGACCAAGCCTTCTATGCCATTTCATTGATTCTTCCAATGTGGCCTTTGCAACAAGACAAGTTAAATTCTTTTTAGGAATAATATTCTTCATGTCTACACTGTACATATTGCCCTTTCTAGGAATTCTAAGAAGTACTTGACTTTCATCAGGCATCTTAAAATCAGGAGAAAGTACAAGACATTCAGTCTCACAGAAAAGAACATTATTCTTTTTGTCACACATTTGTGAGACACTAAAAAGATTATAATTTAGCTCTTTTACATAGTACACATCTTCAAAATCTAAATTTCCGATTTTGATTGTACCTTTACCAGAAATTTTGCCACGAACACCCCCTCCAAAGGTAACATATCCTCCATTGAAAGCTTCAAAATCTGAGAGATAAGACATGTTGCCTATCATGTGCCTTGAACATCCACTATCTGAGTATCCTTGATCCTCTTCCTGATCATTTGAATGTTCCTGCACACAAATAAGAGTGTTAGTTTCTTTTGGGGATCCAAGCCATTACTGACTTGGATCTGCCTCTTGCATCAATATAATTGAATCTTTTGAGGATAGTTGATGCAACATTGGATTTGAGAATCCAACATGCTGAGGCCTTAACAGCATTTGCCCTTTTTCCCTTAGCAGCAGAGTGAACTACATGCTTATCAGCAGAGTCTGCTAACTTTGTAGTTGAACTCTTTGGTCTCCAAATTTGTTTATGGACCACTGCCTTTGATTGAATGGGCCTTAGAACAGTTGTTGGTGCATGTTTGAAAAATATTTTTGCACCCTTAGCTGTTGATTTTGGGTTAATAGTCATAAATGGTCGAGCAGCAGGAACCAATTTTCTAGCAGCAGGATCATTTAGTCTATCAGCAGGATCAGATTTTGAGATAGACTTGCTTTTGACTACTCTGGGGTTTGATTTCTTAGAACTAGAGTGAAAGTGAGATTTAGGTGTTTGCCTTTTGTGGTTCACTCTATGGTTTTCATACCCAGATACCCATTGGTTGCAGAAAGCTGCAAGATGGTCAAAACTACCACATGTGTAACAAGCTTTATTATAAAAAGCAAAGTCATCACCTAATTGGTTAGACTTGAGGTTGTTCCAATTCCTTTGGTTACCTCTGGGCTTGTTGGTGGTTCTATATTGCTCACAATATCTAACTGGTTGCCTAACATGCTTAATGTTTGATTTAGGCCTATCAGTATTGTGTTTGACTACCTTAGAAGCACTTGTTTCTACTTTCTTAACCACTTCAGGTTTAGACATAACCTGTTCTTCTTCATCATCATCACTATCAGTTGTACAATCTTCAACAACTATAGTTTCTCCTTTCTTAGCAAAGGACACCTTGTCCTGATAAAGTAAAGTTTTATCTAAACTTTTACTTATCTTTGCTACCTTAAGACTCTTACTAGTCTTAGAACCATATTCCATTATTGGTTCTTGAAACTCAGCTAAACCTGTATGTGCTAGGTCAACACCTGGAGGTGAAGGAACACCTCTATATGGTGGAGGGACAGTTTTGTAACCTACACCTGAATTAGCTTTATCAATTACTTGAGCTTCCCAAATCTTATTCATTTCTTCTGAGGCCTGTGCTAGAGTATCTATAGTTACCTTAACATTTTCATTTTCAGTTTTGACTTCAGATAACTGTCTACTTTGATCATTAAGTAGTTCATCTCTAAATGCTATTCCTCTTTTTAAAGCATTTAAGTCATCAGTAAACGTAGATTCATTCTTTTTATAATGTAGAATCTATTTTTCTAAAACTCCTACACACCTCTTATGATTAGCTAAATTATGAAGGGCATCAATTAACTCTTCTCTAAAAGCATCAAATCTCTTTTTAATGTCTTCATAATTTTTAAGATTAGGACATGAATTAGTATAAGTAGGAATAGTATCTACCTCTGAATCAGAAGAAGCCATTAGAGCAATCTCATCGACAACAAGAGCAGCATTTGGTGGTGCATCCTCTTCAGTAGCCATAGAGCTCCAATCATATCCAATACCATCAATGGCCAGCATAGCCTTTGGCTCTTCCACCAGTACTTCTTTATTCCTTTCTTGTTTATACCAAGTGTTTCTATTATCCTGCTTCCTTGGGCTTCTACATTCTTTAGCAAAGTGTCCCAACCTATGACAGTTAAAACATTCCACTTTCTTCTTATCGAACCCAGCAGTATCATTACCATTTATGGTAATTTGCTTTCCAGTTTTCTGCCAAAACTTCTTAGCCCTCATGCTAAGTAAAGCAACTTGCCACTTAATTTCCATCTCTTCCAAATCATCACCATCTACCTGCTCAAGGTCTTCATGATTTAGAGGAGAACCACTAGCTTGACTGGTTATAAAGGCATAAAATGTTGGATCTCCAAGTCCAGCAATATCCTTTTGTAAACTAGCAGAAGGACCACCATAAGTAACATTAGAAACACTTTCAACTTCATCTACCTCTTCTGTATGACTAACACTAGGAACTGATAAGAGTGCTGCATTCCCAGAACTAGTGCCATAGTTTCCACCTCTCTTTAGACTTTGTTCAACAATTTTAAAGTTGTTGAACAAATCATTGAGCTTCATTGTTTCAATTTCTGGTTTGTTCATCCAGACAATAACATGAGTATGGAATTCATTAGGTAGACTTTTCAAGAACTTCATGTTGAGATCTTCCTTCTCAGTCTCAACACCCAACACAGCTAACTGACTGACAAGCTTGTGTAGTCTTGAAAATAGTTTATCAAGAGACTCATTACTAAAAGCAGTAAAGTTTTCAAATTGGTGCTTTAGTAAAGTCTTCTGTGTCTTTTTGGTAGTTTCATTACCACCAAACCATGAATAAATCTCTTCAAAAAGAGTTTTTGCATCAAGATATTTGCTAAAAGATAGCATCTGCTCACCAGGAATGGTCATAAGCAACAAGTTTCTTGCTTTCTGATCATTTCTCTTTTCTATCTTTTCAACATTGAACAAGAACATCTGAATAGCCTAAAGTGAAGGAATCACCATACTGAATTATGTCCCAAAGAGCATAATCTTGAACCATAAAATATTGCTCAACTCTCATCCTCCATAACTCAAACTCATTGGGTTTGATCATGGGCAACTTTGTAAAACCCGAAAAATCTAAAACATGTATAAGGACCAAAATGCCCCTACAATCTAAAACTTTAACAAAACGAGTCCTTAACGCACCGAATTGATCCCGAAGCTTGGTAAACTAATAACTTACGAAACCAAATAATCCTAAGCTACATTTGACACATTAAATAAGTTACTATGGACCCTTTAAAACTTACCTAGGCCGATTATAGATATTAAGTACACATATTATCACTTAAAGATTTAAACTACAAGATTTATTTGGAAACTTTCAATCAAATCTTCCCATGACTTGGCCCAACCATCATATCCCGAAAATATGTCATAACCCCCCTCCTCTCACACGGTTTCCTCACTTAAAATTCGTCCATATCTCCTTCTCCTCCAACAAAATCAAACCGATCCTCCAAAAAAAAAAAAAAAAAAAACCCTAAACACAAAAGTTTCTGCCGCCTCCCTTCTTGCTGCTGTGATCGAGCCAAAAATACCACCAAGAAGCCTTAATCTTGTTCTTATTATAAGGTATATACGTAACACTATCATCTATAATCATTGTGTGTTAAGAATTAAAGAGGTTATATGTTAAAAACCCTAAGTTATATATGAATCTGTGACAATCTGCTACTGACCTGGAAATTGGTTCGAATTTAACCAGCTATAACTCAATGATTTGAACGGGTATTGGGATGGTTTTTGAGTCTAAAACTAAGTTCAATGAAGTGGCTACCTGGGAAAATTTAGTTTGTAATTTTTGGAGGCCTGGAAGGTTACTTTTTGATTTTTGGAAATTTATGTGTCTGGTCGGATTCATGAAGTCTGGAAAAACAGGTCGGGTTTTTCATTTTTCATTTTAAAACCATAACGATTTAGAACATTTCCTTTGTACTGGGTAATATAACAGATGTTATCTAATTACTGAAATTTTTGTAGAATTTTATAAATTTTCTAGACTGGGTAAGCAGATGGTTAATGGTCGGGTGTTTTTAATTGATCCGGTTCTGGAACAGGTTGGGGAAAAGGATTTTTAATTCGTACCTACACCACTTAATAAAATCTGGAAAAATTATCTAAAATACTCAAAACCCTGAGGAACGTCTGTGAATTTTTATAGATTTTATTTCGAAGGTTTGATATGGTTTATAAATTATTTAAAACGGGTTTAGATAATACTTAAAGGCTGTCAAGATATGTAAAAAGGTTGTAAATTGTTAATTTTCCAAAACTAAGGGTTATAAATGGTAAATCATGAAACTTGAGGGTAAGTCGTGTAATAAATCATATTTAAAAGGGTTTTGTGTCATTGTGATAATTAAAGGACCTAATGTATAATTATTAATAAATAAAAGATAGAAACATAAATAAAGGAACCAAATATGTAAAAGCATTAATTTGAGGGACTTGTTTTGTAATCTTGTATTTTAGAGGTCCTAATCGTACAACATAATAAACTAAGGGTACGTTGTGTAATTTGGAAAGCCAAGGGGCTTAATATGTAACTATGGATATTATAAGGACTAAAAGTGTAACTTTTATAACTAAAGGACTAAAAGTGTAAAGTATGAAATTTTCAAGGGTGAAAATGTAACTTTGGATAATTTGATTATAACTTAGCCTAAATGAGATTTTGGAAATACTACTAAGTATGGGAACTTTCTAAATAAGGAAACTTTCTAAAAGTGGGAACTTACTAAATATGGAAACCTGCCTAAAATGGAAAGTTACTTAAAATGGAAGGTGTTGTAACACTTGTCTACCCCTCTAGGTGTGAAGAAGGAGAAGAACTGAGTTCATCCTATCTTATTCATTTTGTTTGTGCTTTGCTGGAATAAGGTACAGATATTCTGCCCTTTTAATAAGGAGCCTTCGTTTTCTTTTTGATTCGTATTAGGGTTTCCTAAACCTTTGCTATGTTCCCTACGCTTTGATTCGTTTGTTGATTCGTTATCCATAATTCGTTATGATACTTCTGATTATGATCTGAGCTTCGTTTATCTGACCTATGCCTTTGCCAAGTTGCTCTAAAGTTCTGAACTATCTTTGTGAGAAACTAAGACTTTGGAATGATTTGTTAAACTAAGGATTTTGAAATGGTTTATTAAACTAAGGTTTTGAACTACTTGTTTTGAACTATCTTTTATGAAGACTATTTTAATGACTATCTTTATGAAACCAATTTAAAGACCATTTTAATTAAATACTTTGATTAAGCTTTCTAAAATGAATCTTTTGAATAAAGACTTTGAAGATGAACCCTTTGATAAAGACTTTGAACTTTAATTAAGATCCCCTTTGTTTTTAAAACTATGATATGAACTTTGGAAGACCTTGGTGAACCACTCTGTTATGAACTCTTCGATATGAACCCTCTTCTATGGACCTTGTGATATGAACCCAGTGATATGAACCTTGACATTTGGACTGTGATTATGACCATATGAACCTTTGACCTGTGACCCCAGTTTGATACCCGAGCCAAAATGTGTTTCCTAGCCATGAAGGTAACATGGCCGTGTCTGTGATGCACCACTGGCATGACTAGTGTGTAGCCCTAGTGATTTGGTTACACCGTCCCCATTGTGATTTGTGATATGCGCGCTTTATGATTATTATTATTATGGCCAATGTGATATGTGGGGGGCGAATGGATGCATCCTAGATTTGTATTGTGATTGTGATATTGTGATATGTGATATGTGGTGACTGATGATGGGTGCAATCCACGTCTTTCACAAAATGTGGGAGTTAGCTACTCCATTTGAAGAATGAGGACACCCCTCATATTATCTGATTATCTGAGAGGTCTCCCCTCTATATGATTATGAAGATATGATACGATTTGATATGTGATGTGATATGTGGGCTCGTGGTGGATTACTGTCCTAAACCTTACTCTTTATTTTCTTTCCTATATCTCATTCATTATGATATGCCTGTTCATTTCCGTTTGCGTTTGTTTCCGTTTATTATATATCTGTTCACTGGGCTTTTTAAGCTCAGCCGCACGTTTTCTTTTCGTGTGCGGCAGGTTTTAGTTGGAAGCTGGGTAAGAGTGAAGAGACTTAAGAGACCTTTAGACTTAGAAGACCTTGATAGTTTTTCGGAAGTAGAAGTTTTTAGAAGGATTTGCATTGACAGGCATAGTATTTAGTTTGGTTTCTCATTTGTAACCTTGTAGTTTCAGTATATCATTTGTAACCTTTGAAATTCTATTGTATTATTTAAGTCGTATGTTATGCTTGCCTTTGATATGTCACCATTTGCGTGACACTTCTACCCTTGTCGGGTTGGGGTGTTACAATTATGGTATCAGAGCCAGGTTTGCGACTTGTAGTACATCTACCCTTGGCCTGTGTAAGTTAGGACCACTAAGTTTCCCCTGTAGGCGCTCGTAAGACAACCTTTGAGAATTTGCTTTAAGATTTCCCTATAGGAACGTAAGTTTTGACCAGTGAGGGATGGGTAGACTAAGGCGTTTTTTTAAGTATCATTGCTTCCACATCACTCTGATTCGTGCCTGGCTTTTGGTTTGATCATGTTGATATCACTTTTGGAAATTAGAAGCTTACACTTTGCACCGCCTGAAAATTTGAACCTGATTAAATCTGGAAGACATTGAGAATTATAATGAAATTGTCTGACATTAATTGATCCTTACCCTCAGATATTGACTCTGACCTCTGATCTTTTCGATGCCTCTTCGGTCATTCTGAGAATCCCCATGGCAATGACGTACTTGATGCATTCTCTTATTTGCCTTTTACTCCTGATTAGTATCTACAAATCTTTCGACACTAATTGATTTTGTTTCATCTATCTCTGCCTCTATGAGAAGTCTCGTGCTGTGTAACCACGAATATAAGAATGTTTCCCTCTCACCTCTGAATGATAAAGATTTGGTTTGTGATCCGTCTTTCGATGAATAATTAACCTTGATTTTATTTTGAAAAGGAATTGGTTGATTGAGCATTCAAATATTGACAATTTCCCTTCTATGTCTCATCTTTGGCGTTTGAAGCAATTTTGAACTCCCTACCATGATTACCAATTGTTAAACGTTCGCTATTACTCTGAAGACTCGTGTGTTATGTTCGCGATTATGAAGTTTTCCTTGAACCCATTTCGTACAACAATGAATGGACCTTATCTTGAAAATTTCTTGACACCCTGAATTTTCTGAACACGATTTCTGATTGAACCACCAAATTTTTCACCGAAGTGAGAAGTAAGTTCGCTTAAGTGTATTTTCTTGGCGTATTTCAGTCTTGTTCGTGATAAAGAAGAATGATGACAGGAGACATGTATTGATTCTGGAAGCTGAACCGTATTACTATTTGGAACCCTTATTTCTCCACCCGAAACGACTTTGTATCTATTCAATTTCAGAGCGCGAAGTTTCCTTCTGATGAATTGATTTTATTCTTGGAATTGCCTTCAGTATTCGTAAAAGACTGCTATGACGATTAGTGACGCTAATAGTATTAGCTAAAGCTCTGATTGTTTCGCGAATTTGATAAATGATGTCTTCTCGTGAGTGCTTGGATAAATGGTCATTGTATGACTTAATAGTACGTTCGGAGACGGGGAAGAGCATGAAATTCATCTTTGCGCTTCATTAGAAAATTCGTCGATCAATCGTATATTCTGAGAGAGTGATATTTGCTGAGACGACGAGGTTCGTAATCGAGGATACCTCTTTATATCCCGCAAGTTTTGAAAACCATCACCATGTGGTCAAGACCGACAACAGAATGGAGAACTGAAACCCTTTGAACTTTGCAGAAGAATTCTGGAAGATGTTTGCAACTTATGATACCATTGAGGAATTTCGTGAACAGAGAGAAGCAGCTTAGTTTGATTTAGAATGGAGTCTGGGAAAAGCTGAAATAGAAGTTAGTTTCCTTACCTCGGGCGAAACAAGTTTGGGATAAATCGGGAAGAGACTCGGTGGTACTCCCTTGCAGCACAGAAGTTTTTTTTTTTTTTTTTTCGTATGCACCAGGACAACTAGAAGCATGTCAGAAGAGTTACTTCACTGCCCGAATTGGAGTTGACAACAATGGCGGCTACCCTGAAGAGTGAAGACGTTCCTTGTAAGGCAGAAGTGTTGACGATGCAGAAGAAGACAACCCAGTCAAGACGGCGAAACCGGAGCTGATGGTGACATACAGTCTCACTTCCCTATTCATCTTGGTTGTACTAAGATGAATTGAGAGCGGAAGCAAACTGAATAATGAAGAGCATGCCAGGAATTCACATTACTCCATCACATTCCAAGAAGAACTACAGGAGGCTCGGCGAATCAGACACAAGCTCCCGATTTTGGTTTCACTTTTGAATTGATGGACAGACGAAGACAGATTAACCGGACTTGAAGAGATTGGATGTGTTGAATGAATGGATTTCTGAAACAGACCCTTTATGTGTGGAAGAATTGAATCTATGAAGGCCGAAGTTCTTGGCAACTAATTTCCAGTTCCGTTGACTCTCTTAAGTTTCGTTATATAGTAATAAGATCCTCTTATGATTTAAGTTCCCTAGAAGCATTTCAGTTCCGTGTTCATTTTTCATATGTTCGATGATGGCTTTGTTTTGAGATATTTTGGCGAATTGTGGAAGATACGATGCTTGTAACGGCGTGCCTCACTTCAGTTAGGCAATCTGGGATTTTGATACTTGTGCGAATAGTTTTGTTTTCCCTCTTGACTTTGGCATTCGATTTTGGTTGATCTTTGATGACTGTAGAAGTGTTAGGTGGATTAAGATAGGTGGTTTTGATTACGACTTGAGATAAAGTATGACCATCATAAGGGCATATTTATGTGGTGCTAGTATTATGACGCCTGATCAACGTGATAATACTTACACCATATAACATGCACTCATTGTGGCCATAGGATATCTTGGGAAGTACCTAAGGAGTTTAGAATTTGATCTCTGTTAGATTATCCATAATTAGTAAGACTTTAGGTTCATTATACCTATGCGTTTAATCTGCTTTCATCGTGATACGGCTGGATACGTTTGGATACTCGACACGCGTTTGTTGACCTCTGTACTTCCGATAAGAATCTTAGGTTCGGTTGTAGAGCTTTCTACCGTCGGTTTCTGTCTATATGGATTCGATCTGTTTCTATGAAGGAGTACACCTACGTTCTGCTATATATACGTTTCGCATTCGTTGAATCTGTTCATTATGATCTGCCATGAGTTAAGATATGAGATTGTGGATTCTGAGGAAAACAAGATCTGTTTACTTATGAGAATACCTTGGAAAGGTTATATTGAAGCTGAGGCTATTTGAGAATCTGAAGAGTTGAACACGTATATTACTCTCATGTTTGCTATAATTCGATACCTTCTCATATGAATTGCCAAATTCTATTCCACAGTCGGAATATCCGTCAATCCTACGTTTTCTTTGTATCTCTCCTGATGAGATGCGATTATCATCTATTAAGTTTGGCATATTACTCTTTTGATGTGAATCCTGAAACAACAAGTCTTTCTGAGGAAACCAGGACTATTTGATCGACAAGTTCGAGTTATGAGAAACGAAGTAATTTCGTTCGTAAAGATTCTTTGAAAGAACCACCCAGGACGAGAAGTTACCTGGGAGACCGAAGAGTCGATACGAACTAGCTACCCTCATTTTGTATTCTGATCTGATGTGCCCTAATTGAATTCAGTTCCATTTCATTTTACTTCTTTGCAAATTTCGAGGACGAAAATTTTCTTTTAGAGGGGAAGAGTTGTAAAACCCGAAAAATCTAAAACATGTATAAGGACCAAAATGCCCCTACAATCTAAAACTTTAACAAAACGAGTCCTTAACGCACCGAATTGATCCCGAAGCTTGGTAAACTAATAACTTACGAAACCAAATAATCCTAAGCTACATTTGACACATTAAATAAGTTACTATGGACCCTTTAAAACTTACCTAGGCCGATTATATATATTAAGTACACATATTATCACTTAAAGATTTAAACTACAAGATTTATTTGGAAACTTTCAATCAAATCTTCCCATGACTTGGCCCAACCATCATATCCCGAAAATATGTCATAACCCCCCTCCTCTCACACGGTTTCCTCACTTAAAATTCGTCCATATCTCCTTCTCCTCCAACAAAATCAAACCGATCCTCCAAAAAAAAAAAAAAAAAAAAAAACCCTAAACACAAAAGTTTCTGCCGCCTCCCTTCTTGCTGCTGTGATCGAGCCAAAAATACCACCAAGAAGCCTTAATCTTGTTCTTATTATAAGGTATATACGTAACACTATCATCTATAATCATTGTGTGTTAAGAATTAAAGAGGTTATATGTTAAAAACCCTAAGTTATATATGAATCTGTGACAATCTGCTACTGACCTGGAAATTGGTTCGAATTTAACCGGTTATCAGGAACGTCTGTGAATTTTTATAGATTTTATTTCGAAGGATTGATATGGTTTATAAATTATTTAAAACGGGTTTAGATAATACTTAAAGGCTGTCTAGATATGTAAAAAGGTTGTAAATTGTTAATTTTCCAAAACTAAGGGTTATAAATGGTAAATCATGAAACTTGAGGGTAAGTCGTGTAATAAATCATATTTAAAGGGGTTTTGTGTCATTGTGATAATTAAAGGACCTAATGTATAATTATTAATAAATAAAAGATAGAAACATAAATAAAGGAACCAAATATGTAAAAGCATTAATTTGAGGGACTTGTTTTGTAATCTTGTATTTTAGAGGTCCTAATCGTACAACATAATAAACTAAGGGTACGTTGTGTAATTTGGAAAGCCAAGGGGCTTAATATGTAACTATGGATATTATAAGGACTAAAAGTGTAACTTTTATAACTAAAGGACTAAAAGTGTAAAGTATGAAATCTTCAAGGGTGAAAATGTAACTTTGGATAATTTGATTATAACTTAGCCTAAATGAGATTTTGGAAATACTACTAAGTATGGGAACTTTCTAAATAAGGAAACTTTCTAAAAGTGGGAACTTACTAAATATGGAAACCTGCCTAAAATGGAAAGTTACTTAAAATGGAAGGTTTTGTAACACTTGTCTACCCCTCTAGGTGTGAAGAAGGAGAAGAACTGAGTTCATCCTATCTTATTCATTTTGTTTGTGCTTTGCTGGAATAAGGTACAGATATTCTGCCCTTTTAATAAGGAGCCTTCGTTTTCTTTTTGATTCGTATTAGGGTTTCCTAAACCTTTGCTATGTTCCCTACGCTTTGATTCGTTTGTTGATTCGTTATCCATAATTCGTTATGATACTTCTGATTATGATCTGAGCTTCGTTTATCTGACCTATGCCTTTGCCAAGTTGCTCTAAAGTTCTGAACTATCTTTGTGAGAAACTAAGACTTTGGAATGATTTGTTAAACTAAGGATTTTGAAATGGTTTATTAAACTAAGGTTTTGAACTACTTGTTTTGAACTATATTTTATGAAGACTATTTTAATGACTATCTTTATGAAACCAATTTAAAGACCATTTTAATTAAATACTTTGATTAAGCTTTCTAAAATGAATCTTTTGAATAAAGACTTTGAAGATGAACCCTTTGATAAAGACTTTGAACTTTAATTAAGATCCCCTTTGTTTTTAAAACTATGATATGAACTTTGGAAGACCTTGGTGAACCACTCTGTTATGAACTCTTCGATATGAACCCTCTTCTATGGACCTTGTGATATGAACCCAGTGATATGAACCTTGACATTTGGACTGTGATTATGACCATATGAACCTTTGACCTGTGACCCCAGTTTGATACCCGAGCCAAAATGTGTTTCCTAGCCATGAAGGTAACATGGCCGTGTCTGTGATGCACCACTGGCATGACTAGTGTGTAGCCCTAGTGATTTGGTTACACCGTCCCCATTGTGATTTGTGATATGCGCGCTTTATGATTATTATTATTATGGCCAATGTGATATGTGGGGGGCGCATAGATGCATCCTAGATTTGTATTGTGATTGTGATATTGTGATATGTGATATGTGGTGACTGATGATGGGTGCAATCCACGTCTTTCACAAAATGTGGGAGTTAGCTACTCCATTTGAAGAATGAGGACACCCCTCATATTATCTGATTATCTGAGAGGTCTCCCCTCTATATGATTATGAAGATATGATACGATTTGATATGTGATGTGATATGTGGGCTCGTGGTGGATTACTGTCCTAAACCTTACTCTTTATTTTCTTTCCTATATCTCATTCATTATGATATGCCTGTTCATTTCCGTTTGCGTTTGTTTCCGTTTATTATATATCTGTTCACTGGACTTTTTAAGCTCAGCCGCACGTTTTCTTTTCGTGTGCGGCAGGTTTTAGTTGGAAGCTGGGTAAGAGTGAAGAGACTTAAGAGACCTTTAGACTTAGAAGACCTTGATAGTTTTTCGGAAGTAGAAGTTTTTAGAAGGATTTGCATTGACAGGCATAGTATTTAGTTTGGTTTCTCATTTGTAACCTTGTAGTTTCAGTATATCATTTGTAACCTTTGAAATTCTATTGTATTATTTAAGTCGTATGTTATGCTTGCCTTTGATATGTCACCATTTGCGTGACACTTCTACCCTTGTCGGGTTGGGGTGTTACATTGATCATGGGCAACTTTGCAGCAACATTTGTTTGAACATTTTGTACATCCATTTCTTGCTTCTTCTAAAAACAACAATATCAACCTGTCTCTGATACCACTTGCTAGGATCCTGGACACACGATTAAGGTGGTTAAACCTTGTAACTTTGTGTGTATGATATGTTGTGTTAAAATGATTAAGTGCGCGGAATTCACTCAACCAAACTTAGAAGGTTGTGTATGTTATGGAAATGGAATTGTTATGTTTGTTAGTTAGCAATGAACACATAAAGATTATCACCAAATGATTCAATATTATTAAAGATAATAATACGAGTGATCTTGAAATATCACTAGGGTTACAACCTTGAATCTTATGTTTTTATCACTTGTGATATATTTGTGTTTGTTCTAACATATGCATGTACTAACTCTTTCTATGTTCACTTACTAAACACACTTGACAACTATTGTCTATATGTAAATATCACAACTAAGATCTCTTTTATAGTCAAAAGATCTTTACATATTGCTTAAAGTCTTGGCCGACTTACTTTGTTAACTTATCCTATTGAGTGTCAGTACATCAGATACAACATGTATCTATGTATACAAATTGTTAACTAAGCACATGGAGTAAGATATTATCTACCGTATATTGTTGACCAAAATACAATAAATATCTTTTCGATCTTATCCTTTCATCAGCAGAGTGTTCACTATCAGCAGCAACGAGTTATCGCTATCAGCAGGAACCATCAGCAGAATCCATCAGCAGAATGCTAAGCCTATCAGCAGAGTCATTTATCACTATCAGCAGAGTGAAATGTTCTATCAGCAGAATCAACATTATCAGCAGAAACCATTTTGCACTAGCAGCAGAATTACACTTAGAGTATTTCTTGGATTAGAACCCGATATTAGATATCTTGAATATTTAATTCCTAACAGTGAGTGTGCAGGTTATTGTATGCGCACGCGTAGATCGGGACGTACATCACCGTTAGTTTACGATCCCGAGATTTCTAGGTAATCTCGCATGGTCAGTTTCATCATTTGTTTAACCTAGAGCTTCTATGGATTCATGCTGGACTTGTGGGAATCCATTTCATTCTTATGAAAATTGTTCGGAGGAGAAAGCAAGTAGGAAGGAGCGAGTACTTGAGACCTATGACTATCAATCTCAAAATGATGATTATGAGCATAACACATATCATGCTAATTACAATATTGAGATGGAAGATTACACGAGGTATCGAGGGGAATATGGTTGTCAATATTATCATCCTTCATATGAGAGCTCTGGTTTCTTCGATCAACCACAGAGACCGACTCAACAATATAATCATCAAGGCCAAGGACAAGGTGATAACCATCTCTCGTATCTTGACCAAATATTGGATAAGCTCATTTCAATGATTGAATCCAACAGAGAGGCAAATCAAAGATACGCTAGTATTGCAGCTCTTGAGACACATGTGGATCCGTTGGCAGATCAATTTAATAGGCAAGAAACATATGAATCTCAAGGCGTCACCATGTTTGATTTTGATGATGAAGATGAAGATGAAGAAGATGGATATAATATTGATGTTAATAAGAATTCATTTGATGACCTCATTTTGCCGGTAAAAGATCATCGTGAAGAATTGGTTCCTCCTAAAGTTGGGGAGGGAGTTGTGGAGATTAATACCACACCTTATCTCCCAACTTTAAATGAACCAACACTTTCATTAATTGGTGATACAAAATCAAAAGAAGATGAGGACTTGTTCGTTCCTTCGCTATATGAAGATGAGTGTTCAAATTCATTGAAAGAACAACAATATCGCAATGAGGAAGAAGTTGAGGGCCCCCGTATCGACCCAAACCCACCACATGTGCCTCAAGTATTAATCAAGAAATTTGGTATGGGTGACTCAACTTATACAAAGGGGAAAGCACAAGCAAGGTTGTTACTAATAGAAAATCATTATGTTGTTGAGCGGTGTAATAAGAACTATAACAGGGTACTCCTTCATATTATTCTTGAGCAAGTTCATAGGAAAGCACGAGTAGGAGTTCGTAAATTGAGAGAACCCCTGCGCAAAGAAGAGAAGAAGTTTCATGGAGTGCCAAATTATGGTAAGTTGATTAAGGATGCAAGCAAGAAGGCCCGTGTGAAACAAGTTCGTAGTGCATCAAGCCGAAGAAAAAGGAAAAGACGAGTATGGGTTTCAAAGCATAAACACTTCTTCTGCACAAGGGAAACTAATATTCATAAAGTGTTTGAAAAGAGGGATATGGCATGGACTTGTAAAGTTTCATTGCGTCTAGGGAACTCGTTTGGTAAATGTTCCATCATACCACCGTGAAACTAATATTAGGTATTGTCGGGCTGACGACGGTAAACTTAGCGCTTCGCGGGAGGCAACCCGTGGGTTGTAGTGTGTGTGTGTATGTTCTTTTTAATTTATGTTTCTTTTTATTTTCTTATTTTTGTGTGTGTTAAAAACTTTGTGGGTGTGTTCACTACAAACCCTCACGAGACTAAACTCGTCCACCCGGGCTACCGAGTGGTTTAAAGGCTTGTTGCATACGCTAAATGCAACCGTAGTTCCTACGAAAGTGAGTTAGGTTTTTGTGTTGTGTGTGTTTGTCAAAGTGATTTTTAACCAAAATTTCAACTTAAAGTTTTTGCATTAGGTACAATGCAATGCTTTAAGTTGGGGAGGGGGTGTCACATGTGTTACATGTTTTTGTGTGAAATTGTGGTTAAAAATGAGTCAAAATGTGATTTTTGGAAAAATAAAGAAATATTGAAATCACATTATAAGAGTTTTGTGCTAATTGGATGTGGAATTTTCTTCTACATATATGTTGTTCCCGTTACTCAAGCAGAATTAACTACAAAGTTAATCTAATTGTGTTCTATGACTGAATTAATGTATTGATTAATTAAAGCAAATAAGTAAAACATAAATATAAAAACACGAGTTTTTCAACGTTTAAATTCTTATTAAAAATTAATCAAAAGAATCTATACCCAAGTGTTAGCGGAAATAACACTCGGGATTGAAACGACAAGGTATGGTTGTTCTCCTCACTAAACTCAAGCTATGCTTGAGTGGCAACAACAAAATGAACCACTGAGCTATCTCAGGGACTAGGTTGCTCTTTGGAGGAGAAAAGTGGTTTTGTGAAAGTCTAAGCTTTTAATGCACAAAACTTATCCACTTTTCTCCCTTATGATCCTATTTATACACATGTATAAAAGAGCACCCGTGACTAAAGAATACAAAAGGATGACCTAGCTAGTCTGACAAAGATACAACAGTATTTTGACAGTTACAAGAATCTATTTTGGGATAAGGTTAAAGCTGCTTTTTGAACGTCAGTGATAACACTGTTCTTGTTCTCACGCCATTCAGGGAAAGTTTAACTTTGCCCTGATAAGGACATCTCCTTATCTTTTCAAACTCTTCCCGCCTTGTCCCGCCTTTCTTTCAGACTTCAGATTTTTCAGGCTTGGTCTTCAGTCTTTAGTCTTCAATAATAATTATTGTTGAGGAGACTGGGGTTCAGTGAGTTATTGTCATTACTCACTGAACCCATTACCTTCTTCTTCGGCTTAAGTGACACTCAGGGAGTTCCGCCTCACTGAATGGGGAACCTTTCTTCTTAGGCTCGTCCTAAGCATCCTGAAGGTAACTCACTGAGTGACTGTTCACTTAGGGACCTGAGAGTGTTTATGGTTGATTAACACTTGGGCTAATTTGTATTCAAATCCTGTTTTCAGGACGCTTGGGTACTGACTGACCCAACAATCTCCCCCTATTTGGATATAAATTATGCCTAAGTGTTTTGACCAGTTGTGAGTGGGCAAATGGGCTTCTTCTCACACTAAATATACAAGAAAGCAATTAAAGGACACTGATATAACAAAACATGGGCCATCATTTTATTAAAATCATTACATTTGTCCTAACATCTAAACATAATACTCAGGGACCTTGTACTCAGGCTTCCAAGATACCCATGAGTTCCAACTTCGCTTTCTTAGACACTAACACTTCTTTGTCAGGTCTCTCGTTCATCATCTTATCCATCAGCTTTATGAACTCTTCGTTCTCAGGGCTCTTCCCGTGAATCGCCATCAGCTTGTAAGCAAGAAGAGTTGTGGTTTCCACAAGATGTATGTCACTGACTCGTTGAAATGCCGGTTGGCTGAACTCATCGACAAAGAAAATACCATACTCAGGAGACTTGATAACTTGATTGGGAACAAACTTGACCCCTTGAGGTGGAGTCCTGTCGCAATGAAGAGCAGCTATGAATTTTTCAGTCTCTTGTCCCACAACTTTCCTCTTCTTCCCAATCTTCTGAGTAGGTTCAGGAATTGCAAGTCCATGTGAAGCTAATGCCTTCTCATGATCTATCCCCAGGCTCTTAGCCACCCTTTCCATCTCTTCATATTTGCTGTTCAGGGTAGCTAAGAGATCAGGAAGAAACCTGCTTTGCTTCTTCCTCAGGATGGGTCCTATCATGTCCCATTCTTTTAGCCCGTAATTTGAGAATTTAAAGGGTTTGTTCATCTTGGTCCTCTGTGAATCGTTATGCTTACTGGCTTGGTGTTGTGAATGGTCAAGTCTTTTATGGTGCCTTCACCCTTGGTCTTTGTCAAATACCATAGATACTTCTCTTACGTTTTCCTATTTTTTCATCTTTGAGCTTGACCTTAAGATTATGTTCTTTTATAAGATCAACCTGAAGCTTGAGGGATTCTTCCCCTTTGATGACCTGATCAGTTTCCTTGATTACCTCTTTGGCTACTTCAGCAATCACAGGTCTACTGAGTTGCTCATCCTTTTTCGCAGCCCTGATTTTATCTTGTTCATTCAGGACTGCGGCCACTTCCTCAGGAGTTCCCTTAAATTTTCTCCCACCATCTAGTTCAACTTCAAAAGGTGCATCTGGATCAGGACGCCTTTCTATTGATGCCTTTACTAATTGTAATCTTGGAGGAGAATCCTCAGTCACCATGATTCCCTTCCCTTTGTCAGTGGGAGGGGGTTGACTGGAGAAATATTCAGGAACTTCTGTTAATGTTGCTTCAGGTTGGACAGGAATTGTAGCAACAACAAGTGTAGAAGATGCAGGTTCAGGAATAGGTTCATCAATTTTCTCCCCCTCAATAGATGCTGGAGCTTCAGTATAAGCATCTGTTGACTGAGGAGGTGGGACAACCGGAGAAGCCTGAAGAATAGATAGGATGCTGGAGACTATCTTCTTGATGTCAGTGGTCTCATTCTTTAGTGTGGAGATGTCATCCGCCATGGTAGCCTGAGTTGTTGTGAGTTCAGTGACTTTTATGGTGTAATGGTTGATCAGCTCATTATGCTTGTTGGAGAGCTGATTAAAAGCTGAGGATTCCTTTGTCAGGCACTCTTGGGTATCAGCGACTGACTGTTGAATCGCATCTTGCTGAGACCTTAGTGGTTTTAGATCCACCCCCTGAAGAAGCTTGAGTAGCTCAGTAATGTTGGTGGAGGTGGCCTTCTGAGTATCCATGAACTCAGTCAGCTTGGTGATCAGGGTTGGGTCATCTCTAAATTCATCCTGAATAGAGTCAAGAGTCTTCAAGATGTTGGAGAATTGCATGTCTTGTGCAGACCCCAGATTATCGAGAGATGCCCTCAGGTCACCTAGTTGTTTGTCAGTGAGTTTAGCGACCTGATGTAACTTACCCTGAGATTCTTCAACAGCAGCCCTGAAGTCAGCATAGGAGACTGCCGCTTCAGTGTGCTGATCCCATTGTTCTTCAGTGATCTCACGAAAAAGAGCAGTGTTGGCTTTGCGGAGGAACTTGACCAGCTGCCTTTCAGAGAGTGGAAGAATGTTATCATACTTCTGCAAATAAGGAGGAGTAGCAGGAGTAGATGAGTTGCCTGATGATGATGATGATGTTGGGTTTGGTTTGGGTTGTGGATCCTCAGGAGGAGGAGATGATTGTGGCTGTTCAGTGTGCTGAAGAGATTTGTATGTTTCAGTCTCCATTTCCTCCCCAGCACCAAAAAGATCTTCATCTCCAAAATCGACCATTTCCTCCTCTGACTCATCATCTAGCAGCCTTTCAAGATCTGCCAGAGTATGAACCTTGGATGAATCCGGCTCCCCCTCAAAAGAGGGCTCACCTTTGTTGTGGCCAGGTTCTGACCCCTTCAGGAGAACAGAGTGGGTTTTCTCTGCCTGGTCCATGGAGTCAGTTCTTGAGAGACTGGATCCGTCGTGGGGGGGGGGGGTTTGGTTCCGTATCAGCGGGTTGTCATATGCCCCCTGAGTCTTTGTCCCCATGAGTGCCTTCAAGGACTGGTGGGTGTTTTCCAGTACTATCACTAGGCAGTGAGATGTTGAGGTCCCCCTTCTCACCAGGATTGTACTATCCTGATGAGGATATAGGGACCGTTTCTCCCTGAGATCCTGAGTGTGATTGCTCAGGACCGTAAACGGGAAGTTGTATGTTGAGGCCCCCCTTTCCACCAAGGTTGTGCTGCCTTGATGAAGATTTAGGGGCTGGTCCTCCTTAAGACTCTGGTTGTGATATGCCAAAGCCGTAAGCGGGATGTGAAAAGGGTGTGGGCCCCCTTCTCAGCAGAGTGGTGCTGCTCTACTGAGGGTATAGGACCCTGTACTCTCACAGGCAAAGGTGATGATTTACTAATGCATTCATCGGGATGTGAGGGTTGGATGAGTCCTGACCCCACTGACTTGTATATGTCAGTAGAGCCATGTGGAGCAGGTTTGCCTAAAGACCCTGAGGGTGATTTATCAGAGACCTCTGGTGGCGTTTGTTTTGTGGCCAAGAGGGTCTCAGTAGTGGGTGTCTCAGTAGTCTTGGCCTTGGGTTGCCTTTCTTGAGCCTTTGAGGTAGTAGTCTCAGTGGCGAGTGGTTTGGGTTGAACCACCTTCCTGGACCCTGCCATCTTTTTCTTCTTCTCCTTCTTTGAAGGGGAAGGCACAGGAGAAATAGCGTCTTGTCCCTGAATGACCATTAGCATATATGTGGTCAAGGGGACTGGTGTCACCTCAGTGAGGTCTCTCGAGTAATTAGCCTCATGTAAGACGTCAGGGTTGGATCCCCGGACATTTGGCCTGATATACTCGGAGCCTAACAAGTCCTGAAGCACACAGGAAATGAACCTAGGGTAAGACATGTTTCTTTGCCTAGATTTCCCTAATAGCTTGGCTATGAGGTCTCTAAAGATTATCTCACCAATATTAATTTTTCTGCCCTCCAGGAGGCTGAACACAATCATTTGTTGTGATGTGTTCAATTGCTCCGTGGAGGACTTATTGCCACCAAGGACCTGAATGACAAAGGTCATCAGGATCCTCCAGACAGCAGGAAACCAGGTCTTAATTATAGGGGCTTTAGCCAATAAGGTTCCTGGGGCCACTTCAGGATACTTGTCATCATGTGGTCCTAGCAAAAGCAATTCGGCCTTTACTTCTGCTTCAGTGGGCTGAGGGTCGAAGTTCTTAGCGAAATCAAGACCTGTGGCCTTGATAAAGGTTTTGTAATTCAGGGAGAGGGTCTTTCTCCCATTCATCACTGAGAACGTGATAAGGGTGTCCTTGATGTCATCAGGGCTAGATGCCACTGCAGTACACCAGAACTCCCTAAGATAGTCATGATATATGACTGGGGGTGTTTTTGTAAACGCCGTAGAAAGAAAGTAGTTTTGAAGATATTTTACTACATTCTTATACACCCAAAAATTTTCGAGGTAGGAAAAATTCCCTACGACGTTGTTTTTGGTCATATCCACGCCCTCCATTGTGAATTCTACATTTGGGGCGCAGGTTATAGCTTTAGAAATAGCCATTTAAAGATTTTGTTTTGAAAAACAAGAAATGGTCTGGGTCTAAAGATGAAGAACACACACTAGTTTTGAAGAAAAAGGATAATAGTTTGTTTTAAAATTTCTAAAAGCATGTGTGTGTTTTTCTGTTTGGGGGTATTTATAGGGAAGGGGCGCAGGTTATAGCTTTAGAAGTAGCCATTTAAAGATTTTGTTTTGAAAAACAAGAAATGGTCTGGGTCTAAAGATGAAGAATACACACTAGTTTTGAAGAAAAAGGACAATAGTTTGTTTTAAAATTTCTAAAAGCATGTGTGTGCTTTTCTGTTTGGGGGTATTTATAAGGAAGTGGAGGGGGTGAGGTGGTTTAGGCATTAAGCGGGTTTTTCTCATAATTTGAAAACCGTTTTGTATAAAATGTTTGGAGTCCGCATTAAATGCCACAACTCCACTTTCCCGGGTTTTGCGCAACAGTCGAGGTGAAAAGTTGTACCGTCTGCAAAAAGTGTAATTTGCAGAGTTGCGTCATCACATATATATTATGTGTGAGAGCAGGCATTAAATGCCAAGTGGAAAAAGGGATGATGAAGTGGGGACCCATGATGTGGATGCCAGTTGGTATAAGAACTTATATTCCTATATTAAATAGGTATTTAGTTACCAACCTTGGACATTTACTAACTAGATACTTAGAGCATTAAGTATAGCACTGAATGTCATCATGAGGCCCTTGAATGATTTTCTTTCATTTAGCTTGAGAGGTTCAGGGAGGAAATTCAGTGATCCTTTTCACTGAGAGATACATTGAGTCAGGGACCTGAGGTTTTCAGAATATACACTTAGATGGATGGATTCAATCAGTGGACTGAGTCTCAATATCCAACATTCCCAATTCAGCTTTCAATCTTGTGAAAGTTGGTTCATCCAAAGGTTTGGTGAATATATCAGCTAGCTGATATTCAATGGGAATGAAGTGTAATTCAATGTCACCATTTATGACATGGTCCCTGATGAAATGATATCTAATATCAATGTGTTTTGTTCTCTAACGAAGAACGTGGTTGTTTGAGATGGCAATTGCACTTGTGTTATCACAAAAGATGGGAACCATCTTGTAATGGATGTCATAGTTACTAAGTTGACTTTTCATCCATAGTACATTTGCACAACAACTAGTTGCTGCAACATATTCAGCTTCTGCTGAGGACAAGGCAACTGATTGTTGCTTCTTAGCACTCCAACAGACTAATTTTCCACCAAGAAATTTGCAGGAGCCTGAGGTGCTTTTTCTATCCATGTTACAACCTGCATAGTCAGAATCTAAGTATCCTTTGAGATCAAAGCCTGAGCATTTAGGATAATATAATCCAAGGCTTGGAGTACCCTTCAAGTACCTGAGTATCCTTCTTACAGCTGTGAGGTGTGTTTCTTTTGGGTCAGATTGATATTTGGCACACAAACAGACTGAGAATTGGATGTCAGGCCTTGATGTAAGTAGATACATCAGTGACCCAATCATTCCTCTATATAGAGTTTGATTAACTGGTTTTCCAGCAAGGTCAGGACCAAGATTGTTTAGAGGAACCATGGGAGTTTTGACTGAGGCACAGTCACTGAGCTCATACTTTTTCAGTAGGCTTCTGGTATACTTCTCTTGACTGATAGAGGTTCCTTTATCAGTCTGCTTGATTTGCAGGCCAAGGAAGTAAGTGAGTTCTCCCATCATGCTCATTTCAAATTTCTTTGTCGTCAGTTTTTCAAACTGTTTTCAAAGTTTATAACTTGTTGAGCCTAATATGATGTCATCCACATATACTTGAACAAGAATGACATCACTCTTTGTTCTATAGATATACTTGAGCAAGAATGACATCAGCCTTTGTTCTATAGATAAACAATGTGTTATCTATCTTGCCTTTGACAAATTTGTTTTGGATCAGGAAGGCTGAGAGAGTTTCATACCATGCCCTGGGAGCTTGTTTCAGTCCATAAACGGCTTTGTCAAGCTTGCAGACATAGTCAGAAAACTCACTGCTTTCAAATCCAGGAGGTTGTTGAACATAAACTTCTTCTTTCAGTGAACCATTCAAGAATACACTTTTAACATCCATTTGGTACACTTTGAAGTTCATGTAGGTTGCAAATGCAAGGAAGATCCTGATGGCTTCCATCCTTGCCACTGGTGCAAATGTCTCTTCATAGTCAATGCTTTCTTGTTGATTGTAGCCTTTGGCAACAAGTCTGGCCTTGTTTTTAATGACTATGTCATTTTCATTAGTTTTGCTTTTGAACACCCATTTCATGCCAATGACTGTAACATCCTGAGGACATTTGACTAAGGTCATTACCTTGTTTCTGTCAAATTGTTCCAGTTCATCATGCATGGCCTGAACCCAACTAGGATTAAAAATTGATATTAGGTCGAGGACAAATGCGTCACAAGCCAAAACCTTTCACGAAGAAAAGTCAACCTACGACAGTTCGACGCGACAATCGATTGTAATATACCAGATAAGCGTGTACCCGGGTCGTTCTCCCTGCGAGGCGTGAAATTGAGAATATCGTTTTCGGTTCATAATTAAAGTGCTTGAAAATACGAGGGTTGATTGGTTTTTAAAATCTACTAAAACGAAAAACAAATAACGCGAACGATAAACTACGAACGAGTAAAAACGTAAAATATTTTAAAAACTAATCCTACGGGTATCAAAATAATTTTCCTAAGTCCTGAATATATAAAAAGAAAATTTTGGAAAAAAGAAAAATATTTTTTTGACTTTTTAATAATTTTTTATAAATTAAAAACTATTTAAAAGAAAATAATTGATTAAAAATACTAAATGGAAAAAGAAAATTCTGAAATTTTTTTCTAAAATACTTTAAACTACCAGAATGCTAAGAAAAATAAAAAAGGTGAAAATGCTTTTTTAAATAAGCCGAAAATAAGCAAACAGTTCACAATAAGCTAAAAAGGGAAAAGAAAAAAATAAAAGGGTTTTAAATTAAATTTTGTAAGGTTTAACTAAGAAGAGAAGTGAGTGCAATGGTTGGGTTGCTTGTTTGTGGACTGACAGACCTGGGTTCGAATCCCAGGCTGGTCAGTTTTTGCAATATATATTTTTTTTCTTGATTTTCTTTTAAAAGCTTAAAGCAACAAGTGATCAGAACATTTATAACAGAAAACTATTTAAAACACACAAATAAACTGGGAATAAGCTCAAAATAGAAATCAAAGTGACCATAAGCTGTGAAAATCTGAAATAAGCAACTGACAAGCACACATTAAGCCAAGAACATCACTAATGGTCTGCTGAATTAAAATAAAAGATAAAATCTGAAATAAGCAACTGAAAATTTTTTAAACTAAAAGACAAGCTTTTGGAAACTAAACCACACCCTTTAAACACACCACTTAACTATTTTCATACTAAAATCATTGACTCAAAACATCTTTTTAGGAACTTTCCAAAATAAGATGATTAAAACAAATTTAAACTATAAACTTTTGAAAACTAGTAGAGAGTTTATAAAACTAACTAGAAATGATTAAAACTGGTTTAAAACTAACACTAACACTGAACTAGAACTTTTTGAAATTGATCAAATGACCAAACAATTTTCTTTCTTCAAAACAGCCCTTATTCCAAACAACCCTTAAAAAACAGACATTAGGCTACAATGGACATCAGGCTATAAGAACTAACATTCTAACTCTTCCTAACATCAATAGACTAAGGTAAGCACTAAGACAAGTAAATAAGCAGAAACATAAGCAGGCACAACTTGGATAAAAAGAAGAACTGAAATTGAATATTAAAATTAAAATGAGAGTAACTTACAACTTCAGATAAGCAGAAAAAACAAATAAGCTAATAAAAAGAAGCATAACATAAGCAAAAGCAATAACTACTTTGGATTTCTAAAAAACAACTGATACTTAAATTAAAATAAGGGTAAATTACAACTGAAAATAAAATACATAGTACCTTAAAAATAAAATGCTAAATTAAAACCTAAGGAAAAAAAAATGACTCGGCTGCTATTACAATATTTATACTAAAACTATGAAAAACCTTAGAATGAGTGTGTTTCTTTCGTGTGTGTGTTCCTCTCTGTGCGGTTGTGTTTCTTTTCTAACCCTTGGATCATTTCTTGCTCACTACATCTTTACATCTTGATCGTTGATCTTTCTTTTGTCCACGGATCGCTGAGGTGGAGGGGAGGGGACCAAAGACACATCCATGTGATGTCTTTGGCTGGTAGTGGTGGTGAAAGGGATGGTTGGAGGGTTAGCAGATGGTTAGGCGGGCAATGGGAGGTTAGTGGTGATTGAATAGTTATTAGGGATTTGTTTGACCATAATTTGGGGATTTTGACTATCAACCCGTTGTTTTATAAATAATAACTTTGGGTCGGGTTTTTTAGTTAGAGTGAAATTGGGTGTGGGCTTTAGGGTGAAATGATTGGGCTTGGTGGGTTTGTTTAAGTTTAGTGGGATGGGTTGGTTAGTATTTGGTTGGATAAAAGGGTATAGGTCTTGTTGGGTTTTATTAGTTTGGATCCGGATGAGTGTTTTAGGACAAGTTAAATTTGGATGGGTTTAGTGGGGTCCGGTTATGTTTTTGGTTTAGAGTAAGTTTAGGATAACTAGGATTTAAACCAAGGACTAATGTTGTAATTCATGAAACCTCAAGGACCAAACATGCCATAATAGCAAAGTTCTTCTAGAGGCCAATTTTTGCCAAGTAAGAATAATCCAAGGGTCGTTTTGGGATTTCTCGAGCTCGAATTAAATCCATATGAAAAATGTCTTTTCCGGCTTCAGTTTTCGGCTCTTTTCCATTCCAAGCTCGGTTTTGTCCATATTTGCCCCGTTTTCAATCCTTTTGTACCTGAAACACATAAAACGCAATCCAAGGATATTTGTAACAATATATGGTCCATTTGGGTGTTTTTGGTCATTTTTGTGGGGTTTTTCGGGTATAAAATGATGAGTAAAAGGCCACTCATCAATCCCCCACACTAAGCAATTGCTAGTCCCTAGCAATCCGATCATATAAAGTAATGAAAGGATCAAAATTACCAAGAATATCCCGTTTTGACTTTATTATAAAATGCAAGTAATTTAAACGAGATAAAACGTAAAATGAAATGCTTGATTTTCAAAAATGGCATCATGGAACGGGAATCACACAAAATGGGTGACTCCGGGGAATTGTAATCGTCATCCTCTTTTTATACTTCCCAACTAAGTCTAAAATCCTTGTGCAAACGTTTTTGTAAAATGCTAACACTACTTATATTAGCAACCTATGTAAGCCGAGACTTAACTTTTCACTCCCACAATTATTCATAAGTTAAGTGTGTGTGCTTGTTTTCAAAGTTTTGACCGTAAAAATCGATATTTATTAGGGTTAAAAACCGACAATGATTTAGAAATTAGAGATTCAAAGGTGAGATCACTCCATGTAGCGACTTTCTTCTCAGCTTGTCCTTAGTAAACTTAGGAGGCTAGGTTTTTACACCCTCGAGAATAGTATCGGAGCTCACGGGATCTTTGAAGTCAACAATTTCTAAATCACCGTCCAACTTTTAGACAATATTGACGAATACTAGTTCAACTTTCGATTTAAATTTAAGAAGAAGCAAGTTTCTCACACTTATTCATAAACAAACATAAACATTTTTTTTCATTTTTCATCACTTTTTTTCTTTTTTTTTTTTTTTTTTTTTTTTTTTTTTTTTTTTTTTTTAATAACTTTTTACTTGTGTACCCTAAACGACGGAGCTTCACGGTTTAGTTCCAAGACCTTACACCTTTCGGAATAAAGGATCCAAGGGCCGTTACAACGGAGTGTTCCAAGACTCTAGACATTCCTGAAATGAGGATCCAAGGTTGTTAGACCAAGACCTTACACATTCCTGAACTAGAGGTCCAAGGGCCGGTGCAAGAGGGTAGCCAAGACCTAAACGCCTTCCGGAAATAAGGATCCAAGGCCCGATCTCAAATCCGTAGCTTAGAGCACTTATTTATTCATACTTAAAACTTTAACTTTTGCAACTTTCAAGCAACGACTCACTTTCATTTTGCATTCTTATTATGTTTTTAAGAAAGCATGCTTGTTCCAAAATTTAAATAAAACTTTGAACTAGTATTCTAAATCAAGATTTCATAAAAATTTATTTGCTTAACAAAAACGGTTTTTTGCGTTCAAAAGTTTGAAAATAGCACTAATTTTAGTCAGATTAGGATCTTCTGGGAGGAAAAGCCATAGATTACTTATATAAGCTCTAAAGAGAACCAACTACTCCACGCTTAGCATTTTCATTTGCACAATTCGTAAAAACTTAGCCTAAACGTTAAGGGTAGCAGCTAGATCAACATTCTAGCAGAGTCGGGATTCCCCTTGTTCTAGCCTAATCAAGTCTAAACTTCCACTAATACCGAAGTATTAATGTATAGCAAATTATTTTTAATTGTGCAAAGCACTTCTTTTTCATGAAAAATACGATAAAAAATTTTAAAATTTTGGTCAAAACGGGGGTGCTAGGGGACTAGTAGGTACAAAAATGTGAAATTTTTTAAAATTTGGGTCAAATTCGCAAGAATTCCCCCCCACACTTAGAATTGAATATTGCCCTCAATATTCAAAGTACCGGTCTGAGCCGAAACTATAGAACGTAAAAGGGTAAGACTACTAGCTAAGTGTGGAAACGAAATCTTGTTTTCACAAAAAGGATTTTAAGATATCCCTGGATAAACATAAATATAAAGATAGGATATTGGGCGGCTGGATTGAAAACAGGCGCGTCAATCATCACAATCTACGGGAATCCTGAAAACAAAGGCAAACATACAACCACAAAGCAACAAGTAGAGGAACTCCCCCACACTTAGTGTTAGAAATAAGAGAGAAGATAGAATGATAAGCATGGGTTGCCACCCACGAAGCGCTTGTTTTTGCTAACCGAGTCACGAGCTTGACTCGACCCCGAATTCATTTGTCCATGGGGAAGCAAGTGGAAGAGAAAATCTCCATCGGACTTTCATTCAAAATGTTTGGATAAACATTGAAGTTCATGAAAGTTCCACTCCGATGAGATACACCCGGTTTTAAGAAAGAGATACCATAAATGGTGATACCGGGGTCAAAGATGGTGTCCTCACTCCCGAAGTAGTGAAAGAGATGAGAAATCATAACAAATGTGATGAAGAGAAGTAAGATCATCATGTTATCATGAAAAATTCTTCATCACCAAAGACAAAGCTTTCATCAAAAGTCTTGGGCGGGAGGGTTGAGATGAAATTTTCAATAAGTAAATTCTTATAATCAAGCACACCTCCCCCCAGACTAGTATCTTCCTCAAGATCAAAATAGAAATGATCATATTCCGGAGGAGATATACTATGAGGGAGTTCACCGGAGAACTCCTCATGATAAAGATCATTCATATCAAAATGAAATGAATCATACTCGGGAAGAGAGAGATAAGAATGGGAAGTGGTACTGCCACTACCCGTCTTTTCCGAATGATGGATATCAAAGGAAAAGGCTTCGTAAGCCGAGAGTGAATAATCAGGATGAGAAGTGGGACTGCCACTACTCTCCTCTTTGTCATTAAACACAAAACTCTCATATTCGGGAAAAGCATCCTTGAGCTCGAGCTCCACAGGATCTAACTGCTTTCCCTCAATAACAACTTTCTTCGGGGGGAGAGAAAATAATGGTTCATCAAATATCATTTTTTCCAACAACGGAGCGTCTCCCCCCGGATCACAATCGGGCTCAACAATTTCCGGTGAAATTGGAGCATCAAACAAGAAAACCTCGAGCTCTTCCTTATAGATATCACTTCCCTCAAACGGAGGAGAAGGATGGGAAGAGTCGGAAATGAGTGGTGCGGAAATATCGATACGATAAACCGATTCCGGAGGTGGGGCAAGTGGTATGCTCTTAGAGCTAGCAGTTTTCACCACTTCCGTTGTATCCTCCGATTCGTGTTCATCGTAATCAAGGACACTTTTAACTTTAGCACAACTCTTAAACCATTGACTTAAACCAGGGGCAATTTTCATTGCTTTGAGCTCAGCACGTTTTTGTGACGTACTCTTGACCATAAATCTTGAAAGTATATCAGATTTTTGATGAATCGTAGCAACGTTGCATTTAGACCCCTGATTAACATTAAACGTGACCGCTTCATTATCAACACGAATGGTTAATTCTTCAGCGTACACATCAATGAGAGCACGGCTCGTTCTTAAGAAAGCTCTACCCAAAATGAGTGAAACTCGAGGATCAACATCAAAGTTTACCACAACAAAATCAGTGGGAAAGTGGAATTTTCCTACTTTCACAACAACGTCCTCGGCTATTCCAAGCGGATGAGTAATAGTACGGTCCGCTAGCTCGAGTGTCATGCAAGTAGGTGTAAGCTTTGGAAGATACAATTTTTCCCATATCGAGAGTGGCATAAGGTTAATGCTTGCGCCAAGATCGGCCAAGGCGGAGCATTGAACCATCCCCGAGAAATCACATGGGGTTAAAAAATTGCTGGGGTCTCCAAGCTTTTCGGGAAGCTTTTTGAGGATAACCGCTGAGCATTGCTCGTTTAGGGGGGTTTTTGCCATCTCCGACAACTTTTCCTTGTTGCTTAGCAAACTTTTAAGTTTAGATGCAAATTTTGGCATAAGAACGAGAGCATCTGCAAAGCTTATGTTGAAATGCAACTCATTGAAGATTTGAAAGAACTTTTCCATTTGTTGATTTTTTTTTCTTTATGCTTCTGATCATTAAGCCTTGAAGGATATGGTATTGAAGGCTTAGAATTTGTCTTCGGAACATCGGGTTCCGGAATTAGAGTTTGGATTATTGGAGGTGGGACGTGTGCGGTACTTTGTGGGCTTGAGGTGTGCACCTTGTCCTTTGTTACCTCCTCCTCTCGTTCCACTTCCTTCACCGGAGAAGGGGTAGGAATCGAGGGTCCGTCATAAGCTTTACCACTTTGGGTGGTAACAGCTTTCAACTCTCCCTTTGGGTTAAGAATTGTATTATCTGGGAGAGTTCCTGAAGTAGAAGCTTGATTAGCTTGATTAGCTAGATTAGCTTGCTGAAATTGATGGATGAGGGTATCAAACATGTTTTCAATCTTTGTTTGCGATTGATCAATTTTGCTTTTGAGCTTATTACCCTGCTTAGTCAAAGCATTTTGAGATTCGATTTTCAAATTTGTGATTTGATTTTGCATGGCCCTCATTTTCACCTCATTTGTTTTCATGTAATTTGAAAAATCATTTGAGGGAGCAATCGGGGCAGGGTAATTAGGAGCTTGATACCCTTGAGTGAAATTGACCCCTTGGGTCAGGTATTGATTAGTAGGGGCTTGATATGGAACATTTTGCCCCCTACTTTGGTTTTGATTAAACCTGTTTTGATTGTTTGGTTGAGAAAAACCGGGTGGTCCTGCTTGATAGTTAGCTCGATAGCTCGGGTCAACTTGAGGCCGGTATTGAATACCTCCTTGGTTGTAAGAATCGGCTATGGCATTGCTTTTAAAAGGCCGGCCATCGGTGGCGGTACAATTATAATAAGCATGAGGACCACCACAAGTGACACAATGTTCCTCCACCGCTTTGACTTGAGCGGGTGGAGAAGCTTGTGGGGTAGAAGAAGAAGAATTTTTCTGAGTGGAGAGAACCAAAGCTTGGATTAAATCCGTGAGCTTGTCAATTTTAGCATCCATGCTAGAAGTTTTGTTGGGAATAAAATGTTCAAGTCAAAGAGCCTGCCAAAGATGTTAAAGAGCCTGCTAGTTGATTTTTGAAGTGTATGAAGATGTTCTACCAGTACCTTCTGGGTAGAAGGTACTGCTGGCTGATGAAGAGCCTGCCAAGCTTATGTCAAGTCGATTAGATATTTTGTAATAGATATTTAGTTGAATTATTAGTCTTTGTACATTGTTATACGTTATGTAGAAGTAGTGTAGTCCTATGTGGTTCACAGAAGAATATGGCAGAGTTGTACATTGGTAGTTGTATTTAATTGTAGGCGCCAATATAGTCAAAGTATAGTTTTATATTCAACCACTTGACAATCTTGTAATAAGATATCCTTATCTTATAAAAGGATATCTTAGTCACCACTTCATGCATGCATCTTCTCCAACTAAGAACCAAAAACAAACTATCTCTCAAGTAACTTAGTTACTTCAATTCACAAATCCTTTTACAATCTTAGATTCAAGATTACTTTGTAATCCCGGTGATACTTAGATCATCCGTATTATTTCATCAATAATATTGAATCGTCTTGTGTTAATCGTTTTGTGTTCTTTGTTCATTACATACTCACGTTTACTTAAACTCACCACCTTGTGTTCTTTTAAGTGTGTTGTTAGTAGATTCCGCATGCTAAACACATTCAATACATAAATATCTCAAACGAACAAAACGTTCCACAAGTGGTATCAGAGCTAGGTTTGATATTTACAAATTTAAAAGAACAATGGATGTTGAACATATTCAAACAAATGTTGCAGCTAAACTTCCATTACTTAAACAAAATGAGTTTGAAATGTGGAGACTAAGGGTTGAACAATACTTTCAAGTGCAGGACTATGCACTTTGGGAGATCATTGAACAAGGCAATTCATTTAAACCTCAAATCACCACTACAACAGTAAATGATGCTCTTGTAACAAGAATACAAGACCAACCATCAAATGCAGATGAAAAAGTTCAGAAGAGAAATGATCTAAAAGCAAGGAGTATGTTACTGATGACTATTCCAAATGATCAACTTCTGATCTTTAACAAATACAAAGATGCCAAAACCCTTTTTGAAGCTATTGTGGCTAGGTTTGGTGGTAATGATGCTACCAAGAAAACACAGAAAACACTTCTCAAACAACAATTTGAGAACTTTACAGCCACAACAAATGAGTCTTTGGACAGTATGTTCAATAGACTTCAGAAGCTTGCAAGTCAGTTAGCCATCCATGAAGTGATGATAACTCAAGAAGACCTAAACTCTAAATTTCTTAGGAGTTTACCTTTAGAATGGTCTATGCATGTCATTGTCTGGAAGAACAAGCCAGATATTGACCAGATGAGTCTCAATGATCTCTACAACAATTTCAAAATTGTAGAACATGAAGTAAAGAAGACTACTGGGTCAAGTTCAGGAAATATGGCTTTTGTTTCATCCCCAAACATCTCAAAGGTTGATAATGAAGAAAAAGGTGGCAGAGAAGAAGGTACTGCCAGTACAACCTTTGGTACTGCTAGTACTTCTAGTAGTACCAAATCCATTTTAGATGAAACAATTGGGTGTGCTTTTCTTACATCTCAACACAATGGGTCCGTATTAACATTTGAAGATCTTTAAGAGATTCATCCTGATGATCTTGAAGTGATGGACATAAAGTGGCAACTTTCACTTTTAAGCATTAGAGCTAAGAAGTTGTTGATGAGGACTGGCAAGAAGATAATGATAAATGGAAATGAGCCTGCTGGCTATGATAAGTCAAAAGTGGAGTGTTACAACTGCCACATGAAAGGTCACTACTCTAGAGAGTGTAGAAGACCTAAGAAGCAGGATGACAAGGGTAGAGGGTTTGACAACAGAAATAAAGAAAGCTTTGAGAGGAGAGGAAGCTTTGAAAGCAAGAGTAAGGTTGTTGAAGTTGCTGAGCCAAAAGCAATGGTTGCTATTGATGGCATGGGTTTTGATTGGAGTTTCATGGGTGAAGATGAGTCAACTTCTGATGAATTGGCTTTGATGGCATTCTCCACTCCTGAGGTACAAACTATCAAATGTTCTAGAAATTGTGAACTTCTTAAAGAATTAGAAGTTATAAGAAAATCTTATGATGAGCTAAAAATAGAAGAAAGAAAAACCAATCAAACCTTATTTAACCATCAGTGTGGTATGGCCAAACTAGAAAAACAAATCATTCACTAAAGAGAAAATGAACTCACATTTTCTGATGCTAAAGCTGCTCTTAATAGACAAATATTTTTGAAAGATTCAGAAATAGAAATGGTAAGGAATGAGTGCACTAAAGTGACTTTGGCCAGAGATAATATTCAACTGACTGTTACTAAATTGGAAATTGCTTCTGAGTGTACTAGGAGCATAGTAGAGAATCAGATGAATAAGAGAATAAAATCAGGGATAGGATACAATGAATGTCCACCTCCTTATAGAGGAATTCCTTGTCCTCCAGGATCAGATCTTGCTGAATCAGGTTTGCATGAAGTCACTAACAAACCATTAGCTAAACCTGTAGTGATAAGTGAACCTTCTGAGAGTGCTAAGAATGCCTCACTCTCTAAGGTGCTCACTGATAAGAGACCAGATGTCCTAATTATTGAAGATTGGGTATCTGATGATGATGATGAAGATGAAACTATTCCTATCAAAGGAATCAATGTAGGACCAAACAGTCCTAAGAAAGTAGAAGTTAAAGCTAAGGCTAAAGCTGTTTTGAAAACAGTTGAAAGTTGTAAAAAATGTAATAACAAACCTAGGGGAAGCCAAAGAAATTGGAACAACTTTAAGTCACAACAACTAGGTGATGACTTTGTTATGTTCAATAAGGCTTGTTATTATTTTGGTAGCTTTAATCATCTTCATGCTTATTGTAATAAATGGGTTTCTGGGAGTAAATCAAAGTTTAAAACAAATGTTACTCACCCCAGAAAAAGTTTTGTTAAGTCTAACACCACAAATGCTAAACATACTGTTAGACAACATAAGCCTGTTATTGCAAAACCAACTGATAAGGGTACAAGAAACACTTTAAAACGTGTACCAACAGTTGTGAATAGTCCTATTCAAAAGAAATCTGTGGTCAAAACACAAATTTGGAAACCAAAAACCAAAGGTCCTGCTAGACCAAAAGGTCCTGCTAGACCAAATGGTACTGCCAAGATTGGTATTACCAAAATTGGTACTGATAGACCAAAGACCACACAATGGATTAAAAGGGAAAGTGCTGTTAAGTCCTCAGCATGTTGGATTTGGAAACCAATCCAATCAAAAGGTGCATCAACAATCCTGAAAAGGTTTGATTTCATTGATGCAAGAGGCAAACCCAAGTCTGTCATGGCTTGGGTACCCCAAGGAAACTAATATGTTTATTCATGTGCAGGAACATTCATCTGATATTGAAGATCAAGGATATGTTGATAGTGGATGTTCAAGGCACATGACAGGCAACATGTCATTCCTCTCAGACTTCAAAACATTTGATGGAGGATATGTTACCTTTGGGGGAGGAATAAAAGGAAAGATCACTGGTAAAGGTACTATCAAAACCAGTAAACTAGATTTTGAAAATGTGTATTTTGTGAAAGAACTTCAGTTTAATCTTCTTAGTGTCTCACAAATGTGTGACAAAAAGAACAATGTTCTCTTTACTGACAATGAATGTATGGTTCTTTCTTCTGATTTTAAGATGCCTGATGAGAGTCAGATCCTTCTTAAAATTCCAAAAAGGAACAATATGTATAGTGTCAATTTAAAGAACATTGATCCCAAGGAGGGTTTAACTTGTTTGGTAGCAAAGGCCTCATTGGATGAATCTATGCTTTGGCATAGAAGGCTTGGTCATGTAAACTTTAAAACAATCAACACTATTGCAAAATATGATTTGGTAAGAGGTTTACCCAAAAAGATTTTCCAAAACGACCAAACCTGTGTTGACTGTCTAAAAGGCAAACAACATAGAACTTCTTGTAAGCCCAAGACCCAAAACTCTATTTCTCAGGCTTTACATATGCTTCATATGGATCTCTTTGGTCCTACTAATGTGTGCAGCTTGAATGGTAAAAGATATTGTCTGGTTGTTACTGATGATTATAGCAGATTTTCATGGGTTTTCTTCTTAAGATCTAAACATGAAACTAGTGAGATACTTAAAACATATATCACTGAGGTAGAAAACCAATCTGATAAGAAGGTCAAAGTCATCAGATGTGACAATGGAACAGAGTTCAAGAATAGAGTTATGGATGACTTTTGCAAGGAAAAAGGCATAAAAAGGGAATTTAGTGTAGCTAGAACCCCACAAAAAAATGGAGTAGCAGAAAGAAAGAATAGAACACTTATAGAGGCTGCTAGAACTATGTTAGTAGACTCTAAGTTGCCTATTTCATTTTGGGCTGAAGCAGTTGGTACTGCTTGTTATGTACAAAACAGGGTTCTTGTGACAAAGCCACATAGAAAGACACCTTATGAACTTTTCTTTGGTAGAAAACCATCTTTAAGTTTTATGAGACCTTTTGGTTGTCATGTCACTATTCTCAATACCAAAGATCATTTAGGCAAATTTGATGGAAAAGCAGATGTTGGCTATTTGATAGGGTATTCCTTGCAAAGTAAGGCCTATAGAGTGTTTAACACTTGCACTAGGCTAGTAGAAGAGAATCTTCACAAAGAGTTTCAAGAGAAACTAACAAATGTGAAAGGAGTTGGACCAGATTGGATGTTTGATGTTGATAGGCTTTCAGAATCTATGAATTATGTGCCTGTTACAGGTACAAATACTAATGATAATGCAGGTTTTGAAGATAATGTTGAAACTCCTAAAGATCAAGATTACATCTGGATGCCAATTTGGAAATGTATGGATCTATCTTCAAGTCAAGAAGGATCTTCAAACACAAGAAATGAAGGCAATGAAGAAGATCAAGGAACTCAGAATCAAGAGAATCAAGAAAGTGGTACTAATGACAATGGTACTGCTAGTTCTTCAGATGGTCCTGCTAGTTCAAGTATTGATACTGCTGAGCCATTGAATGTTCAAATAGATGATTCTTTACCAGAAGAGAGGGGGATTAGCAATCTTCCATCTACTTATGAAGTTCCTAAAACACCAAACACTAGAATTCTCAAAGATCACTCAACTGATGATGTGATTGGAAGCATACATTCTGGTGTTAGAACAAGATCTCAAGTTGGTTTATCTCAAGTCTTATCTTCAGATGAAGAAGATTTTATCTCCTCTATTTATGAAGAAAAGAATAATGATAATTCCAATATATGCCTGTTTTCATGTTTTCTATCTCAGGCTGAACCCAAAAACATAAACAAAGCTTTAGATGATGCAAGTTGGGTGGAAGCTATGCAAGAAGAGCTTCTCCAATTCAAGATTCAGAAGGTTTGGATATTGGTTGATTTGCCCAAAGGTTATAGGGCAATTGGAACCAAATGGGTGTTCAGAAACAAGAAAGATGAAAGGGGTATTGTGATCAGAAACAAGGCTAGATTGGTAGCACAAGGGTATACTCAAGAAGAAGGGGTAGATTATGAAGAAGTGTTTGCTCCAGTTGCAAGACTTGAAGCAATTAGGCTTTTCTTGGCCTATGCTTCATTCATAGGCTTCACTGTCTATCAAATGGATGTTAAGAGTGCATTTTTATATGGTGAAATTGAAGAACCAGTATATGTGTCTCAACCTCCAGGCTTCATTAATGCAGAGTATCCAGAAAAAGTTTATAAAGTTACCAAGGCATTGTATGGTCTACACCAAGCTCCTAGGGCATGGTATGAAACATTGGCTTGTTTTCTACTAGAAAGTGGATTCCAAAGAGGCAGGATTGATCCAACTTTGTTCATCAAAAGAACAAAGAAAGACATCTTGCTTGTGCAGATTTATGTTGATGACATTATCTTTGGATCAACAAACCAAGACTTGTGTGTAGAATTTGAAAAACTTATGCATAGTAAGTTTGAAATGAGTTCCATGGGGGAACTTACTTTCTTTTTGGGTCTCCAAGTGAAACAATCCAAAGAAGGCATATTTATCAGCCAAGATAAGTATGTAGCAGAGATCCTAAGGAAATTTAATTTTGCTGATTCTAAAGTTGCAAGTACACCAATGGATCCAGACAAAGGGCTACTCAAGGATGCTGAAGGAGAAGATATGGATTTACACAATTATAGATCTATGATTGGGTCTTTGATGTATCTTACATCATCAAGACCAGATATCATGTTCTCAGTATGTGTGTGTGCAAGGTTTCAAATTCATCCCAAAATCTCTCATCTCACAGCAGTCAAAAGAATCTTTAGATATCTTAAGGGTCAACCTAGGTTGGGACTTTGGTATCCAAGGGAATCATCTTTTGAATTGATGGCTTATTCGGATAGTGACTATGCTGGTGCAACTCTAGACAGAAAATCCACAACTGGTGGATGTCAATTTCTTGGTTGCAGACTAATCTCTTGGCAATGCAAGAAACAAACAATGGTGGCCAATTCTACAACTGAAGCAGAATATGTTGCTGGTGCAAGTTGTTGTGGGCAAGTTCTTTGGATCCAAAATCAAATGCTTGACTATGGGTACAATTTTCTTAACACCATTATTTATATTGACAATAGCAGTACTATTTGTATCATTAAAAACCCAGTTCAACACTAAAAAACAAAACATATTGAAATCAGACACCATTTCATAAGGGATTGCAATGAGAAAAGGTTAATTCAAGTAGTTAAAATTGATTCTGAAAAGAATTATGCAGACCTTCTCACCAAAGCTTTTGATTTAGGTAGATTCAAATATCTTGTAGGAGGTATTGGAATGATAAATCTTTGAATAACATGTGTTTTTGTTCATAAAATTAACTGGTATTGGCTTTTAAACAAGGTACTGCTAGTTAGTCAAAAGGTCCTGTTAGTTCATAATTGGTCCTGCTGATATAAAATTGCTATGTTTTGTTTATATAAAGGCTTGAATATTTAAAATTCTATAGATCAAGTGCTTTGCACTTTGTTCTTTTGGTTTGCAACTAACACATTTCAGGTTAATAACAAAACAAGAGTTCTTCCAAACAAAAAGGAGCAACAAAAGTTATATTCTTTTCAGGAGAGATAACAATCTCAGGGGAGGAATTAATAGCCCAGAATGGAAGAGAAACCAATTTATGAAAGGAAAGAAAAGAGCATACAAGATGATGCAAAGTTGAAAAAGAGAGTGTTAGATCACATATCTAGAAGGGATGAAGCATTTCTCAAGGAGAAAGTTCTATCTAGATCAACCTAAGGAAAGTTTCAACTCAAAGGCATAACATTAGATGATTTCAATTGTTGAACCAATCATCCAAGATACACAGCATCATTGTCTTTTTAAATTTCCTCCATCCAAGGAAATTGCACCATCTTTGGGCCATCATGGCTTTTGGTATTCAGCTCACCAAGTTTTTACAAACTTAAGAGTTGGCTAGTCCATAAGCAAACGGCTTTTGGTAAAGACAAATCAAATCCGTTGATGGTTGATAGTTTACCAAAAACTATATGGTTGTTAACTAACCATACTTAATTGTAAATAGTTAGCTAGTCCTTAAGCAAACGGCTTTTGGTAAAGACAACTCAAATCCGTTGATAGCTGGTAGTTTGCTAAAAACTATAAGGGATTTTTATAAAACTTTCAAAGGTACTGGTAGTTCAAAATTGGTACTGCTAGTATAAAAAGGTACTGCTAAATAGCCGTTGAGCCTGTCAGAAAAAGTTTTAGCCATTGGGCCTGGTAGTTAAAATTAGCTGTTGGGGTAGTTATGTAAATTACTGATGATTATATTATATTATATTTCACATATAAAAGATATTTTTAACCGCCTATACATTTACTTATTATAATCTTTCTTATTGTCGGTTAAAAGTAATTCTCTCATATCTTCTTTCATCAGTCATTATCATAATTCACATACACCTTTCATCTTCTACCAATACTACCAATAAATCCCACCATCATATTCAAAATTTTCATTATGGCTTCCACAGTTGTTCTAAACTTTGTCCAACGTCACAATCAATTAGCATTTTTGGAGAAGTCAGAGGATAATGCCTCATTTCATCAAGTAGTGGACTTTTTAAATAACTCCTATATCAGGTTTGCTTTACTAGTCAATCCCACTATTTATGAAACACAAATTTTGCAATTTTGGCAATCTGCTAAAATTAAAACTTCTGAAAATGGGGAACAAACAATTAAGGCCAAAGTGGATGGAAAACATTTGACTCTTACTGAGTCATCCATAAGAAGACATCTTCATTTGGATGATTCTGATGGTATTAGTCAGTTACCAGATACTGAAATTTTTGAAAATTTACAAAGAATGGGGTATCATGCTGAGTCTAACAAACTCACTTTTCTGAAAAAGCATCTTACTCCACAATGGAGATTTTTGATTCACACAATCCTTCACTGTTTGAGCCAGAAGAAAACCTCTTGGGAGCAATTTAGTGGAAACATGGCTTCTGCTCTCATTTGCTTAGCTACAAACAGAAAATACAATTTTTCAAAACATATTTTTGAAGGATTGATTAAAAATGTGAAAAGTGAAACAAAGTTTTTGATGTATCCAAGATTTATTGGATGCATCATTGCAAAATTAAAACGTTTGTTACTTCCCACAGACTCAATTTATGACACACCAAAACTTTCTCACAAAGTATTTTCAAATATGAGAATTGGTTTTAGAGGGGAAGATATTCCATTTTTTGATGAAATGTTACCACAACATCCAGAAGAACCAACACCATCAGCTGAAACACAATCATCTAGTTCTTCACATGGTTACACTTCACCAACACATCAAACATCACCAATACCATCTCCAGTACCATCACCAACACCACCAACATCATCACATCATGTATCACAACCCCAATCACCTCAGACAATGCAAGAACTATAGGAGAAGGTGAAGATCTTAGAAGAAGCTCTTAAAAGTCAAAACAAGAAGTTTTCTGAGATCAACATCAAATTAGTAAAGAGGGTAAAGAAATTGGAGGATAAAGTGAAGAAGTTGAAGGGTAAAAGATCTGCAAAGGCTGTTTTATCTAGTTCTTCAAAGTCAGATGATGATAGGATAGGCCACTCTTCCAAAAAGGGGAGGATGGATAGTTCTGAAGATGAGGAAGAGGCTCAATTTGAATTCCATGATGGAACTCAAGTTTATGATGAAGAGCCTATTGGAGCAGGGCAAGAGCCTGCTAGGCCAAAAGAAGAGCCTGCTAGGATAGAAAGGCTATTGGCTATGGGGTACAAAGGGTCTGCTGAGAAAGTGTACAAGAGAAAAAGGGATTTAGAGCCTCAAGGGAATTTGTTTGTTCAGGGGAGGATTTTTGCTGCTGATGAGCAATCTTCTGCTCCATCACAAATACCAACTCCAAAGGATAAGGGCAAAAGCATTATGATTGAAGATGAGCCAAAGTCCAAGAAGTTGAAAAGAACTCAGCAAATTCAGATGGCTTTAGGAGAAGAAGAAGCCAAAAGGGTTCATGAAGAAGAGCTAAAAGCACTTGAAGCTTCAAGAATGCTTGCAGTAATGAAAGAACAGAAAGATGCTGAAGATGCTGCTCAGACTCTTCTTGATACTCAAATTGCTCAAGAAACCTTTGATGCACAGATGCTATGGATTATCAATAATGATCCAATTGTGAAAGGTCAAGCAGCAATTATAGTAAATGACAAGAATCTCAATTCTGATGAGAAAACAGAAGCACTTGAATCATTCATCAACAAGAAGTATAAAGAAGCAGCTTTGGCTGACATTTTTGAGAAGATGAAGGAAAGTCAGAAGAGAGGTTTTAAGGTAGGACAAGCTCAGAAAGATCAGGTGATTTTTATGAAGAGATTTCTGAAAGGTCAAGCAAATTGGACTGATTATCAACTTAAGAAGAAATCTGCTGATGAAATCTTCTTCCTGTATCTTCAAGCCTACAAAAGTCTTTACTACAATGTTCCATCTGATGTACACCCCTCAATGAAGAAGAAGGATGCTCAGAAGAAAGAAGTAGCAAAATTGGACACAGAGCAAGTAAGTAAAATGTTGATTACTTTGCCTACTATCATACATACTGATCCAATTAGCTGTAGAAGACCTATTATTGATTGGGAGATCAACCATGATAGATTAGGAAAATCATGGAAAATAACAAGGGTTGGGGGTCAGTTTGCTATCTTCAAGAATTTTGAAAATTTAGTTAGAGCATGTGACAGAGCAGATTTGGAAGAATTGTGGAATCTAGTGCAGATTAGGCTAGATACAACTTCTAGTTCAGATGCTAAGGAACAGGAACTATGGGTAGAATTCAATAGGATGTTTGATCCTGAACCCAAAGATGTTCATTGGAAATTTCCCTACTATGATCCTTCAACAACTTGGGAATTTCTAAGCCATAGCAATATTCATCACCTTTTCACACAGAGTGGGATAGAACTCTTTATGTTGGCTGAGAAAGAGTATCCACTTAGTTATGAAGTGCTTAAAACCATGATCTCCAAGAGATTAAGATGTGACAAAGATGATGAGAACTCAGAAATTGTTCAGAGTTTGCTGAGAAGCATATCTGAGCAATATGAAAGAAAAAGGAAGAACAGAGAATGAAGGTTTTTGGAAGAGTTCCCTCAAATCCTCAAGGTATGTATTTTATTCATCAGAAACTTGTGTATTTTAATGGAAATAACAAGTTTAGGGGAGGATTGTTGGGAATAAAATGTTCAAGTCAAAGAGCCTGCCAAAGATGTTAAAGAGCCTGCTAGTTGATTTTTGAAGTGTATGAAGATGTTCTACCAGTACCTTCTGGGTAGAAGGTACTGCTGGCTGATGAAGAGCCTGCCAAGCTTATGTCAAGTCGATTAGATATTTTGTAATAGATATTTAGTTGAATTATTAGTCTTTGTACATTGTTATACGTTATGTAGAAGTAGTGTAGTCCTCTGTGGTTCACAGAAGAATATGGCAGAGTTGTACATTGGTAGTTGTATTTAATTGTAGGCGCCAATATAGTCAAAGTATAGTTTTATATTCAACCACTTGACAATCTTGTAATAAGATATCCTTATCTTATAAAAGGATATCTTAGTCACCACTTCATGCATGCATCTTCTCCAACTAAGAACCAAAAACAAACTATCTCTCAAGTAACTTAGTTACTTCAATTCACAAATCCTTTTACAATCTTAGATTCAAGATTACTTTGTAATCCCGGTGATACTTAGATCATCCGTATTATTTCATCAATAATATTGAATCGTCTTGTGTTAATCGTTTTGTGTTCTTTGTTCATTACATACTCACGTTTACTTAAACACACCACCTTGTGTTCTTTTAAGTGTGTTGTTAGTAGATTCCGCATGCTAAACACATTCAATACATAAATATCTCAAACGAACAAAACGTTCCACAAGTTTTCACCGGATGTGAACAAGAAGGCGAAGCACTCACTTGGGAAACAACCGGTTTGCTTCGTGAAGTGCGAACCTTTGACTTGTTCTCTATGATGGACAAAGCAGCTCCCGTAGTCCGATTCAATATAAAACCACCGGAGGCGGCGTTTAGAGAATCTTGATCGGTTTGGTTCAATCCATTGTAAAAAGTATCAATTTGGTGTAACTCGGAAAAACCGTGGTGAGGACATTTGCGAAGTAATTCTTTAAAACGGTCCCACGCTTCACTAAAAGATTCATCAAATTTTTGAGTAAATTTGGTAATTTCATTTTTTAAACTTGTGGTTTTTGAAGGTGGAAAGAATTCGTTCACAAATTTTGACACCAAATCTTCCCAAGTTAAGATAGAATGAGGGGGTTGTTTTTCAAGCCAAATCCGGGCTGCCCCCTCAAGAGAGAAAGGAAAGAGAAGCAATTTGATTGCTTCTGGAGGAACATCCCTACATTTGATGGTCGATGAAATTTTGTTGAACCATCGAATGTGGGAATGAGGGTCATCCCTCTCGAAACCGTAAAATTAATTTGACGTTACTAAGGATAGTAATGCCGGGTTAAGCTCGAAATTATCGGCAACGATCGGGGGAACAACAATGGCATCTCCGTAACCCTCGGTGGGTGCTTGGAGAAGCTCAAGCATGGTGCGATTCTCCGCCATTATGACAATGGGAGGATCGGGATTAGTACGAATCTCGGGTTCGACTAATGAGGCAGCACGTCTACGATTACGTGTGCGCATGCACCAAGAACATTAGGGTTAAAAAGGAAAGAAGAATATTTTTAGGTTTTTTGGATTTTTCAATTTTTTTAGATTTTTGGATAAAAATATTCACAAGATATATACGAAACTTCACGAGGAAGGTTCTTCAATTCACTAATCGTCAAACCGTGACGATATTGTCGCAACACACCTCCCCGGCAGCGGCGCCAAAAATTGATATTCGGTCGTGGACAAACGCGTCACAAGCCAAAACCTTTCACGAAGAAAAGTCAACCCGCAACGGTTCGACGCGACAATCGATTGTAATATACCGGATAAGCGACTACCCGGGTCGTTCTCCCTACGAGGCGTGAAATTGAGGATATCGTTTTCGGTTCGGTATTAAAGTGCTTGAAAAAACGAGGGTTGATTGGTTTTTAAAATCTACTAAAACGAAAAATAAATAACGCGAACGATAAACTACAAACGAGTAAAAACGTAAAATATTTGAAAAAACTAATCCTACGGGTATCAAAATAATTTTCCTAAGTCCTGAATATAAAAAGAAAATTTTGGAAAAAAGAAAAAATATTTTTTTGACTTTTTAATAATTTTTTATAAATTAAAAACTATTTAAAAGAAAATAATTGATTAAAAATACTAAATGGAAAAAGAAAATTCTGAAATTTTTTTCTAAAATACTTTAAACTACCAGAATGCTAAGAAAAATAAAAAGGTGAAAATGCTTTTTTAAATAAGCCGAAAATAAGCAAACAATTCACAATAAGCTAAAAAGGGAAAAGAAAAAAATAAAAGGGTTTTAAATTAAATTTTGTAAGGTTTAACTAAGAAGAGAAGTGAGTGCAGTGGTTGGGTTGCTTGTTTGTGGACTGACAGACCTGGGTTCGAATCCCAGGCTGGTTAGTTTTTGCAATATATATATTTTTTTTCTTGATTTTCTTTTAAAAGCTTAAAGCAACAAGTGATCAGAACATTTATAACAGAAAACTATTTAAAACACACAAATAAACTGGGAATAAGCTCAAAACAGAAATCAAAGTGACCATAAGCTGTGAAAATCTGAAATAAGCAACTGACAATCACACATTAAGCCAAGAACATCACTAATGGTCTGCTGAATTAAACTAAAAGATAAAATCTGAAATAAGCAACTGAAAATTTTTTAAACTAAAAGACAAGCTTTTGGAAACTAAACCACACCCTTTAAACACACCACTTAACTGTTTTCATACTAAAATCATTGATTCAAAACATCTTTTTAGGAACTTTCCAAAATAAGATGATTAAAACAAATTTAAACTATAAACTTTTGAAAACTAGTAGAGAGCTTATAAAACTAACTAGAAATGATTAAAACTGGTTTAAAACTAACACTAACACTGAACTAGAACTTTTTGAAATTGATCAAATGACCAAACAATTTTCTTTCTTCAAAACAGCCCTTATTCCAAACAACCCTTAAAAAACTGACATTAGGCTACAATTGGACATCAGGCTATAAGAACTAGCATTCTAACTCTTCCTAACATCAATAGACTAAGGTAAGCACTAAGACAAGTAAATAAGCAGAAACATAAGCAGGCACAACTTGGATAAAAAGAAGAACTGAAATTGAATATTAAAATTAAAATGAGAGTAACTTACAACTTCAGATAAGCAGAAAAAACAAAATAGCTAATAAAAAGAAGCATAACATAAGCAAAAGCAATAACTACTATGGATTTCTAAAAAACAACTAATACTTAAATTAAAATAAGGGTAAATTACAACTGAAAATAAAATACATAGTACCTTAAAAATAAAATGCTAAATTAAAACCTAAGGAAAAAAAAACGACTCGGCTGCTATTACAATATTTATACTAAAACTATGTAAAACCCTAGAATGAGTGTGTTTCTTTCTTGTGTGTATTCCTCTCTGTGCGGTTGTGTTTCTTTTCTAACCCTTGGATCATTTCTTGCTCACCACATCTTTACATCTTGATCGTTGATCTTTCTTTTGTCCACGGATCGCTAAGGTGGAGGGGAGGGGACCAAAGACACATCCATGTGATGTCTTTGGCTGGTAGTGGTGGTGAAAGGGATGGTTAGAGGGTTAGCAGATGGTTAGGCGGGCAATGGGAGGTTAGTAGTTATTAAATAGTTATTAGGGATTTGTTTGACCGTAATTTGGGGATTTTGACTATCAACCCGTTGTTTTATAAATAATAACTTTGGGTCGGGTTTTTTAGTTAGAGTGAAATTGGGTGTGGGCTTTAGGGTGAAATGATTGGGCTTGGTGGGTTTGTTTAAGTTTAGTGGGATGGGTTGGGTAGTATTTGGTTGGATAAAAGGGTATAGGTCTTGTTGGGTTTTATTAGTTTGGATCCGGATGAGTGTTTTAGGACAAGTTAAATTTGGATGGGTTTAGTGGGGATCCGGTTATGTTTTTGGTTTAGAGTAAGTTTAGGATAACTAGGATTTAAACCAAGGACTAATGTTGTAATTCATGAAACCTCAAGGACCAAACATGCCATAATAGCATAGTTCTTCTAGAGGCCAATTTTTGCCAAGTAAGAATAATCCAAGGGTCGTTTTGGGATTTCTCGAGCTCGAATTAAATCCATATGAAAAATGTCTTTTCTGGCTTCAGTTTTTGGCTCTTTTCCATTCCAAGCTCGGTTTTGTCCATATTTGCCCCGTTTTCAATCCTTTTGTACCTGAAACACATAAAACGCAATCCAAGGATATTTGTAACAATATATGGTCCATTTGGGTGTTTTTGGTCATTTTTGTGGGGTTTTTTGGGTATAAAATGATGAGTAAAAGGCCACTCATCAGGATGTTTAAGTGCTTCTTTGACACTTTTGGGTTCAATTGTGGAAATGAAGTCCACAAATAGGCATTCATTGGCTGAGGCTGCTTTCAGTTTGGCAGCCATGCTTCTAGTGAGCATGCCTTCAGTAGGCTCTCTAATGATATTGACAAGTTCTATATCTTAGACCTAGTCCAACTGTCCTGAGGTCTTGGATACTGATTAGAACTTTGTTCAGACTTGATGATCTTCAGGATCTTGAGTGTCTGACTGGGTTGGCTGATCACTGAGATTGTTTGGTTCCTGAGCACTTTGTTCAGACTGATTGATTGCATCAGTACTTGTTTGTGCTTCAACAAACTCAGTGATGTTTGGGTAAGGAAGGTTGTGAGGGACAATGTAGTAGGAGATATCAGCATCAGCTTGATATTGAGTGGAAGGATTATTCTCAGGATGATATTCATCAGGAGGATATCTTGATGAATCATCAATTCCTATCTCTTCCACTGAGGTGCTTGAGAATCTGATTGCTTCAGTACTCTCATCAAAGGTAACATGAAATGTTTCCTCAGTTTGCTGTCTCCTAGTGTTGAACACCCTAAAGGCTTTTGAGACAAGAGAGTATCCTAAGAAGTACCCATCATCAACCTTAGCATCAAATTTCCCTAGATGATCCCTGTGATTATGAATAAACACTGGACACCCAAAGACATGAAAGTAGCTGATGTCAGGGATCCTTCCCTTGAATAACTCATAAGGGGTTTTGCTATGTCTCTTGACAATGATGGATCTGTTTTGTGTATAACAGGCAGTTTTGACTGCTTCAGTCCAGAAGTGTTTGGATAGGACTGATCCATTCAGCATTGTCCTAGCAGCTTCAATGAGTGTTCTATTTTTCCTTTCAGCAACACCATTTTGTTCAGGTGTGTAGGGTAAGGAAATTTTTTGGGAAATGCCTTTCTCATCACAGAAACATTCAAGTTCATGGTTTTTGAACTCTGTCCCATTGTCAGTCCTAATCTGTTTGACTTTTATGTCATTCTGATTTTCAATGTTCCTGACAAAGGACATGATTGTTCCAGCTACCTGACTCTTTTTGGTCAGAAAGTAAACCCAAGTATATCTTGAGTACTCATCCACTATGACCAGAGTATATTTCTCATGGTTAATGGATCTAGGACTGATGGGTCCAAAGAGATCCATATAGAGTAGATGAAGGCAGCTTCTGATGGAGAAATTTGTTTTGGTTTTAAAGGATGCTCTATGGTGTTTACCTTTTTCACAGGCAAAGAATGGTTTATCCTTTGAAAACACAAGTGATGGTAAGCCAAGGACCTTGTTTTGTTTCACAAGATTGTTTATGTTTTTGAAGTTCAGATGGGAGAGTCTCTTATGCCAAAGCCAGTTGAGGGTTTCAGTGGCCTTAGCAAAGAGACAAGTTCTATTCTGAGTTAGACTGGACATGTCTAACACATAAACATCTTGTCTTCTTGGTGCAATAAGGACTACTTCCTTATTTGCATTGAAGATGGTTCCTTGCTTATCATCAAACTGAACTATGTATTTGCCATCACATAGTTGACTGACACTGATTAAATTGTACTTAAGACCATTGACATAAGCTATCCTAGTAAAGACAATACCACTACAGTTTACTGAACCATAACCTTCAGTGAGACATGATGAATTATCAGCAAATACCACCTTGAGTCCTGGTTCCTCTACATATTTGTGCAGATACTCTTTCACACCAGTCATGCTCCTTGAACATCCACTATCTAGATGCCAAACTAGCTCTCTGGCATATCTCTGCACAAATGGTAAACTTAGTTCTTTCTAGGACCCCTCTTCTTAGAGGGCTTGGCTTTAATAGCTTTCTTAAAAGTAACAATTGATGCATGGTCAGTGGTTCAATGGACTGAGCTACCACAGGTTTTGCATTTGATTGCAGAAGTAGACTCAGTAGACTGAGAGGATGACTTGTGGATTCCTCTTCTAGCCTGAATGACCTTCTCATGTCCTGAGGTATCATGACTGGGATCACCACATATTTCAGAACTTGTGTCCATAAGGCAATCCTCAGGAAGGTGGTCATTAAAGCCACAATGTGGGCAAGGAGGAAAAGGCTTAGCCTTTTGTTTCTGCTTCTGCTTAGAATCAGAAGGATACTTAAAAGCTTGAGCTTTAAAGTTAGCAATTTTTTATGTGGCTGTGTAGGACTGGTGATCAGAGGTCCTGTGATATTCCTTTTTGCATATCATGCAATAAAGGATTCTGAAGCAATCATCAGTGGGATGATTAGTATAGCCACACAGCTCACACCTTTGCTGAGGTTTGGAAGGTTTAGGTTTGGTGGAGCTTGAGGAAGCTGATTTTGGTTCCTTCATCTTGGATTGAGAAGGTTTCTCAGAAGATTCAATCTTCTCACTTAGCTTCCTGACAAGCTCAGCCAACTAATCAATTTTTGAATCAGGGCTTTCTGTTTTTACTTCAGAAGGGACTGAAGTTGTTGAGTCATCAGTGGGAACTGAGACTTCAGGTTTTTGCCTTTTCAGGATGGTTTTTCCCAGTCCTGACTTCTCCTTTGGAGAATGTTGAGAATAGACTAATGGTGTGAGTTCTGAGCTTGGTGCAGCTCCCTGAAGGACTTTCAGAGGTGGGAGTGGTGCAAGTGATTCTGACTCAGACTCCTGGACAGACTCAGTACTACTGGGTTTGTCAGTGAGTCCAAGCATATCCTTTATAGCCTGACTTTCAGGCTCCAAGATTTTCCCAGTCTCAAAGTTTGGCAACTTACTGACTGGGTATCATCTCTTGGTCAAAAGATATACCAGCTGGAATAAAAGCCTTTTCACTGTGACTCTCACTGTGGGATTCAGTGAGTTGGTCTTCTCCTATAACTTTCTTGTTTTCACTAGGAATAAGACTCACAGTTTCATAGACTTTTGGATTCTTTTTAGTCCAGCTTTCTATGACAGCTTTTTCTTTGTTAAGCTCAGCTTGGAGAGCTTGATTTTGTTTCAAAATTTCAGTGTTTTGAATTTGAAGTGTAACAGCTTCAAGTTTGGCTTGTTTTAAAACAAGTAATTCATCTCTACACTTATTTAATTCTAACACAAGATTATTATATTTTGACAACAAATTGAGTCTCTGCTCTTCAACAAACTTAAGATCAACATTAATATAATTCATATAAGACTGCCAATCAGAATCATCATCCATTGAAAGTAAAATGTTTACCTTTTTCATGGTTATGTTGACCCATTCTACATTTCTAGCATGACTTTTTCCAACAGCCAGCTGATCACCATCTGAGAGTGCCATCAGTGCACTGACACGAACTTCATCATCATCTGAGGAGACTCTTCTTCATCCCAGTCATATGCTTCAGCTACTAGAACCTTGTTCTTTGCTTGAACAGGTTTGGGGGTTTGAGCAGCCTGAGACATTAAGGGATTGGCCTCCAGAGAGCAAGTTTAGCCTTAGCTTTGCTATATTTTGCTTCAAAATCTTTTTGACCCTTTTGAACAGTATTGTTTTGAAAATGTTGGGTCGACTGCAACATTTTGGGTTGAAACTTGCTAGTTCCTGATGAAGAACTGTTTCCGGAAAATTTATAAGAGGGTTCTGAGGTTGTTTTTGAAAAACAGCCTTTAGCAAAATGACCCTTTTTAACACATTTGAAACATTCAGTGGTTTCATTTGCTTTAGCTTTTGAAAAGTTTGACTGATTTCTTTTGATAAAACATTTTGAATTAGCAAGGAGTGCCCTTTCTTGAAATTCTAAATGTAAATCATTTAGGTACTCCTCACTAGTTCTATCATCAACCTCATCATCAGAATCCTCTTGAAAATCCTGCACAACACCATTAGAATAAAAGGCAGTTGATATGGGTGAGGAATTCAGGGCCTTCTTGGACTCAAGATCTTTCTTAGAGTCTGGGTATCTCCTTGAGATTAAGTTGTCTTCATAGACAAACTTCCCATAGATCTCTGGGAGCTCAAGGGTCTGAATGTGATTAGCATTCCTGAGGCCCTGAGAGAAGTTTAGCCACTTCTCAGGGAGACTGTTGATAAAGCCAACATTTATCTCAGGCTTAGACAATACTACACAATCATTTGACAATTCATTTATCAGGGTCTTGTATCTGGTATATGTCTGAGAGAGACTTTTAGAGTCCTTTGCCTTGAAAGTGTTATACTCAAGTTTCAGATCCATGATCCTATTTTCCTTGGTATCTGAGGGACCTTCAAAGCTATGAACCAAGTCAAGCCAAATTTGTTTGGCTGTAGAACAGTTTATGACTGATTCCATTGTATCGTCAGGAAGACAAGATACAATTATGCTTTTCAGGCACTGGTCTTGATTGACCACCCTCCTCTCATCTATAGTCCACTGAGCTTCAGGTTTGATTAACCCCTCAGCAGTCTTAGGTACTTAAGAACCTTCATTGATACAAGTGATGTAGTATCGTTCCATACCAATCAAGTAGCAAAGCATTCTCTTTTTCCACTTGCTAAATTTTCCAGCTTCGAGTCTGGGAGCAACAGCTGAATAGCTACCACCCTTTTTATCGACGAGCTGGGGCACATTAATATCAGCCATAGTAGGATCTTGGTTTTAAAAACCTTTTGAGCACTCTTTCTTTTTTAAAGGATTTTACAAACCAGAGGCTCTGATACCACTTGTTGTCCCCGTTGCACAAGCAGAATAAACTACAAAGTTAATCTAATTGTGTTCTATGACTGAATTAACGTATTGATTAATTAAAGCAAATAAGTAAAATGTAAATATAAAAACACAAGTTTTTCAACGTTTAAATTCTTATTAGAAATTAATCAAAAGAATCTATAACCAAGTGTTAGCGAAAATAACACTTGGGATTGAAACGACAAGCTATGGTTGTTCTCCTCACTAAACTCAAGCTATGCTTGAGTGGCAACAACAAAATGAACCACTGAGCTATCTCAGGGACTAGGTTGCTCTTTGGGGGAGAAAAGTTGTTTTGTGAAAGTCTAAGCTTTTAATGCATAAAACTTATCCACTTTTATCCCTTATGATCCTATTTATACACATGTATAAAAGAGCACCCGTGACTAAAGAATACAAAAGGATGACCTAGCTAGTCTGACAAAGATACAACAGTATTTTGACAGTTACAAGAATCTATTTTGGGATACGGTTAAAGCTGCTTTCTGAACGTCAGTGGTAACACTGTTCTTGTTCTCACGCCATTCAGGGAAAGTTTGACTTTGCCCTGATAAGGACATCTCCTTATCTTTTCAAACTCTTCCCGCCTTTCTTTCAGACTTCAGATTCTTTAAGCTTGGTCTTCAGGCTTCAGTCTTCAATAATAATTATTGTTGAAGAGACTGGGGTTTAGTGAGTTCTTGTCATTACTTACTGAACCCATTATCTTCTTCTTCGGCTTAAGTGACACTCAAAGAGTTCCGCCTCATTGAATGGTGAATCTTTCTTTTTAGACTCATCCTAAGCATCCTGAAGGTAACTCACTGAGTGACTGCTCACTCAGTGACCTGAGAGTTTTTAAGGTTGATTGACACTTGGGCTAATTTGTATTCAAATCCTGTTTTCAGGATGCTTGGGTACTGACGGACCCAACAATATATTTGTTGAGTGTTTGCAGATTGTGAAGGTTAGCTTGTGGATGACTTATTGGAGCAAACTAGAAGATCCGGCCATGATTATAAGGTACACCCGATTCCATTATATAATTTGGTTATAAAATTAATTTGATGGTTTGCATGTAGTTAGGCATATGTATAATTAGTAGATGATCAAACCATACCCGATTGAATTTCCTACTTACTTTTGCTTAGAACGGGAAGGAAGTTAAAATAATATAATATGAAATTTAATAATGTAATAGTTGGGTTAGGACACTTAAATTGATCTTATCCGGCTTGTCACCCGCGCACGGTGGCCATAGAAAAAAGTTGGAGAACTGTCATAATTATTGGTGGTAGTCATATGCTGGGCTTGCCTATCTGATTCGTCACCCGTGCAAGGTGATATTTTAGTTGTTAGCATGGGTCAGACACCAATTCTTATGATGGATAGCATTGCACTTACCTGAGACAATTTTATGTGAAATAACCCAATCCTTGTATTGTTGTTAATGAAATTAGGAAGGTTAGTTTAAGTTAGTGCATTAATAGATAACTCCATCATATGATATACCAGTAGGCACGAAGCATAGTTGTTCCCATTTAATTAAATGGACTAACTTAACCGGTTCCCGTGTGCCAATGTGTCTTAGTATACACCTATAGGATAGATATTCATACATCCGAATGATTGGTCTTTATATTAACCTTAAAAGGAGTATATTAAGCATTCGGGATGACTTGTATAAGAAACGGTCCCAGATGGCTAAAAAATGAGGTTAAGCATTTTATGAGCAAAAATGCTTGAAATATGAAGTAAAATTCATGTACAAATAGTGAGCAAAAAGTTAAAATATGTAATCTAATGTATGATGGCTTATGTGCTCTCAAAATTTTGCTCCTATGGTATAAAAACTCCGGTATTATAAAAGTTATGAGGTATTCTCACCTCTTGTTTTGGATCTATGTTTAGATTGATTATAGGGGTGTACTAAGTATGTTGGGCACATGGTTAATTATATGAAACATAAAGTAAATGGAACCAATGGGAACGGTTATGTTAAGTGTTTAAGAAGGATAAAAATATTGGTAATCATTTTGGATTCGTGGTCATACAGGACGGTTATTAGTGTACTAAGTTGAATTTGATCTTTTTGATGGAATTTCAATGGTATGATTAAAAATAATGTAATTAACATGCTAAGATATAGTAGATTTCTTCCTCGGGACGAGTAAGGGTTAAGTTGGGGAGGTTTGATCGGTGTATTTTACATACACCTCATAGCATGTTAATTACGCATTATTGCATTGTTATTCGCTGTTATACATGTACTTTGAGGGTGTTTTTTGATTATGTAGGCTATGTGCACAAAGGAGGTAAAGTTGCAATATTACATGCCTAAAATAATGGCATAAGAGATTTGGGCATTATCGCATTGTTTTGTTGGACCAAGAGTTTGATAAAAGGCAAGAAAGAAAGCCCAATATTAATATTTGGGTTCGGATGGTTTTGACGAGAAGGAACAAAGAAAAGAAGGGTTCATCCCTTGTTATATATAGGCTCGGCAACAGAAAACAAAGGGACCCATTCCATTTGTTATTATATTTCAGCCGCCATTCTTTTTTCAATCATTCGTGAGACCCATCCCATTTTTAATACTTTCGGCAATATATCATTCACAAAAAAAAGTCAGCCGCACTTTGTGATTTCAAAGGAAAACACAGGCCATTATATTCCACATATATTTATTACTCGGCGAGCATGCAGGGATATAAGGGATTTAATTCCCTGTTTGTTATTACCGTACGTAGTAATATGCTAAGTAGAATAAAGATTATGTCTACGATTGTGATGCGCGGCTAAACCTTTTTGTAATCTCTCCCAGTAAAAGATATATTTGGTTTGATCATGTTTACGGATTTTATTTTGTTTGTCAAATATTAATTCATATGATTTTAATGCATATCATTTGTTTGATTTTAATGTTTTAGTATAATTATTTGATTGAACTATTGCAAGACATATTATTGCGAGTCAACGATTGTGTCCGAGCCTAATTAGTATTGGGGTTAAGACGGTGGTATGGTAAACATAATTCGTACCCATAATTGTTCATTTGAGTAATTATAAAATTAATTCATAGGATTATTATAAGACATGTTATTGCTAGTCAATGAGTCGTGCTGGGTCTAACTAGTTTAGGGATTAAGACGATTCATGCGATGAATATAACTTGTGCCCAAAATTGTCCTTTTCAATTAATACAAACTATGTCTATGTGGTTTGAAGGCAAACATTAGTAACAATCCATAACTTAGTCATATCAATATATCTGGAGCCAGGAGGGATTGCTTTTTACTCAATTGTTTATGAATCTTATTTTTATTTGCTTCTTTAATTTTTTTTGTTTATTTACTTTTTATTGCTTATTCGCTTTCTAGTTAATTAGTAGTTTTATTATTAAGTTTTAAACAAACCAAAACTTTTATTGATCAGTGATCACCCCAAAACTTAAATTAAAACCACATACTCCTCGTGGATACGATACTCGCTTGCCCTATCTAGCATAAGGTAAATAGGTTTATTTTTTATCGGTACAATGACATCGGTCAATATACCAGCCCGACATGGCTAACGGACTTATTGGGTTGACAAATTCAATAAGGGCCCGATAAACGCATTGGAGGAATTTATTAACGGGTGAACCATCCTTATGACTTACCGTTTTCTTGTAACGCGTAGGTTAGCCTTGGATTAATATGCGAGAAGAAGGAATTGTTGGACTTATCGCGTTAAGAAATGTGATAAGGATCCAATAATTCGTCCGGTTACATTATTAAGCTTTTAACTTAACCACCTAGACCTTAGGCCATTATCTGGTGTAAGATGAACTTGGTGAATAGTTGGTAGTCGGAATTACTTGGGAATGAATTGCAACACCGGACTTGGAAAAATGTTGAAATGAAATTGTTATTTGAAATGGAATATAATGTCTAACGAACAATAACAATTATAACATTCACTACTATAACGTGTTGTCAAACTTATAAAATTATTCGACATGGGGACATTCCATTTGTGGACAAGTCATGGCGAATTTGGGTTTTATAACAAAAAACATGTATGATTTATAATCAAATGGGATATTTGGGAAAAGTACCGACGGCTACCAATCTATTCATTTATTAGTGTGTTTGATATGTGTGATTTATGTAGTTTGACCTTGTCGATTCGACTCGAGTTGTGTCTCGTTTCTCTCATCGTCTTCGTTTGTTTGTTCTCCTTTCGGCGTGTGTACTCTTGAGTCATGTCCTTCTACCATTATACGAATGATGATACCAAACTTATATAAAAGAAAAAAACTAAATCATTTTAGCAATGGAAACGGTTAACTCTTGGGAATCTTGTAGATTTAGTCTATTTTTTGAGAATGTCATATTAAGACAAGTCTTATATCATTAGGTCGTGCTGAGTCCGTAGTGCTGTGACGTTCTAGCTGCTGTAATACTTTTCTATTGCATTTGTTGTGTATCGTTTGGCTTGATTGAGGTAAGTTTTATAGCCCCACTTTTACACTTATATTGTTATTTGCAAACTTGGGGTGAAAAAACATGCAAAACCGTTTTGAATGGACCAAATGTTATTTTATGCTTTTGATATGTTTTCTATGTTAGCTGGATAAGGTTATGTGTTATATGTGTTGCAATTGTGCAGGAATATTATTGTATGTGTTGCATTTGTGCGGGAGTATTATGGTATGTGCTGCAAGTTGTGCGGGACTATGCGATGCACCTATAGGGATTATTGTTGTGGTTTGACACACTTATGCGTGGGTATGATTTGTTGGTTTGCGACTTAGTTCAGTATAGCAAACTTGTTACTGATTTGGTCCACTAATGTTTAGGAAAACCTATGAACTCACTAGCGTTAGCTGACCTTTTTATCATATTTTCTCAGGCAATTAGTGCTGATGTTTGGATATACTACTTGTTTAGAGGCTTGGCAAATGGGCATGGTTGGATGATCTATTGGCAACTCTGATAAATTGTTAAGACCTACTGTTATCTATTATTTGGGCTTACTTACGTACTTTTAGGATGATTGTAAACTTTAAATATATGAATTGGAATGTTTTTTTATGGATGATGTATTTCCGTTTCCTAATGTTTGTGTTGTGTACCAATCCCCGTAGCACCCCAAAACTTTGATTAAGTCTTCCGCTCTACCAGATTTTGGGGTTTTACAAAGCACAAACTCTAAATTAAATTATTTTTGATACCAAACCCCGTGTATGCCTGGGGTTATGACTAGTAAATATGCCGATATTAACTTTTGGATTAAAGTATACAATTATTACAATCTAAAAATAGTATATCACTATGTATAACTTTTTAAAGTGAAACTAAATTCAAAATTATTTGGAGTTTCACATGAAGGAAATCTTGTTGAATTAGACCATCCCGGAAGAGTTTATGGTACGCATCTAACCAACTTTAGCATTTAATTTTGAACGAAGCAAATGTCATTAACTATCAATAATATAACACTGCATATAGTAAACCAAAATGAAAATGATGCTTCAATACGAAATGCTTTCAACAAACCTTAAGTTTTTAGAAAAAAACGTTTATGGCGATTCTTACCTTGATATGAATGAGACTGTAGTAAGCTAGCAATGGCATACACGTCGTCCTTCTTTTCGCCAACAACCAAAACTTTAAAAGAACGTTCTTGTAATGTCCTAAAGGAACGTTCATTTGAAACTCCATAGCTATCTGTGCTTTGAGAGTTTTTGGAATAGCTATGGCTATCAGTCATTTTTTTAACACAGAGGTACATAACACACAGAGAGAAAAATAAAAGTAGGTGAGGAAAATAGGATATTCCAAATATAGAAGAGAGTTGAGGTGGGATGAGATGTAATATTATGATCACATCACTAATACAATGATGCACAAATATTTTATATATCAGCTAAATTAGTTTTAAAAATTAAATGCTTTTGTCAAATGCAAGACCAATATGTTAATAAAGTTAATAGATGATTATTTTTAAAAATTAATTCCTTAGTCTGAATGATTATTTTTACTCTGACCAATATATGATGATAGTTGTAATATCTAAGATATTATCGTAATTTACAGTATCTCCTTGTGTGAATGAGAAAAGTGAATCATATTCTGATAATTCAGGAACTCGTATCTTTTAGATAATAAAAGAAAACCTCACCAACGGGCTTTGATCCGGTGCTATTCGTGTGATGATTATGACTCCACCTAAAACATTGCGGGTTCAAGTTTCATAAATGACAATAGTGAGATTGTTGTGATTGTGTAAAAATGTGTATATTTTAGTTGTGTGTGTGAATTTGATTTCTACAAAAAGAAAAAAAAAATCATTTTGAGGATATTACGAATTAATGAATCTTTATTGCTGTTAAATTAAATTAAAGTGATATGTGCTTGGTTCAGAAAGAACAAAAAATACGTAAGTATTTTGGAGTTTCTTTCTTTTAGACATAAGTACAAAATAACATTATATTCTATATTATGTTTTGTGTAATACAATTACAATTAATTTTAAATATTTCAAAAGAAGAAACATCAAAATGATGATGCTAGCGAAATATCTAGACTCTAGAGCATTCACTAACTCAATTTAAAGTCATTACAGTTCAATACGGATGTAACTTTTTTAACTAAGATTGGTGCTAACAAATGTCCTTCATATGCCCTTCTCTAAATGGTATAATGAAACCATTATATGCTTGAACCTTGTGCGATCAACCACACTCATTTCATAGAAACTCGATGAAACCATTATATGCTTGTTGTTGATTTGATGAATAGGTCTGATTTGATGAATAGGCATCATGAATTGAATCTTGTCCAGCAATGGTTTAGGGACTAGACCCTTTCATCACTGGGGAACCTCTCGCAGCTTGATTGGTCATGAGATTCGCTTTTGTGTGGCATCTGTTGAGCGAAAAAGTAAGATCAGTAATCTTACTACTCCTATCTTCATATGTTGATGGCATACGTCCATGCTTTATTACATTTTCTCTTTCACGACTCTTTGACGGAGCTAACACTTGTCGCTTTTCTTTAACTTCCCATCTTCCACCACGACATCTCTGGCACATGAGAAAATGATTTTGTTAACAATTAGCGAAGATAAAACTAATAATATACTTGAAGAAAATGATATATATATATATATATATGTATCTGTTTTTTTATACCAGTTGACAGTAAGTGTGAGACTACAAGTAAGATAGCTAAGTTATAAAATAGCAATTATATAAATTTAAAGGAGGGTTACAAATTGTGCCAAGACCATTCAAATAACTTCAAAAATGTGTATGCAATTATCTTATTTTAGTCTTAGTTAGTTGATTATTGGCCCGCCTGGATTTTTCATTATTAAAGCTTATTTCTAACAGATTAACATTGTTGATACAAAATTATCATATTTTGAAGTATCTGAAGAGACTTTGGAAACTAAGTCTTAAAGATAACTAGTCCGTAAACGTGAGCCTTGTTTCACAAGTAGTAAAGTTTATAGAGCTTGTGTGTTGCATCAAAATCTTTGTTAAGTAGCAACCTGCATTCTTGTAAGACCAGGGACATTCATAAGCTTAAGAATCTCCATGGGATAGCATCCTGATACGAAAACACAATGATTTAGTGACAGACAAATGAGTAGAGTAACTATTGGAAATACAAATATTAAAAGATGACATATGTTGGAATTTTAATAACATGACTACTTTATAAATTAAACACATAACATCAAAGAGAACATGCGGAAGCTAAGGATCAATAACACATAATTAGTTAACCGAAAAATAAAGTAAACGTACCTTTGATTCTAGCTAAACAAGAATCAACTTCAAGTATTCTTCAATCAAGATCAAGAACCCTAATTAGGGTTTATAAGTGGATTAACGAATTACCCCTTACCGTTTTGTAATTCAATCCAAGATATTAACTATAGTTAGTTAATACCACGTTCTTGTACACACGTACTATAACGAATTAAGGTTTATGCTAGTAACAAAACCACAATCGATTTTTTGCTCAACAAAAAAATCGATCAATCCCTTTTGAAGGGTTTGGTCGATCGGTTTTGATCAAGGAAAAGAGAAGAGAAAACAATTAGGTTTATTGTGTGTACAAGTGATGCAAAACAATGACCATTGATTTTATATTTATACTAATTGTATCTTGGAGAACAAGTTGGATAAGGATTGGGTTACCCCAACCCTAACCATGACCGGCCATAGCCTAAGGGGGGCTTCTGGATCCTTCTCGACTTCCAATTTACAATCCAGTCCTTCTCTTTAATATTTAACAGTAGTTAGTCAATAGTCGTTAACTACTAACGTCCGTTAGTCATTATTTGTGTTTTAATAATTAAATATATAACTTTTTATATATTAATTATTATCCATTAATTCTTCATACGTAAAGTGTGCAATCCCGTGGTCTTGTGTTCAATTCTAGATATACACGTATTAATATTTGTCCACAAAACTAACAGCTCCCACTTGGACATCTATTAATAGTGTAATGACATTGGTTAGCGTCTAGCAACACGCCAATGCCCCTAGTACAACTCGAGGGTAGTCTCCTGGAAAAACCTTTCGATGATTCATCATCATACTTATCCTTTTGTTACTAATACCACGTTAATAAAGATATGAGAGGATCAAACACTTAGGATGTAACTCCTTTATAATGTGTTTAAGATACTTTGAGGTTATACTGTTAAGTATGCGGAATCTACTTAACAATACTTAGAAGGTTTTGTTTGATGTAACAGTAAAGCAGTATGAACAATGAACACAGTGTTTAACTTCAAACGATTCAATATTATTCAAGAATAATACGAGTGATCTCAATATCACTAGGGTTACAACGACCTTGAATCTTAACAAAACTTGTATGACTCCTACATAAACATCTAACCTAGGATCTCCTTTTATAGACATAAGGAGTCCTTTACAAGATAAGTATCTACCCGTATATTTCTAACTAATTATGATGTACATACAATCTATACCATACTTATCCTTGACACATCCTTCTAGAACCTTTTCATGCAGTAGTACCTTCTGTTGTATACTAGCAGTACTAACTTGATAGTTTGTACTGTTAGTTATCCTTTAGCAGTCTTCAATTATACACTAATAGTTTGTACTGTTAGTGTAATCTTCCAGCAGTCTAAGTTAGAAACATTTAATTCCCAACAATCCTCCCCTAAACTTGTGATTTACCCTAAATCATCAAGTTTTTTGAATTAAATGCATACCTTTGAGGATTGTGAGGACTCTTCCAAATACTATCTTCTGAGCTTCATATCTTCTGCTTGCTGGAAAATCTTTCTCACCAATGCTCTTGCCATTTCAGATTCTTCATCAACTTGAAGCTTTGATGATAACATAACTAGTAGTACTCTTGCCCTGAGTGGGTAATCTTTCTCTAGTAACATGTAGATTTCCACTCCTGCTCTAGTTGAGACTCTGTGAACTCCACAGTTGTCAAATAAACTCCAAGTGGTATCCAGGTTATGAGCTTGAAACCTCGAGAGTGAATAATTTGCATTTGTCTCATAAATTCTTTTAAGTTCAACCCATAGCTCTTTGTACTTATCATCTGTAGGATCAGTAGACCTAAACCTTTCTTGAACTAAACTCTAAAGCTTATCCATGTCTTCTCTGTCAAAGGCTTTTATCATGTCTTCAAAGAACTTGTAGACATCAAACTTTCCTTCTACTCTGATGACTTTCCATCCCTTGATCATTCCATTTGAGTACAACTCTCAATCAATTATGGGATGCTTGGCTTGAAGGGGATCAACATTTAGAGCTTCTGGAATCACCACCATCATTCCATGGATCTGTTCATCAGTTAATATCTCTTCTTCTTCCTCAGCTGATTTTTTTTCAACTGGTTCTTCCTGAACTGATTCTTCTTCAGTTTTCTGTTTCTTAGACTCTTCTGATTTCAATTGTTCGGCGGCTTTCTTCTCTCCTCTTCCTTCACTCCTTTCAAGATGACCTCTCAAAAACATCTGCATTCTCCTATGAGAGTCAATGTAAATCCTTTCAATTTCTTCAAAAGATCTTCCCTTGAAGTGATGTTCTTTCCAGGTATCATGGTGCTTCAGATATGTCTTCATATAAGACAGTTGTTCTTTCCTTGAAGGAGGTTTCTTTTGATAGGTTTTCTTCTTTCTTTTAATCTGCTCCAAAAGGTCATCAATAGCTTGTTCTTGTTCTTCCCTTGTAAACTTTGACCTTTCTTCTTCTTGTAACTTTGTAGCTAACTCACTATCAGCTAGAACCTGAGCAGCTCTTTCTTCTTCTTCTGTTTGAAACTTGTGCTCAACCATAAACCTTGCTAATCTTTCTTCTTCAGCTGCCCTTGCTAAATCCTCTTCATGAAACCTCTGAGCTACTGTGCTTGGTTCTTCATGGTTGTCTTCTGAGAAGATTCTTCCTCTACCATAATTCCCTTTCCCTTGTCTGTTCTTGATTTCTTTGACCTTCTAGTGTATACTGCATTAGCAGTACCTTATGAACCACCAGTACCTTGTTCTTGAATACTAGCAGTACCATGTATAGCACTACCAGTACCTTCTGTCATTCCACCAGTACCTTGATTCATTTGTTGTTCTTGCCTCCCCTGAGTATCAAACCCCTCTTAAACCAAAGAAACCTGAGGATCTTGATCTAACTAGGAAATCTTCCTCCCCTGTTTGGAAGATTCAACACCTTAACCATCACTTTGATCATCTGATGAACTAGATGAAGAAGAGGATTTAGTGGATGCTACCATGTGAGCTGATCTCATTCTTGTAAGTGTCTTGACCTGTTGCTCCAATTTCTTGACTTTAAGCACCAGTTTTGTATATACCTTGCCAAACACCTTATTGTGAGAGGTGAGATCAACTTCCAAAGTGGTGACATTCTCAGACAATTTTGTACAAAAATCCGTCAATTCCTTAAGTGACTTGTTGCCCTCAGCACTTCCTGATGTGTTACCTTCAGGGAGAGGTGCATCATGGGGAAAAGACTCATAGTCTACCACATGGTGAGCCTCTGAGCCACCCAATATTTCCAGTTGGCTTGGGATTCCACCAATAGTACTGGGTTCAAAGGAACTTGGTACTGTTGGGGTTTCCATAGATTGGGTCTTATTTATGTTACTTTTATCCTGCCCAGCTTATAAGCCTGAGACAGTAGAAACAACCCTTTCTATACTGACAAAGTCAGCCTCATCTGTTAACCTCTGGTTGTGTGAGAACCAATGATTTCAGTTATAAATAACTGCCTGTGATCAGATAAACTCATTCAAAGAGCTTTCTTAACCGGGTTTCCAGCTCGTGGTAGTTGTTGCCTCTAACACAGTTGTGTTAGATTCATGTTTCCTCGCTGTTCTCTCTACCAGATGTCCTTAGACTAACACATTATACTTAAAAGTATAAAATGGTAGAGAGTGAGTTAGGTCAGTTACTATCTGACTAACTAAGCCATCAAATCCAATTCAAAATATCATGATAAGATTTCAAGAAAGAAGTTTTAAAGAATCAGTTAACTTAGTTACAAAACCTTTGTTAATAGATCCCCAAACTCTGTCCATCATCAACCTATTATGTCAGCAACTAATCCACCATTTGCTGCTCACACAATGCACTAGTAATTCCTTTGTGCTCAAACTTCCATACCTGCAATTGTTAGTCCAAAACCAAGAAAACAAATGGCAAAGCATTTGCTTCATAATAGTATAAACATACGACTAACAGTTCTAATAAATAATCCAAATTTGTACTGGCAGTACAAACTATACATAACAGTACTAATTGACAAGCCTAGCAGTAAAAATCCATTTTAATTTACAAAAACACACAGATTAAAAACTTTAAGGGTTAAGCATTCCAATACTTGCTACCAAGTATTGAAACCTTCCTACATCAAAGGATTTTGTGAGAAGATCTGCAAAGTTTTGATCAGTATCAATTTTAACAACTTGAACTAACTTTTTCTCATTGCAGTCTCTAATAAAATGATGCCTAATTTCTATGTGTTTTGTTTTAGAATGTTGCACTGGATTTTTAATAATACATATTGTACTGCTATTGTCAATATATATCATGGTGTTCATAAAATTATACCCATAGTCAAACAGTTGATTTTGAATCCAAAGCACTTGACCACAACAACTTACAGCAGCTACATACTCAGCTTCAGTTGTAGAAGTTGCCACACTTGTCTGCTTCTTACATTGCCATGATATAAGTCTGCAACCAAGGAACTGACACCCACCAGTTGTGGATTTCCTATCCAGGCTTGCACCAGCATAATCACTGTCTGAATATGCCACCAAGTCAAAAGGTGATTCCCTAGGATACCACAGACCCAACCTAGGTTGACCCTTAAGGTATCTAAAGATCCTCTTGACAGCAGTTAAATGAGAAGCCTTGGGAGTGACTTGAAACCTTGCACAGGCACATACAACAAACATGCTATCGGATCTTGATGAATTAAGGTACATCAAAGACCTTATCATTGATCTGTAGGTGTGTACATCAACATTTTCTCCATCAGTATCTTTAAGTAAAGGTTTCTCTAGATCAACTGGTGTGCTTGCCACTTTAGCATCAGTAAATTGAAACTTCCTAAATATCTCTGTCACATATTTATCCTGACTGATAAATATGCCCTCAGTTGATTGCTTCACTTGCAACCCCAAAAAGAAGGCAAGTTCCCCCATGGAACTCATCTGAAACTTATCACGCATAAGTTTCTCAAATTCTACACACATTTCCTTCCTTGTGGATCCAAATATATTATCAACCACATAAACCTGTACCAGCAAGATATCCTTTTTGTTCCTTTTGATGAATAGAGTCTGATCTATCTTGCCCTTGTGAAATCTACTTTCTAACAAATATGAATCCAAAGTTTCATACCATGCCCTTGAAGCTTGATGTAGTCCATAAAGAGCTTTCACAACCTTGTACACCTTATAAGGATGTTCTGGATCAACAAAACTAGGAGGTTGAGAGACATACACCTCCTCTTCAATAGTACCATATAGAAAGGCACTTTTTACATCCATCTGGTAAACTGTTAAGCCCATGAAAGAAGCATAAGCTAAGAATAGTCTGATTGCTTCAATCCTAGCTATTGGTGCAAAAAATTCTTCATAGTCTATTCCCTCTTCTTGTGTATACCCCTGGGCTACAAGCCTAGCCTTGTTTCTGATCACTATTCCCCTTTAATCCCTCTTGTTTCTAAAAACCCATTTGGTTCCAATTACCCTCAAACCCTTGGGTAAATCCACTAGAACCCAAACCTTCTGAATCTTGAATTGGAGAAGCTCCTCTTTCATTGCTTCTACCCAGCTTGAGTCTTTTAAGGCTTTGAGAACATTTTTTGGTTCAGATTATGAGAGGAAACACACAAACAAACATGTGTTGGCATCTTCATGCTTCTTTTCTTCATAAACAGCACTAAGAAACCCTTGTTGGTCTAAAGTCATAGTCTGTCTTCTTGTCTTCACACCAGACTGTATGTCCCCAATCACATTGTCTAGGGAGTGATCTCTGTGTATCCTTGTGTGTGGTGTAGTGAGAACTGGATAAGTAGGTGGTAGATTGTTGATATCCACCTCATCTTCTGAGAAATCAGCAGTATTAGTATCTAATGGGCCAGCAGTATGAATATTTTGCCCAGCAGTACTAACTTGGGGCTCAACAGTACAAACTTCATTTGTACTGTTATCTTGATTCTCTTGATCTTCAGCTCCATCTACATTGTTTCCATCTTCAATACCTTCTTTGGCTTCATCAGTAGAAGGTTCACCATTCTTTGAAGATGAATCCACACTATTCCATATTGGCATCAGTAAATGATCTTGATCTTTCTCTTTTCCCATGCCTGCTTCATTTGTTGCAACATCAGCTTCTGAACCTGCAAAATCATTAGAAAAGGTTCCTGCAACAACTGGCACATAGTTCATTGATTGGGTTAGAGTATCAAGGTCAAATAGCCATTTTGGACCTTCACCTGCAACATTAGATTTATTTTCTAGAAACTGGACATGCAGGTTTTCCTCAACTTTCCTTGTTCTTGTGTTGTATACTCTAAAGGCTTTGCTATTTAGAGAGTATCCAACCAAGAATCCTTCATCATATTTGCCTAGATGGTCTAAGGTATTTAGAATAGTTACATGACACCCAAAAGGTCTTAGAAATCCTAATGCAGGAGTTCTACCCCTAAAAAGCTCATATGGTGTCTTGTTGTGAGGTTTAACTACCAAAACCCTGTTCTGCACATAACAAGAAGCATTAACTGCTTCAGCCCAAAAAGTGATGGACAACTTAGATTCAACTAACATGGTTCTAGCAGCTTCTATTAATGTCATATTCCTCCTCTCCACAACCCCATTCTGCTGAGTTCTAGCAAAACTAAAATCTCTTCCAATACCTTTTTCTTTACAGAATTCATCCATAACTCTATTTTTGAACTCTGTCCCATTGTCACACCTAATGACTTTTACTTTCTTATCCACTAAGTTTTCTATCTCAGTTATGAATGTCTTAAGAATGCTAGGTGTCTCATCCTTAGAACCTAAAAAGAAAACCCATGAGAATCTACTATAGTAATCAGTAACTACAAGACAGTACCTTTTATGCGTAATACTACTCACAGATGTAGGGCCAAACAAATCCATATGTAGCATAAACAAAGGTTGATTAATAGAGTTGTGGGTCTTGGGCTTACAAGAAGCCTTGTGTTGTTTGCCTTTGAGACAGGCAATACAAGTCTGGTCATTTTCAAAACGTTTTTGAGGCAAGCCTCTTACCAAACCATCCTTGACAATTTTATTTATGGTTTTAAAATTTATATGACCAAGTCTTCTATGCCATAACATAGACTCATCCAATGTGGCCTTTGCAACAAGACAAGTAAGGGCCTCTTTAGGAACAATCTTCTTCATATCAACACTGTACATGTTGCCCTTTCTTGGAACTTTAAGTAGAACCTGACTTTCATCAGGCAGCTTAAAGTCTGGGGAAAGCACAAGACATTCAGTGTCAGTAAAAAGAACCTTGTTCTTTTTGTCACACATTTGTGAGACACTAAACATGTTATACTTAAGCTCTTGCACAAAGTACACATCTTCAAAATCTAATTTACCGGTTTTCAAGGTGCCTTTACCAGTAATCCTTCCTCCTATTCCTCCCCCAAAGGTAACATATCCTCCATCCATTGGTTGAAAGTCTGAAAGATAGGACATGTTGCCTGTCATGTGCCTGGAACATCCACTATCTGCATAACCTTGGTCTTCATCATCTTCATGTGATTGTCCCTGCACATAAAATAAGGAAATTAGTTTCCTTGGAATACCAAAGCCATCTTTGACTTGGGTTTGCCTCATGCATCAATAAAGTCAAATCTTTTTAAAACAATTGATGCACCACTGGGTTTGATTGGCCTCCATACCCAACATGTTGAGGCCTTAACAGCATTTGCCCTTTTATCCCTAGCAGTGTTTTTAGAGTTACCAGTACTAACAGCTTGGCTAGCAGTACTAACTGCTGGCCTTGCAATTCTAGCCTTTGGTTTCCAAAATTATTTTTGAACCACTGCTTTCTTGTAAAAAGGCCTTTTAACAGTTTGTTATGCATATTTAATGGTTGGTTTTGCAATTGAAACTGCTGGTCTAGGGTAAACAGTTTTAAAAGGTCTGGCAGTACTAACTGCTGGTCTAGCAGTAATAATTGGTTTGAGGCCAGACTTTAATAAAAGTGCCCTGGGAGTCATTCTAATAGCATTGGGGTGAATATGAGACCTATGACTTGTGTTGCCAGTTACCCTGTTGTTCCCAGTAACCATCTTTCTCCCTTGATGGTTATGAAAAAAAGCCTCTAGGTGGTCAAAGCTACCACAAGTAAAACAAGCCTTTTTGTACATGACAAAGTTACTTCCTAGTTGATGTGACTTGAGGTCATTCCAGTTCCTCTGGTTACCTCTTGGCTTGCTTGTGGACCTATATATCTCACAATACCTAACTCTTTTCCTAACTGGCTTTACATTTGTTGTAGGCTTAACAGTTTCATTACTAACCACCTTTGGAACATTTGTTCCTTCTATCTTTACCACATCAGGTTTAACTACAACCTGATCTTCCTCATCAGATTCCCAATCCTCAATGATGGGAGCATCTGAATTCCTATCAGTTGACACCTTGCCCTCAGTAAGAGAGGTGTCACTTGCACTCTCAAAAGGCGCACTAGTTTCTACAAGTTTATTAGCAGTTGAAATTTCTTTGGGCTTGCAACCATACTCTAACTTAGGTTGTTGAAACTCAGTCAAACCTTTATGCTCTAGGTCAATTCCTGGGGGCGCAGGCACTCCTCTATGAGGAGGTGGACATGTTTTATACCCCAACCCAGACTTAGCCTTATTAACCATTTGACACTCTATAATTTTATTAACACCTTTTGATGCATACTCTAAAGTGTCTACAGTTAATTGAATGTTTTCTTTTGCCTTAATGATTTTGTCTAATTCAGCTTTAAGCAAACTAATCTCAGCATTTTTTAGAGTCAGGTCTCTCTTAAGAACAACTATGTCCTCAGTAAAAGTAGACTCATTGTTCTTATAATGCACTATTTGTTCTTCTAGGACTGCTAAACCTCTTTTGTGATTAGACAAATTATAATTTGTTTGGTTTAATGCAATCCTCTGCTCATCATAGTGTTTCTTTAAAGCTTCATATTCTTTAAGAGCAGTACATGATTTAGAACAACTTTTAGCAGATAGTACCTCAGAGTCAGAGAAGGCCATAAGTGCCATCTCAGCAGGTGCTTCTTCTTCATCTGCCATGAAGCTCCAGTCATAGCCTAGTCCATCAATGGCCACCATAGCCTTTGAAGATGGCTCAGCTTCTTCCACTGCCTTGGGCTTGCTTCCATAACCCTTGCTCCTGCTATCCTGTTGCCTAGGTCTCCTACATTCTCTTGAAAAATGCCCCAACTTGTGACAGTTGTAGCATTCTACCCTAGATTTGTCAAAACCAGCAGTATCATTACTACTGATATTGATCTTCTTGCCAGTTCTTTGATAGAATTTCTTAGCCCTCATGCTAAGAAGTGAGATCTGCCACTTGAGATCCATCTCCTCCAAGTCATCATCATTAATCTCTTGTAGATCTTCATGTGTCAGCATTGACCCATCATTCTGGCTGGTCAGGAATGCACAATAGGTAGTATCATTCAGGATACCAGTAGTACTGCTTGATGAGCTAGCAGTACTAACACTAGGGTTAGCAGTACTAACTCCTACAGCCACTTTCACCTCATCTGGACTTGAATTACTGGGAGATGACACAAAAGCCATGTTCTCAGTGCTTGAACTAGTACCTCCAGCTTTCTTCACATCCTGTTCAACAATCTTGAAATTGTTGTATAAGTCATTGAGGCTTATAGTATAAATGTCTGGCTTATTCTTCCAGACCACCACATGCATAGCCCATTCAGCAGGTAGACTCCTCAAGAACTTGGAGTTCAGATCTTCCTGAGGTATGTCAACTCCAAGCACAACAAGTTGGCTAACAATCTTTTGCAGCCTATTAAACATGTGATCCAAAGACTCATTATTGGTTGCACTAAAGTTTTCAAAGTTCTGCTTCAACAGTCTTTTGGGTCTTCTTGGTGGCTTCATTACCACCATACCTAGTAGTGAGTGCCTCAAACAAAGACTTTGCATCCTTGTATTTGCTGAAGTTTAAAAGTTGATCATTGGGAATTGTCATCATCAGCAAGCTCCTAGCCTTGACATCGTTTTTCTTTTGCAGCTTCTCTTCTGCAGTCACTAGAGAGGTTTGGACAACAGTCTCTTCTTTACCATTAACTGTTGATACAGATGTGGAAGGCTTAAAAGAGTTGCCATCTTCAATGATCTCCCAAAGTGCATAGTCCTGCACTTGGAAGTATTGTTCGATTCACAGCCTCCACATCTTAAAGTCGTTTTGCTTCAACATAGGCAATTTAGTAGCCATGTTAGTCTGTGTAGTTTCCATGTCCATTATCTTTAAAAGAATTCTTCTTCTAAATCAAAGTATCAACCTGTCACTGATACCACTTGATCAAACACTTAGGATGAAACTCCTTTATAATGTGTTTAAGATACTTTAAGGTTATACTGCTAAGTATGCGGAATCTACTTAACAATATTTAGAAGGTTTTGTTTGATGTTACAGTAAAGCAGTATGAACAATGAACACAGTGTTTAACTTCAAACGATTCAATATTATTCAAGAATAATACAAGTGATCTCAATATCATTAGGGTTACAACGACCTTGAATCTTAACAAAACTTGTATGACTCGTACATAAACATCTAACCTAGGATCTCCTTTTATAAACATAAGGAGTCATTTACAAGATAAGTATCTACCCGTGTATTTCTAACTAATTATGATATACATACAATCTATACCATACTTATCATTGAAACATCCTTCTAGAAGCTTTTCATGCAGCAGTACCTTCTATTGTATACTAGCAGTACTAACTTGATAGTTTGTACTGTTAGTTATCCTTTAGCAGTCTTCAGTTATACACTAACAGTTTGTACTATTAGTGTAATCTTCCAGCAGTACTAAGTCAGAAACATTTAATTCCCAACAAGATATGGATCTTAGTTATTCTTTAATTAACTATTCTGTTTCTCGTTGTTTATGATTGAGCAAGATTACAAAATCGTCTGAACGTATTACAGATAGATCTTTGGCATGGCCACTTAAACATCTTGTCAACCCTACGTGGGGCCGAGTAGTATTAAGCTTCAAAACAAATTTCAATGAACAAATTATTTCTTGACTATAGGCAAAACTCATGAACTTTGCAACACTTCTGAAAACAATCATTATAGCTACCAGTAACATATAGCGGTAAATTGCCTTACAGAAATGCACTACATCCATGACAATTCTCTGGCATCTCAAGTCTGAGGATAACTATTCATGATTTACTTGATGACAAGTTCCATAAAGTACAATCATGTAGTTGGGATAAGTCCTACACTCAATTCATTGAATATCATGTGAAATTGGTATGTCAACAAATCAATATACTTTCAAGTATATTTTACTAATACTTAGATTTGTCTTAATTTAATGATATTCTCATATCATTAATTGACAATAGACAATTTAGAATAAATAAATTATTCATGGATTAAACATGCAAATACAGGATATATTATTAAGAAAATGATAATCAAACATAACAAATACTTTATTTCATTAAAATAATAATTGTTCATAACATCCTTTTATCCAAACACTAATCACAGATGGGCATGAAACTACTAGCTAAACGAAGTTCTATGCCTTCAGCATGTTGATAAAGCTCTCCACCAGGTAAAGCCTTCGTTAAGGGATCTGCTAGATTATTATCTGTGTGAACTTTGAGTAACTCGATTTCACCTATCTCGACTTGTTCTCGAACATAGTGATATTTAATCAGAAAATGTCTGGTGCCTTTCATGATTCCAGGTTCATTGGCAAATGTAATTGCAGCTGAATTGTCACAATACATCTTTATAGGGTTTTCAATCGAGGGCATAACTCCAAGCCCTGAAACGAACTTCCTAATCCAGACGGCTTTCATTGCAGCTTCTGAAGCAGCTATGTACTCACTTTCTATTGTAGACATCGCTATGGTACTCTGCTTCTTGCTCTTCCAATCCACAGCTCCTCCATTAATGACAAAACATAACCCATCTGAGACTTCGTATCATCTTTATCACATTTCCAGGACGCATCGCAGTAACCTGTAACACCAAGTTCTGCTTCTGGATTTCCCCATATACTAAAAACATATCTCTTGTAGCACTTAAGTACTTGAGAATATGTTTAACTGCAGTCCAGTGGAGTTCACCTGGATTCTGTTGATATCGACTGGTTATATTTTGAGCAAATGCCACATCAGGCCTTGTGCATCTCACCGCATACATAATAGATTCCACAGCCGAAGCATAAGGGACTCTCTTCATGCGTGTCACCTCTGCAGGTGTTGAAGCACATGCTTTGCTACTTAAGCCATGATTCTCTTGCATTGGCAAATATCCCTTCTTGGAATTTTGCATATTAAATATCTTCAATATTTTATCAATGTAAGCACTTTGGCTTAATCCAATCAACCGCTTTGATCTATCTCTATATATCTTGATTCCCATAATGTATGCTGCTTCTCCTAAATCCTTCATGCAAAAACATTTCCCAAGATAGGCTTTAACCTCTTTTAATCTTGGAATATTTTTACCCATGATTAATATGTCATCAACATATAGGACAAGGAAAATAACATCACTCCCACTAGCTTTGTGATATACACATGGCTCATCAAGATTCTGAGTAAACCTAAACCTTTTGATTTCTTCATCAAATCTCTTATTCTATTGTCGTGATGCTTGCTTCAATTCATAAATGGATCTTTGAAGTTTGCATACACGGTTTGGAAATTCTGGATTCACAAACCCCTCAGGCTGCGCCATATAGATGTCTTCATCTAGGCGACCATTTAAGAAGGCGGTTTTGACATCCATTTGCCAAATCTCATAGTCACAGTATGCAGCTATAGCTATGAGAATCCTAATGGCCCTTATGTCAGCTACAGGAGAAAAGGTCTCCTCGTAGTCAACACCATAAGTTTGAGTAAAGCCTTTAGCTACAAAACGAGCCTTATAGGTGTGTACATTGCCATCCATGTCAGTTTTCGTCTTGAAGAGCCACTTACTTCCAACTACTTTGGCATTGGGAGGAAGGTCTACTTCAATCCAGACTTCATTATCTCTCATGGATTGCATTTCCCCATTGATAGCAACTTGCCATTTGTCCTTTTCAGGATCATTCATGGCAGCTCTATAATTAGTAGGTTCTCCAAGATCCCCTAATATAGTTTCCTCAACTTCTACGTTAAGACATAGACGTTCAGGTGCTTTCACAGTCCTTACAGATCTGCGAATACGAACAACTTCAGGTGGAGGACCCAGACTTTCAGGTTCCACCAGAAGTTCGCTAATGTTTTCAGAAGGTAATGTATCTTCTTGATCATCTTCCAGATCATAAATCCTCCCACTGAATTCTTGAGATATGAGATCCTTTTCAAGAAAATCTCCATACCTAGCAACAATTACTTTGTTTTCAGGTGGGTAGTAAAAGTAGTAACCCATCATTTCCTTTGGGTATCCTACAAAGATACACTTTGTTGATATAAATAATGCCTAAACACGTTATTAATATTTTTCGATATCTCTACGTTTTGATAATCACAAAATGTAAAATCATTAATCGGAAAATTATGACGTAAACAAGTATTTAGTTGTAAATATTTATTTCTACAACTCAAATCACTTAAGGTATGAATGAACTAATGTTTAATGCATTATATGATCAAAGAAACATTTTCTTAATAACTAGATTTTTTATAAAATATCAAAAACATTTTATATATTTTTTGAAAAACATTTTTGGTATTAAATAAAAATGTTTAATCTTTTATAAAAATATGAATTCAAATTTTTAACCAAAATCAGTTAAAATGTTCCAGAAAAACCTTCCCCACAAAAGGACAAAACTGGCCAACGTTCAGCAAGGGCGGCCCCCTTAATTTTACTAGGCGGCCCCCTTAAAATTAAGGGGACCGCCCCCTATTTAAGGGGGCCGGCCACGCTCCAGTAGGCTCCAGCTGTCCAGATTTTTCTCCTATAAATACCAGCCTTCCCCTGGATTTTTACTCACCTTTTTCACCCCAAACTTTCTGTTTTAAATCTTGTAAATACTTTCTAAAATCCTTTGATCATATAATCTTAAGCTTTGGTTTCCAAGTGATCCAAGCTTCCTTCATTCAAGTGCAAAAGAAGAATACTTCTATCAATTAAGATTAGAAGTATTACAACTTAGTATCATCTTGTTACTTAAGTTGTTAGTTTAACAAAGTTTGTAAATCATTCATTCATTTGTGTGTAAGGTGTGTATAATAGAATAGTGTTGTATGTAAGTAGTGAAGAAGTTGTATAAGTAGTTGTGGTATAGAAGTTGTGAAGACATAGTGTAGAAGTTGTGAAGCCGCGGAGTAGAAGTCGTGAACCCGTTGTGTAGAAGTTGTGAAGCGGTAGCGTTGAAGTCGTGAAGTCCTAGTGTTGAAGTCGTGAAGCCGTAGCATAGAAGTTGTGTAGCGGTCGTGTTGAAGCCGTGAAGTCCTAGTCGTGAAGTCCAAGTGTTGAAGTCGTGAAGCCGTAGCATAGAAGTTGTGTAGCGGTCGTGTTGAAGTCGTGAAGTCTTAGTCGTGAAGATATAGTGTTGAAGTCGTGAAGCCGCAGCATAGAGGTTGTGTAGCGGTCGTGTTGAAGTCGTGAAGAAGTCGTGAAGCAGTCGTGAAGCCGTTGTGAAGTAGTCGTGAATAAGTTGTGAAGAAGTTGTGTTGTGAAGTTGTGAGATTGGTTCTAGCTACGATTAGAACTCGACATTTAGCTTTGTGTCGTTAAACCCGTGTAAGCCAAAGTTGTGTACGGTTTTCTCCGCCATAAGGGCGCTTATTGAAGTTGTGAAGAAAACTCTCGAGCTCGGTGCTCGGGGAGTGGAGTAGGGCAAGGAAGGTGTCCTTGTAGCCGAACCACTATAAATCTCTCGTGTCTCGGTTAGATCTTTCCTTACCTTATTTATTTCTTTACTTGCATCGTCATTACTTTCATACACATAGGCTTATATAATTGCTAGTATTAATTAGAGGTCGACTTCACATAAAGATCAATTTGAAAATCCATTCAAGAAACCAAAACTTTTACAATCAATTTAAAAGAATACATATATAACTAATAATAAGATTTAAGTTTTATTTTTCATAACAAACTTGAATCTAAGTTTTTAAAAGTAAACAAAGGTTTTATAATAAAACAAAAAGACGTAAAACTATTCAACCCCCCTTCTAGTTTTCCACAATTGGTATCAGAGCCAGGTTAATCAAGATCTTTAAAATATAATGTATTTTAAAACTTGAAACGATCTATGGAATCCGAAAAATATTTAGAAGGGGAATTTATGCAAACACTACCACTATTTGAAAACTATACTTTTCTTGAATGGAAAAATAAATTTGAAAATTATGTGAAATCAATTGATCTAGATCTTTGGCATGTCATTTCGATTGGTGACTTTCAACCAACAAAAACTAATTTTGAAAGTCAAACAAAAACGGATTTTGAAACTCAAAATGATTATTTAAAAACAAAAATTAACAAAAATAATGAAGCTAAAATAATTATTTACAAAACCTTGCCGAAAGTTGAATATGAAAGAATATTTTTCTGTAAAACGGCAAATGATATTTGGAAAAATCTCTTAAACTTTCATCAAGAAAAATGTCAAGCCAAAGATGAGGATTTTGATCTTGTACATGAATTAGTCACTTTAGAAAATTTAATAGATAAACATTTAGATAAAATAGATACATGTGCTACTAGTTCAAATGTTGTTAATGAAGGTATTAACGATGAAGACTACATGAATCAACTCCAAAGTGAACTCAATCCAATATCATGGAGTGACGCAGACGAAGGAGAAGATCATCATCCGGTATGTGACGAATGCAAACTAGATAAAGCTCCAAATAAGGTACAATCCAAAACCGAACATTTTTGCTATGATCCATTCATTTTAGAATTTTCAAAACTAGAAAATGAGTTTAAACATTTTTGCAACATAGATCTAAAAACTATTTCTAAACATAAATCATCAAAAACTTTTGAAGGTAATCTTGAAAAAGAAATGATTTTAGAAGATAAAATGTCTAGACTTGAAAGTAATATTGAAATTGATCTAGAATGCAAAACATGTCAAGATTATAAACTTGAAATTAAAAGATTAAATAAAAGAGCAAAAATATTAGCTAAATTTGAAGAAAGCTCCAAATCTCTTAAATTCTTACTAAGTTGTCAAAAGCCGTTCAATGATAAAACCGGTTTAGGATTTAATTCGGATAACTCTTCAACAAGTAAATCAAAACAAATTATATTTAAAAAACCTAGTAGAGAAATTTAGATATAAGGCTATTTACTGTGATTATAATTTATATAAGTCAAGAAATCCATTGTTTGTACATCAAAACAAACTATCAAGGAATTCTTGTACTTCTTGGCGACATTTTCTCCATGTGCATATAAATGCAATGGATGTCTCCAACTAACCATCTCGGACCCATGAGAATCTGAGTACCAAGCTGTTTTATTTGATTAGGTAATGAACGCAAAATGGAATGAAACACAATCTTGCGTTAACCTACTCATATTCAAAACATGCACATGAAGATTTATTAATCTACAAAAATGAGGAATGGAACGAAGTGGTACTCATCTATTATTCACTATCTCATATCATGAAGAAATACTGGACCTGAGACAAGTCTTCTTTTTAAACTTTCCTGATCAGTTACTCCTTGCATATAGTTATGATAATCACTGCCTTAAGATATGCTTAGTTTGATAGGTTGCTTTGCCCTCACACTATTAGTTATATTACTTGTTAATAAACTAGAAAACCTTAAGTTAACCCTCCTAAGCATTAAATAAAGTGTTCTCTATTGAACATATAAAATTTAGTCATCACTATCATTTAAATAGCATAATTTGTTGAAAGGGATAGCATGAGACAATAGCCTTAATCAATCAAGCATGATTTTTCTTTTAAACAACAACTCCTTTTATAAATGTAAATCCTCATATTTTGGAAAATGATTTTTCAAAAAGATTATGTCACTTCTCTATTAAACATGTTTTTATCAAAGCCAAAAAGTGTAACAACTTCTTTTTATTTCCTTATAAAAACACTTTGAAACAAATTCAAATCTACCGTGTTGAAATAATTTTCACACTCAAATAAAATTTCAAACATTGTTGATTAATGCCCAAAAACACTTACTCAAATCATGCTTGATCCAAGTCTAGAAATCCATGCTATCACAAATTTCCCATCACATAGACACTTATTAGGATTAATTAACTAGCTAATTAATCGTCATAATAATGGCAGTATGAATTACTTGGTAATTATATGTTGTTTTCTTGTTCATATATACATATATGCTTCTTGGTAAATGAGTAGGTTGCATGATAATTAAAATTGCTTAATTGAATGTGCTTAGCATACATGAGTTATTAAATTTTAAATTGCCTCAAAAAGAAGTTGGACTTGCTTGAAACTAAACTCAAAAACACAACCTTTTCTACAAATTTCTGCCAAAAACCCATTTTCAGAAATTTGGAAGTCAGCAGATGGGCGGCCCCCTTAAATACCTAGGCGGCCCCCTTAATTATTAAGGGGACCGGCCATCTGGAGATCCGGCTTACTATTTCCTTTTTCAATTTCCAACCCATTTTATTCCATACTTCCCAAAATTCACAAACACATTTTGTCATAAACCACCCACCAAAATTTACCTTCCTAAACCACATCATTCCTTCACTATAAATGCACCTCCTCATCATAAATGCCCATTCACATCATCCACTCAAACATGTCATCCTCCAACTACCCAAAATCAAAACCCTCAAGAGTTGCCAAAATCTCGGTGAGACCAATTTGGAGAAGGAAGCTTGAAACTTGCCATAACCCAACTAATGATGTTGTTCAAACACATAACCAATCATCCATTCCTAACCCTTCATCTCCCTATGATCAATCCCAAAACCTCAATCCTAATCTCATCCACACTCAACCCACCAATTTAACATAAAAAACACTCATCACTCTTGGAACATCCACTTCATCCACATCACCATCTTCATCCACTCATGATTACCCAAGTTCACAAACATCTCCACCACCAAGAGTGTCACCACCACCTCCTACCAACTCACATGCTACCCCTATGTTGCATGTGCAAACATCTATCCCTCATAACAACAACACCTTACCATCATCACCTTAATCCGAACACTTGAAGTTCATCGAGGAACTCAAGGAAGCTCATGAGCTTAGTGCTCTTCTTGCCCTACACCTAGCCCAAAGAAACCTAGATCAACCTCCATCTAGCTCTCCCACATCACCCCACAACAAGAACCAAGTTGAGAAACATGTCAACAATTGTCCTTGTTGCATCTTTCTTCAACAACAAACCATTGCTCTAAATGAGCACTTTACTTGGATTGAGTATCTTCTCACTAGATCCAATCCAACATCCCCACTTGAACAACATCAAAACTCTCATCCAACATGGTCCACTCCAAGCTCACCACCTCAAATGTCTCCACCATCACCATCTCCAACCTCCACACACCCAAACATATACCTTCACTAATCCCATTTACTCACCCTCTCACTTGTTTTCATTTCAAAAATCACCTCCATCATCAAGCAAGTCAAATGGATTTCTTAGGCAAATTAGAATTCTCTAACAAATGTATGCTTTAAGCACTATGTATGTTGTAACAATGATTATGTTTGTCACATAATCATTTTAAATTAATGAATGTTTGTTTCTTTCTTTCTTATATATGTTTGCTATGAATGTGTTGTCTCATTTTTTGTTTAATTAAGATATATGCTTCTGACATGCTTACAATATGATCTTAGTAGTTTACTTATAAACATTATTCTTCTTAATATGTTATTGCTACTATATAATCATACTTCATGTACATGATCCAAATGAAGCTTGCTGCAAATACACCCTAACAATGACCCTTTTCTGGAAATTTTTCAAATTTGGTCGCCTGGGAAAATAGCAGATAGGCGGCCCCCTTAATTCCCTAGGCGGTCCCCTTAATTTTAAGGGGGCCGGCCAGTAATTAAGGGGACCGGCCATCTGGGAAGATAAATTCACTGTTTTCTTTTGCATCATGTGACCACTTTTATCTAGCCCCAGCTACCATTTCTCCTTATGGAAGAACTGGTATTGGAATCTTACTACAAAACCTCAACATTTAACCTAAACCAACCACACTTTCATATTATAAATTCCCTCCATAAAATCACCTCTCATTCCATCATCCTTCACCATCCAAAACCACCATGTTATCACCAAAATCCTCCATCTCTAAGACTCCAAGGAAGCAAAGACTTGTCACCATACCACCAAAACAACCTTTCATAGACTTAACCCAAGATGACACCAAAACTCCATCACCACCACCTCAAAGTTCATCCCCAAGTGCACCTAATGCACCATCTAAAACACCCTCTACCCATGGAGCATCATCTTCCTCCATATCATCCACTTCATCCATCAATGACTACATCAACACTCACCAAACATCATCACCAAGAGCATCATCACCACCATCCACTCAAGAACCTTCATCCACCCAACTTGCTATTTCCTTATCACCCATCACACCTCTTGATGCTCACTTCTCACCATCACCAACTCCACAACCATCCTTTCTCATACCTTGGGCATTGCTTGAAGCCCATGGTGACAATTGTCTTTGTTGCATCCATAACCGGACTATAATCTTTGGTCTTAGAGATGAGATACACTACATGTTTTCATCACTTGAACACATGATTACCAACCCACTACCACCACCTCCTCCACCTCCTTCACCCACTACACCACCACCACCTCCTCTTTCACCCAATTAAGCACATGCAATGGTTAAAAATAATTTTCAAACCTTTTTGTATGCAAGCTCCATGGAAGATCATGTACTCCTAGGACGATTATGTAGTAGCATTAGTTGTTTCTGTTTGAATATTTGCATGCCTTATGTTGTAGTCTAATTGGTTGTGTATTTATATACAACACTTTTATTAAATGAATGTTATTATTCTACATGCTTGCTTATTGTTGTTACATATACTTGTGCTTCTAACATTTTTCTTGCAAGCGTTCCATAGCTCGTTTCCTTGGTGCCCCCAAACGAGGGGGAGTACACATCAAGAGGGAGTTCTCATACGACACTTTTACACTTAAAACTTGTCGGTTAAACCTTTTTGATTCTACAAAAAGGGGGAGAAATAGATGTAAACTCACTAAATACTTGTCTAAAAACTAATTTTTAGATTTAATGAGTTTAGATTTTGTAATCATCAAAAAGGGGGAGATTGTTGATATAAATAATGCCTAAACACGTTATTAATATTTTTCGATATCTCTACGTTTTGATAATCACAAAATGTAAAATCATTAATCGGAAAATTATGACGTAAACAAGTATTTAGTTGTAAATATCTATTTCTACAACTCAAATCACTTAAGGTATGAATGAACTAATGCTTAATGCATTATATGATCAAAGGAACATTTTCTTAATAACTAGATTTTTTATAAAACATCAAAAACATTTTATATATTTTTGAAAAACATTTTTGGTATTAAATAAAAATGTTTAATCTTTTATAAAAAATGAATTCAAATTTTTAACCAAAATAAGTTAAAATGTTTCAGAAAAACCTTCCCCACAAAAGGACAAAACTGGCCAACGTTCAGCAAGGGCGGCCTCCTTAATTTTACTAGGCGGCCCCCTTAAAATTAAGGGGACCGCCCCCCTATTTAAGGGGGCCGGCCACGCTCCAGTAGGCTCCAGCTTTCCAGATTTTTCTCCTATAAATACCAGCCTTCTCCTGGATTTTTACTCACCTTTTTCACCCCAAACTTTCTGTTTTAAATCTTGTAAATACTTTCTAAAATCCTTTGATCATATAATCTTAAGCTTTGGTTTCCAAGTGATCCAAGCTTCCTTCATTCAAGTGCAAAAGAAGAGTACTTCTATCAATCAAGATTAGAAGTATTACAACTTAGTATCATCTTGTTACTTAAGTTGTTAGTTTAACAAAGTTTGTAAATCATTCATTCATTTATGTGTAAGGTGTGTATAATAGAATAGTGTTGTATGTAAGTAGTGAAGAAATTGTATAAGTAGTTGTGGTATAGAAGTTGTGAAGACATAGTGTAGAAGTTGTGAAGCCGCGGAGTAGAAGTCGTGAACCCGTTGTGTAGAAGTTGTGAAGCGGTCGTGTTGAATTCGTGAAGTCCTAGTGTCGAAGTCGTGAAGCCGTAGCATAGAAGTTGTGTAGCGGTCGTGTTGAAGCCATGAAGTCCTAGTCGTGAAGTCCAAGTGTTGAAGTCGTGAAGTCGTAGCATAGAAGTTGTGTAGCGGTCGTGTTGAAGTCGTGAAGTCTTAGTCGTGAAGATATAGTGTTGAAGTTGTGAAGCCGTAGCATAGAGGTTGTGTAGCGGTCATGTTGAAGTCGTGAAGAAGACGTGAAGCAGTCGTGAAGCCGTTGTGAAGTAGTCGTGAATAAGTTGTGTTGTGAAGTTGTGAGATTGGTTCTAGCTACGATTAGAACTCGACATTTAGCTTTGTGTCGTTAAACCCGTGTAAGCCAAAGTTGTGTACGGTTTTATCCGCCATAAGGGAGCTTATTGAAGTTGTGAAGAAAACTCTCGAGCTCGGTGCTCGAGGAGTGGAGTAGGGCAAGGATGGTGTCCTTGTAGCCGAACCACTATAAATCTCTCGTGTCTCGATTAGATCTTTCCATACCTTATTTATTTCTTTACTTGCATCGTCATTACTTTCATACACATAGGCTTATATAATTGCTAGTATTAATTAGAGGTCAACTTCACATAAAGATCAATTTGAAAATCCATTCAAGAAACCAAAACTTTTACAAACAATTTAAATGAATACATATATAACTAATAATAAGATTTAAGTTTTATTTTTCATAACAAACTTGAATCTAAGTTTTTAAAAGTAAACAAAGGTTTTATAATAAAACAAAAAGACGTAAAACTATTCAACCCCCCCTTCTAGTTTTCCACACACTTTACAGATCTCTATTGGAGTTTATCTACTGAGTCAGGTTTAACAAACGCCTCGCAACCCCAGACCTTTAAATAAGACAAGTAAGGAGTTTTCCCATTCCATAACTCATTAGGTATCTTATTAAACTTCTTGGTTGGAACCATATTTAAAATGCGAATAGCAGATTCTAAGGCATAATCCCAAAAGGATAAAGGAAGAGTTGTAAGATTAAACATTGATCGCACCATGTCCAATAATGTACGATTTCTTCTCTCAGATACACCATTTTGTTGTGGAGTATATGGAGATGTGAGATGCTGGACAATTCCATTCTCAGCTAAATAATCTACAAACTCTTGACTTAGGTATTCACCACCTCTGTCGGATCGAAGAGCTTTAATCTTCTTTCCAAGTTGCAATTCTACTTCTGCTTTGAAAACCTTAAATGTTTCAAACACCTCATGTTTATTTTTAAGTAAATAAACATATCCATAACGGCTGAAATCATCAGTAAAGGTTAAGAAGTAGCTAGCACCTTTCCTTGACACATGTCTAAGTGGTCCGCACACATCAGTGTGTATTAAACCAAGTAGATCAGAAGCCCTTTCCATACGATTATTGAAAGGTTTCTTTGTCATCTTCCCAGATATACAAGATTCGCATTTATCAAATGATTCATCATTGATATCTTGTAAAAGCCCTTCACGTTGCAGCTTTTCCATACGAGTCTTGCCTATATGAGCAAGTCGACAATGCCAAAGATAAGATGAATCCAAAACATTCTTGATTCTCTTATTATTGATGCTATACATTGAATTATAATTATTGGATACATTATCATTCATGTCAATTTCAAAAACACCATTTAAAGAAACTGAAATTCCATTGCAAGTAATAGTATGATTAAAACCAATATCCAAAAAACATGAAAAGGAAACAACACCTCTAACAATAGTAGGTGCATAATGACAATTATTTAAAAACAGTACTAAGCCCGAAGGCAAAAAAATTTAAATACGCCTATAGCTTCAACAGCTGCATGTGCTCCGTTACCCACGTGCAGATATTGTTCTCCATAGGCCAGTCTCCTTTCAACTCTAAATCCCTGCAGTGTATTGCAAATATGAATACCACATCCAGTATCGTATACCCAGGAATTTATTTTATGAGTTAATGAAAATAATTCAATCATGAAAAAGTCACCTGAAGTGCTGGGGTTACCAGCCTCAACCTACTGCTTCTTCACTTGCAACACCTCAAGGTAGAGTGGACAGTTCCTCTTCCAATGTCCTACCTCATGGAAGTGGTGGCAAGCCTGGTCTTTCTTGTTAGGATTCACCTTGTTCTTCTGAGGGTTATTCTTCTTCTTAGGATTAGATTGGTAGGCCATAACTTGCTTACCCTTGTCAACCTTTCCCTTACCTTTCTTATTTGCTGATAACGCTAATTTTGTACATGTTTTTATCGCGTTATTTGTATGTTTTTGCATATTATTTAGTTATGTTTACGATCATTTTACGCTTAAAAGTTGTTAAAGATGTGTTCAAGTCTAGGTACAAGGAAATATCAAGAAAGACGAAGAAAAGCTACAAAATCAAGTAAATATTGATGAAAAGCTTGTCAACAAAGATATTGATTCATAGTATGATTATTTCCGTTGTACATGAGAAGGATGAAAAGATGTAGCCAAGATTGAGTGCTAAAAAGTGTGTTAAAAGTTGGATTTATATGCTAGCTTAAAGTTGAAATTTATGTGCAAGAATCGGTCTCAACCCAAGGTTCACAAATCCCAACCTTAGGTTGAAGCTGAGATTCAAACCCAAGGTTCAAGAAACTCAACCTTAGGTTCAGCAGACATTCCAAACCGCAGGTCCATAGTCTAAACCGAAGGTTGAGAAAATTCTGAGATAAAGAGTTGCATTAACTCTAAGTTTTAACTACCATTATGACTAGAGTCCGATCATTACCCTCTCTTTTATGGATATTCAAGGCTTAATTCTGTTTTTAGGGGAGACTTCAAGTATAAATAAACCCCTAATGCCCCATGATACAACACAACACTTACAATCAAGCCTTACACCATAAGGACTTGAGCACATTACTTACTAAACCCAAAAGAGCTTAATAATCTCTGCCATTCTCAAGAAAGATTCGAAGTAGAAACAAAGGAAGAGTTGGATATACTTGTTAGAAGTGGTGGAAGATTCCCTTGTTCAATTGGAGGCCCTAAGGAGTGCTATAACTCTTTTATTACTCATTGTAATCTTACTTTTGGGTAATTTTCTTTATTTTAAATAATCATGTTAAACCATTTGATGTTGAATGCAATGATATGTTTTATGATGATGCTTGTTATGGAATAATTTGTGATGCTTGTATGGGAATGAGGTGACTTTCATATGAATGTTGGATGTTTAGTCGGTTAGAAAAAGTGATTATTTTCATGAGTTTATTTAAATATAATTCATGTTCTAAAACTTGTTGGTTAAACATTATTGGATTTAAGGGTTGAAAAGATTTCTAATATTGTTTGATTCCAAGAAGTTGGTGCACAAATGGATTGGTATTTGATAAGTGACGAATATTAAGTATGCAAGTTTTAAATGAACTCGGAAATATTTAATCACGAGATTGGGTTGAAAAGACTCGTAAGAACTAATTTAACTAATCATCTTTTTCATACATTTGATCACAAAAAGAGAGCTTGCGTAATGGGATGAGAGTAGGCTGAAAGGACTCACCCGTGAAACTAGTAGACGCATTGATTTTCTTGATATGACCTATTGACTAGAAGTCCTTGTGAAAATTGACATGTGCCTTCTAAGTTTCACCCAAACATGTTTAACATTCTATCACGATTAGTCATGGTTCCTAAACAAGTATTTGTTTGTTTGATTGATTCGATTTGAAACCATTGTTTGTTTAATTAATTTTAAGTGCTTTGGAGCGTGACAATCTTAAGTACTATTTTTATTGCTATTATCTACATTGCTTAAACCAAAACTAGTAGTCTCTTGAGACGATCCTTATTTACCACCAACCATACTACAATCGAACGAGTATACTTGCTCGTATGTGTTTCTTAAATAAACGGTAAAAAGGTATTTTATAAATTTAAAATTTGAGTGAAATTAGGATATAATATATACACCTCTAGAGAACGCACATCAAGTTTTTGGCGCCGTTGCCGGGGACTACTACTCCTTTTTAGTTTAGTTTAGTTTAGGTTAGTTTAGTTGTAAATAGTAGCATAAAGTTTGTTCTTGTTATTTGCGTAATTTTTGAGTTTATTTCATGTTTGCTTGTGTGATTGTTTGGTTTGTTTGGATAATGATTGTTAAGTGTTTGCTTTGTTCTAGTTTCAATGTGTTTCTCTTGTCTTTAATTTTATTCGTTCTCGAGTTAAGTTACAAAAATATAAAAATTAAAAAAAAAAAAAAAAAGAAAAAGAAAATTTTTGAGAAAATTTTTTGCTGCAAACCGAGCGGTTCAACTTTCGACCGCCGGTTTCAACCCTTTGACACTAAGAAAAAAAAATTTCACCTGAACCGCCGGTCCAATCTTCGACCGCGGTGGTTCAGCTCTCGGTAAAACTTTTAAAATTTCAAACCGCCGGTCCAAAACCCCGACCCTCCGGTTTGAACTCTCAGTACAATATTACAAAATTTAGACCGCCGGTCTGAAGCTCGACCGCGCCGGTTTGAGCCTCGGTAAAAACTTTTCACAACCTAAACCGCCGGTTTGGGTGTGAACCGTGTAAAAAAATATATATATTTTTTTAAATTTTGTTTTCTTTGTTACACTTTTCTTTTATTTATTTTAATTATTATTTAGTTTATTTTTTTTCTAGATTTTTGTATGATTTCTTTTTTTAAGTTAATTAGTTTTTTTTTCACTAACCCCTAACGTTTATTTTGGATGTGTTGTCTATGAATGTTTAGCTTATTTTAGATATGGATTCACCTAGCGAAGTTTCGGCTTACTTGGAAAAATTGGAAATGGAATTGATGGATGATGGTGATGTTATTTCTAGGATGAAAAATGGTTGATTTTGAAAAAGTGAAGTTGCAAGCAAAAGGAAAGGAAGTTGAACGTATTGAATATGAACATGAAAAGCCTAGGGTAGTTACTTTTACCCGTGCCAAGTTAAGAGAATATGACGAGCCAAGTATGAGGTATTCCACACCTTATGGAATAGAAGGATTATGAGCTTGGGATGCGGAATGTAACCTTTGGACAAAGTGATAGTTATGTAACCTTTGTTTTTTATGAAAAATTTGGAAATGGGAAATATGAAGTGGACAAGTATAATAGGAGAATAGCACGGGATGTGAAAATTGACATTCATGGCTATACCTTTGCTATGGATTTGATTATTGATGAGTATGAAGGTACGACGGATCCTTCCGTTGTATTTGGTAGAAATTTCTTGTTGGCAACAAAGTGCACCATTGATTTTGGTCTAGGTGAAATGCAAGTTAAGGTTGGAGAGTTACAAGATGATAAAGATGTTAATTGGTTAATTGAACAAATGAAGGAAGTTTGTGAAAATGAAGATGGTATTCTTGGGAGCATGGAAATGGTTAAAATGGGAAAAGCTACTCGTTTGAAACAAAAATACCCACCTTTTAAAGGTCTTATACCTTCACCGTCATCATTACCACAACCCACCACACTAATTAAAGGAGAAGGTTCTTCTAACCAAACATCCTTACCAAAAGAAAAACCAACCAAAGAACCCATTGATGAAGCAAAATGTGTTGAGGAGATTACTACAAAGTTCAAAGAATCGCTAAATGAAAAACCAATACTTCATGTGTTGGAACACTATGCTCACTATAGGAAGTTGTTGGATGAAATTTCAATGGAGAAAATGAAACTTGATAAGAAAAATGAAATTGAGGAAGAAGAAGAGGAGAAGGTGATGGAGAAAGGTCTACCTAAAAAGAAAGAAGATCCGGGGAATTATCTAATTCCACTAAAAGTGAATGGAACCATTGCAATCAATGCCTTGGCTGATACGGGGGCGAGTGTTAGTATAATGCCTTACAAGCTTTACAAGATTATGGAGTTGGGAAAAGCTTATCCTTCCAATGATGTGTTGTTGATGGCCGATAATACCGTGGCAAAAGCTTATGGTAAAGTGAAGAATGTGAGATTACAAATTGGATTCCAAACATATTTGTGTGACTTTTTGAATTTTCATGTACCTATTGAGTAAGAGACACCTATGTTGGTTGGACGCCCATTCTTGAGTACGATAGGAGCAATAATTGATAATGGAAAAGGAACTATGGAAATTGATGATGGAGTGGCTAGAAGGATTTACCACGCCAAGAAAAGAAACAAAGTTCTAGCATATGAAGAATCAGATGAAGAAGATTTGTTGGATGTATTTGATATTAGCCATGACAATGAAGGCAATCCAAAATATGGGAAAACAGCCCCATCATTTGATCATATTGAAGATGATATGGAGAGAGCATTGGCTATGGAGAATTACTTCAATCCTTTCAAGAACATTATAGTGTACAAGAAGATGGTTGATTTCCTTGGTTCTATGCCAATTAAGCTTAAAAATATTGAATGGACATCGGATGGGTATAACAAATATCAAAAGGTTGAAGGAGACAATGATTGGTGATGCGTAGCGTGTGTCGTTGCGGTTTAGCAGTTTTAATTCCTACTCAAGTTTTAAATTTATATTTAGCCGACTTATCAATAACACACACACTTAACGAGCAGTGTACCCGGTCAGTATGAATATAATGGTAAGTAGAGTGTCGATCACTAAGAGTGGAACGTATTATCTAGTTATTCTAATCAGTATTTTAATATATTAAGTTAGCTATACAACCTATTCTAACGCAAGGGGGGTTCAGCCTGAGAGACTGGCACGATTTGGTTGCAATTAAATAATAAACTAAACCAATAGGCACGAATCAGCAAGTAGCACACACGTACACAGATAAATACTCGAGACAATAAGAGGGATGTCCTTATGATAAGTAGTTTGTCACTTGTTTTATTGCTAGTGTTATATGAAGTGTATAGTTCGATGCAACGCACCGAGATTAAGTCCTTTCTCGTTGGTTCTAATCTTATCGGCGAGTAAACCCTTAATAATTACTTATGACTATCCCGTTTATCTTTCTCCTACTTTTCAACAGACCATAGAATGCATAGGCGATCTAATAAACAGGCGAGGGCAGAGGCATGGCGACCCGATCAACGCTCAGCTAGACACAAAGGTTATCAATGCACTAATAAAAGTCACCAATGACATCAACATATAAACTTTGATTAATGAGAAAGCAGTTTTAAGGGAGTGCAATCTTTTCGTTGTCACATTACACAAGCCACCAATCTTGATGAATTAAAGTTTACTAACACAATAAAACAAAACTACTTAATGAATTAAATACATGCAGCACCTTCTTACAGATCTTGTATCTTTGATTTGGGTGTGTCTTGTGCTGCTGCCTTGACTGAATTCGTCCTAGGTTTCTGGTCTTCGGTCTTCGGATATAATATGTGTCACCCGAAATTCGTCTGGTCTTGGGGTATTTATAGTTTCTGTCTGAGGGTAAGATGCGGTGCATCTAGTAAGTAGATGCGGCGCATTTACTTAACTTCGCGTGGGGTCCAAGATTATAATATTCAGGAATATTCGTACACCGCCAGAAGATGCGGCGTAACTCCATAATAGGATGCGGCGCATGTCCTCTTGTATCTTGGATCGTATCTGGTGAAATATTGATAGTGATGCGGCGCATGTCATAAGTGAGATGCGGCGCATCTGGAGCAGAATAGTCTTGATCTTGTACATTTCGGTAGACTCTTAACTTCTTGCATGTTTTGCTCCATAATTAGTCCAAAATCGCCAAGTTTCACCAAATGCTTATTTTCAACTGAGAATTACAAAAGTAAACGATTAAGTATCAATCCTCATACATAATATAATAAAACAAGTCAAATTAATAGGATAAATGATAGTAATAATATGTACTTATTTGAGTTCATCAAATATCCCCCCACTTGAACTTTACTTGTCCCCAAGTAAACCTTAGAATTAATCTTATGAAAATGTATCCTAAAAGATATTAGGATTTATTTTTATATTTAAGCATGTATTCGTTTTTGTCATAATCACACAACTAAACACTTAACGAATTAGAAGTAAAATAAAATATTTTGATAAAAGCAAATCTAATCGTTTAACTGTCCAGTCGCGACGAATATTCTATCATAAGCTTGGCAAGTATACACATCTCCTCCACTAAAGCCAAGGAATAACAAGTCTAAAGCGGTAAAATGGGTTTTTAGGCTTAAGGGTTAATTATTCTTAATCACTATTGATCTCAAATTCCAGAAAAGGCGACAAAATCACAAATACATGATCGAATCCACGAACACGATACTTGCAATTGCTCAAATCCTTAACTCGAATAGGCTAAAGATAGGTCCAAACTTCACCAATAGTAATATATCAAAAAGGGCGACAAAATCATAAATACATAGCCGAGTCCACGACTACGATACTTAAGATTGCTCAAATCCCTAATCTCAATAAATCAAAGGTTTGGTTGGATAAAGAATAATAAAGGGCATGGATAATATTTGGGATATAAATTGGTGTAAAATGAAAAATAAACAAAACAAATAAATTAAAATCCTAAGTGTGGTTAATCACTATCCTAACCATCCCATGAATAAGACTCATATCATTGAATAACTCACGCTTTAACACTTGAAACACACGCTTTAGGTAGACACGAATTATACTCAACAAGATCTTAATCAAAGAATAAACCTTAGTTGACGTTCCCATAACTGCCAACTCCCATTCAATCCATAGATATAATATACAACAATTAGTGGTGATATCGACCACTTACATAACTTTACATCGTTGGTTTAAATCAAACATCCAACTTTCTTCTTTTTTCTTTTCTTTTCTCATTTTTTCGATTTTTTTTTTTTTTTTTTTTTTTTTTTTTTTTTTTTTTTTTAAACATAAACATAGATGTGTAAAATTTCACCACATCACTATAACAATAAATCTGGATAATTTTTCCATACTTTTCATGACTTCAGAAATAACGGTAATAGTGAAAGTAGTAAACACACGAAAAATAAACTCAAAGATATACAATATTTACTTTCACTCCAATTGCATTGTGCAATTTCCCGACCTAACCATAGATAATGAATTACGCACGCGAACACAGGTAGTGTAAGGAAACACACTTTGCCTATAGCAATTAACCAACCACGGATTCTAATCTACAGGGTAGGCTAAGGTTTAAGGTGTAACGAAACATTTTAACAAAGGTGTAAGAAACGAAAGGAATGGCTCTGAGTGTTTTTCTAGGGATATCTTACTCTAAAAATGAGAGTAACAAAAGGGTTATACGGGGGTTAACTAACCAGTGTAGTTAGCTAATATCACATAACATATAAGGCTATTTGGGTGTAATCCTAGAAATTTACCAATTTAGACAAGTCATTCCAATTATATAAATAATACTTATTATGGTGGTCTCGAATAATATACAAGCCAAGTTCTAAAGTTTACAAGTTACCGGCACACTCATAGATTTGTGAATTTTGAAAAATCACAATTTTGAAAATAACGTCATGTGTGCAGCTATGCAACTTAGACTTTAAACAAAAACATGCTAAAAATTTTAAAGTTTTGATATATTAAGCACATTTTAAGCATATTTTGAAAAGTTTAGGACAAGTAAATGTTAAGTGTTCTAATTCTCCAATCCCCCCACTTAAGTTAAGCAACGTCCTCGTTGTTTGTATGAAAGGTTAAAAACTGGAAAATAAAAGAATTAGAACAGAAAAACTCCCCTGAGATTTGCTCGGTATGATCCTCCATTAGTATTAGAGCAAAAATCATCTTTCTTGTGGATTAGGACGTTTAAGCTTCATATTCGATGGATCCACAGGAAATGCAGGAATCTATAATACCACCAAGGCTTTAAAACACACCTAAGGTAAGAAAGGTTGAAACTTGCATAACACATTAGTAGTTAGGTAAAAATAAAACATAAAAATTAAAAATGAAAATCATCAGGTCAGTCGATGCGCCGTATCTTATGGAAGAAGATACGCCGTATCGAGCCTGGAATAAATACGGATCAGAAAAAAAGATGCGCCGCATCCTTAACCAGGGATGCGCCGCATTAAAATAAACTGATAAAAAGTTTTAAATTCGAAAAGTAAAAATGCAGAAAAGTAAAGATATGACCATTGCAGGAGATGCGTCGCATCTCAGGATTGAGATGCGCCGTATCCTCTGCGGCCTGACTGACTCGACACAAAAACAGAATAATAAAAAGATAAATCCGGGTTGTCTCCCGGTAAGCACTTGTCTTTATTCCAGAGTCTTCAAGTTAGACTCACGTTCAGCTCATTATTCCATTACTTCAGGTTCAAACTCCACCACCTCGTTCTCATTATCTTCAATTTTATTATCAAAGTATTTCTTCACACGTTGCCCGTTTACTTTGAATATATAACCATTTTTATCGCATATTTCAATAGTTCCATAAGGATACACTTTCTTGACAACGAATGGACCCGTCCATCTTGATTTAAGTTTACCAGGATACATCTTCAATCTGGAATTAAATAGTAGCACTTTCTCTCCAATAGTAAACGTTTTATCCCCACGTAACCTCGAGTCATGCCATCTTTTAGTTCTTTCTTTGTAGATCTTAGTATTTTTGTAGGCCTCATCTCTTAGTTCATAGAGTTCATTAAGTTCCATGAAACGGTTCTTCGTTGCAGCTTCCATATCCATATTACAATTCGTCAAAGCCCAATATGCACTTTGTTCAATTTCGACCGGTAGGTGGCATGCTTTTCCGTATACAAGACGAAATGGAGTGCATCCCGTTGGTGTCTTATAGGCTGTACGGAATGCCCATAAAGCATCATTTAACTTGTCAGACCACCCTTTCGGATTATATCCAGTCGTTTTTTCAAGAATTCGCTTAATAGCCCTGTTGGTTACTTCAGTTTGCCCATTGGATTGAGGATGGTATGCGGTGGAAACCCTATGATATACTCCATATTTTTGCAAGGCTCTTCCCAGATGATGATTACAAAAGTGTGTTCCCCTATCACTAATCAATGCTTTAGGAATTCCAAACCTAGAGAACAAACTTTGCAAAAATTTGAGTACTACCTTGCGGTCGTTTGTTGGCAATGCTTGCGCTTCGACCTATTTTGATACGTAATCAACAGCAACCAAAATATATTTATTACCTCTAGATTCAGGAAACGGTCCCATGAAGTCCAATCCCCATATGTCGAAAACTTCACACACATGGATATAATTTTGTGGCATTTCGTTTCTTGACGTTATATTCCCGGATCGTTGACACGCATCACATCCTTTTATATAATCTTTTGCATCATCCAACATAGTGGGCCAATAAAATCCCGCATCAAGGATCTTTCTCCTTGTGACGACTGCACCGTGATGTCCCCCCGTTGGCCCTGAATGGCAATGTGCCAATATTGCTGGGATGTCATCACCATCTACGCATCTTCGTAAAATATTGTCAGGACATAATTTAAAGGCATAAGGTTCATCCCAAATATACTCGCTAGCGCGAGTTAGAAACCTTCTTTTCTCGTCGGATGTTAGCCCTTTTGGAATTTCATTTGCAACAATAAAGTTTATGTAGTCGGCATACCATGGTCCATTATTATTGCTCTTAATTCCTACCATCATAAGGTGTTCATCAGGAAAGTCATCAGCTATTTCCCTTTCGTCAAGCACCTCCATATTAGGGTTTTCAAGTCTAGATAAGTGGTCAGCAGCTAGATTCTCGGCACCCTTTTTATCTTTAATTTCAATATCGAATCCTTGGAGCAATAAAACCCACCTAATAAGCCTTGGCTTGGCATCCTGTTTATTGAAAAAATACTTCAAAGCAGAATGGTCAGTGTAAACCATAGTTTTTGACAATATAAGATACGATCTAAATTTATCGAATGTAAAAACTACTGCTAAAAGTTCTTTTTCCGTGGTGGTGTAGTGTTCTTGGGCATTATTCAATGTTTTGCTAGCATAATAAATTGGCTTAAATTTCTTATCTATCTTTTGACCAAGTACAGCTCCAACAGCATAATCACTAGCATCACACATTAGTTCAAAAGGCAAATTCCAATCCGGCGAAATTATAATAGGTGCGGAAGTTAGTTTTTCTTTAAGTATATTAAATGCCTTTTTGCAATCTTCAGAAAAATCAAACTTCGCATCTTTTAGCAATAATTGGGTCATAGGACTAGATATCATTGAAAAATCCTTTATGAACCTACGATAAAATCCAGCATGCCCTAAAAAACTTCTAACACCTTTTACATTAGTTGGGTAAGGTAGTTTAGCAATTACATCAATTTTAGCTTTATCGACTTCTATACCTTTCCCAGAAATCTTATGTCCTAACACAATTCCCTCTCTAACCATAAAGTGACATTTTTCCCATTTAAGAACAAGGTTAGTTTCTTCACACCTAGCAAGCATTTTATCAAGTTTAAATAGACAATCACTAAATGAGTTACCGAACACCGAGAAGTCGTCCATGAAGACTTCCATAAAGTCTTCTACCATATCATGAAAGATAGCCGTTATACAACGTTGGAAAGTAGCAGGGGCATTGCATAGTCCGAACGGCATTCTCCTATAGGCGAAGGTTCCATAAGGGCAGGTGAAAGTCGTCTTCTCTTGATCTTCAGGGGCAATTGGTATTTGGAAGAAACCTGAAAAACCATCTAAAAAACAATAATAATCATGACCTGATAATCTTTCTAACATTTGATCAATAAATGGAAGAGGGAAGTGATCTTTTCGCGTTGCATCATTGAGTTTGTGATAGTCGATGCAAACTCTCCATCCAGTAACGGTTCTTGAAGGGATTAGCTCATTGTCGTCATTGAGTACTACCGTCATTCCTCCCTTTTTTGGTACGACGTGGATAGGACTTACCCATGAGCTGTCGGAAATTGGGTAGATAAGTCCGGAGTCAAGAAATTTCACAATTTCATTTTTCACCACATCTTGGACTTTTGGATTCAAACGCCTTTGAGGTTGGATAGTTGGCTTGAATTCATCCTCCATAAGGATTTTATGCGTACAAAATGACGGGCTAATTCCCTTAATATCAGACATACTCCACGCTAATGCTCCTTTTCGTTTATACAGTACCTGCAAAAGTGATTCCTTTTCTTTTGGCGTTAAATCAGATGCAATAATAACGGGCGAATTAGTGTTCCCATTTAAATAGGCATACTCCAAAGAAGAAGGGAGATCCTTAAGCACAGGTTTAACATTATCAATTTCAGTAGCACTAGCGGAATAAACTTGTTCTCTTACTATATTGCTGCTGTCATTAGATAGATGCGCCGCATCGATATTTTCGATGCGCCGTATCGCGTTACATACAGCAGAGTCAGCAGCTAAATTATAATCAATAGTATTCTCATCAACTTGATCTTCTATAGCAATTGTGTTTTCTAAATTTTTAAGCAGAAAAGAATCAAGCAAATTACTTTTTAACAATTTCTGAGTAAATTGATTAATCGTGTCATCAGAAACATCGATATTATAGCATTCATCGTCATCGGATTTATCTTTACTCATAGATTGTTCCATGTTAAACTCAACCTCATCTTTTCCTATGGTAAAAGTTATCTTTTTATTAAAAACATCAATTATGGCCCTAGCAGTGGCTAAAAATGGTCGTCCTAATATTATAGGAGTTCTAGAATTTTCAGGCATATCGAGGATAACAAAGTCGATAGGTAATTCAAATTTATCAACTTTTATTAATATATTTTCAGCTATTCCTAATGGGTATTGTATGGACCTATCAGCTAGTTCTAAGCACATCCTAGTAGGTTTTGGTTCACCAAGACCTAATTTATCATACATAGAAGAGGGCATAAGACTTATACTAGCTCCTAGGTCGGCTAAAGCATTTTCAATATGCAAATTTTTAATTTGACAAGGAATAGTGAAACTCCCTGGATCTTTTTCTTTAGACGGAAGTTTGTTGAGCAATGCAGCCGAGCTTCTTTTCCCCATTGTTATGGTGCAAGCCTTTTCAAGTTTAGACTTGTTAGTAAGCAAACTCTTCAGGTATTTAGCATATTTTGGCATTTGCACTAGGGCTTCCATAAATGGTATGCTTAGCTGCAGCTGCTTGAGATTTTCCAGGAATTTCTTTTGATAGGAATCTTCTTTCTCTTTCCTTACCCTATGTGGGAAAGGTAGTGTTGATCGTTTAGGCTCAACAGAAGGTTCTTTTCTGATTACAGGTTCCGGATCAGTCTCTTTTGGTTGCTCTTGCTCAGGTGATAAAGATTCAGGGGAAATCTTGTTTGTACCGTCATCCTCGGGTGTCTCTCCGATCTGAAAGGTCGACTTTCCGCCTCTAGTTGTAATCCCTTTCAAGTCTTTCTTTACCAAAAGAACTCTGTTAAGCACCGTTGACAATTGGTGCACTTCAATTGCCAATCCATAAATCATGTTGTTTTGTTCCTTTAGTAAAAGCTCATGACTGCCTTTGAATTCATTAATAAAGTTTCTTGCTTCATGATGTTCTTTTTCATTGGCTTGAGCGATTTGTAGTGCGAACTCTTCCATGGTAAGATTTCTTTGGGGTCTTCCGAACAAGTTGGGGAAAATATCGAACATTGTTCCTGAAAATTAAAGAGAGGTAGATTTCAAAGTAAAAGTTTCCAGGTATAAAGGTCAGAGTATTTTCCGCTCGGAGATAAGAAAAATAAAAGTAGCTGATATTTGCAGATGATGCGCCGTATCCAAAAAGATGGATACGCCGTATCTTATAATCGTTAAAATTAAATCAGACTTTATTCAGAAAATAGATACGCCGCTTAGAAATCTGAATGCGCCGTATCAATTTTAATAATCAAAAATCGATATTTATAAAAATTAAATGCGTCGTATTAACAAATGTTAATGCGCCGTATTTTCGTTACGTTTCAAAATACGAGATTTTTGATTCAGAAGATGCGCCGTATCGATAAAAATCGATACGCCGTATCTGTTTAATAATTCGAAAACTGTTTTTAATTAAAATAATAGATACGCCGTATCTGCTAAAGCAGATGCGTCGTATGGCGTTAACGTTTAGAAATTTTTTTTATCAAAAACAGATACGCCGTATCTTGGGGAAAAGATGCGTCGTATCGCTTTATCGCTTAGAAAAAAATTTCTTATTAAAAACAGATACGCCGTATCTTGGGGAAAAGATGCGTCGTATCGAATTAATTAAACGCGTTGTATTTTATAAAAAATTGAACGCAATACGCCGTATCTGAGAAATCAGATGCGCCGTATCGTTCGATTTAGCTCAGTACAACGATAGCAGAAAACAAAAAAATACGAAAAATTAAAACAAATAAAAACACACGAAAATAAACACAAACAAAAGCAAACAAATAACACACAAAAACAGAAAATATGCAAAATAGTACAATGAATGCAAATTAATCTAATACACAACAAAATTAGCGGTTAGAAAAAAAAATTAAAAACCTAATTAAAATACTAATCAAATTAGCAGATAATAACAATTCACTCCCCGGCAGAGGCGCCAAAAACTTGATGCGTAGCGTGTGTCGTTGCGGTTTAGCAGTTTTAATGCCTACTCAAGTTTTAAATTTATATTTAGCCGACTTATCAATAACACACACACTTAACGAGCAGTGTACCCGGTCAGTATGAATATAATGGTAAGTAGAGTGTCGATCACTAAGAGTGGAACGTAATATCTAGTTATTCTAATCAGTATTTTAATATATTAAGTTAGCTATACAACCTATTCTAACGCAAGGGGGGTTTAGCCTGAGAGACTGGCACGATTTTGTTGCAATTAAATAATAAACTAAACCAATAGGCACGAATCAGCAAGTAGCACACACGTACACAGATAAATACTCGAGACAATAAGAGGGCTGTCCTTATGATAAGTAGTTTGTCACTTGTTTTATTGCTAGTGTTATATGAAGTGTATAGTTCGATGCAACGCACCGAGATTAAGTCCTTTCTCGTTTGTTCTAATCTTATCGGCGAGTAAACCCTTAATGATTACTTATGACTATCCCGTTTATCTTTCTCCTACTTTTCTACAGACCATAAAATGCATAGGCGATCTAATAAACAGGCGAGGGCAGAGGCATGGCGACCCAATCAACGCTCAGCTAGACACAGAGGTTATCAATGCACTAATAAAAGTCACCAATGACATCAACATATAAACTTTAATTAATGAGAAAGCAGTTTTAAGGGAGTGCAATCTTTCCGTTGTCACATTACACAAGCCACCAATCTTGATGAATTAAAGTTTACTAACACAATAAAACAAAACTACTTAATGAATTAAATACATGCAGCACCTTCTTACAGCTCTTGTATCTTTGATTTGGGTGTGTCTTGTGCTGCTGCCTTGACTGAATTCGTCCTAGGTTTCTGGTCTTCGGTCTTCGGATATAATATGTGTCACCCGAAATTCGTCTGGTCTTGGGGTATTTATAGTTTCTGTCTGAGGGTAAGATGCGGCGCATCTAGTAAGTAGATGCGGCGCATTTACTTAACTTCGCGTGGGGTCCAAGATTATAATATTCAGGAATATTCGTACACCGCCAGAAGATGCGGTGTAACTCCATAATAGGATGCGGCGCATGTCCTCTTGTATCTTGGATCGTATCTGGTGAAATATTGATAGTGATGCGGCGCATGTCATAAGTGAGATGCGGCGCATCTGGAGCAGAATAGTCTTGATCTTGTACATTTCGGTAGACTCTTAACTTCTTGCATGTTTTGCTCCATAATTAGTCCAAAATCGCCAAGTTTCACCAAATGCTTGTTTTCAACTGAGAATTACAAAAGTAAACGATTAAGTATCAATCCTCATACATAATATAATAAAACAAGTCAAATTAATAGGATAAATGATAGTAATAATATGTACTTATTTGAGTTCATCAATTGGCACACTAAGATAGAGATTACTAGTCCGGGTGGACGCCATTTCACTCGTGAGTTCAAAACAAAGGAAACTGATAGAGTTCTTTCGGGGAAATTTCATTCGGAGGATATTCTAAGGTTTGGGAGTTATTTTGATTAAAGGAAGCATGTGATGTGGAAGAATAAAGAAGCTTATTACTAAGCTTTTGCTCATTTTGTCCCTTATGAGTTTTATCTTGTTTACTTATCGTTTATTGATCTTATTATGTTTTGCTCTTGTTTGTTAAGTTGAGTATGTTTTAGCTTTTAAGCTTTATAAGTTATGATTAATAAGAAATATTTAAGTTTGAGTTAGTTGTTTTAATTTATGTAGTTGTTTAAATTTAAGTTCAATGGAATGTTGGAAATGTTTTGAGTTGTGGTGATGTTTGGAAATGATTAAGTAATGAAAGAACGTTTTTGTTGAAACGGGTTTTGTACTCAAAAATTTTGCAAACCAACGGTTGAGAACCGAACCCACGGTTGAAGTACCCAACCTACAGTTGAGCCTTTATTTTGTGCAAAAGAAACAAAGGAAAGAAAGAAAAAAGAAGAAAAAAAACACCACAATCCACCACCATTCTCATCATTCCAAGATTGAAGTTTAAGTATCAAATTAAGTTTCTAGCAATCCTATGGCATCAAAAAGGGTAAGTAATACCATCTAATTACTTTGCATTGTTCTTAATTCGAATTTGATTTTTAGGGTTCTTAATTGGGCGAATTTGATAGAGTTTGAATTAAGTGAAATTACTTGATGGGTTTACTAGAGGATTGTTGTAAGGATTGATTGGAAGTAGAATTAGATGAAATGGTTAAGTATTGAAAGAGAATTTGATGTTCTAAGATCTAGGGTTTATGTATGTCGAAAATTTGAGGATTTTTAATCAAAATTGATTGGGTTTATTGTGGTATATGATTAAGAATTAGTGTTTGTATGCTATATGATTGATTATATGGACCACTACTTTGTTTGAATTGATTTTGATTATTAGATTCTTGAGGTTAAGAAGTGAAGAAGATAGAGGAATAAGCACTTAGAATAAGCACTAATAAGCAAATGGAAGAAGGAGTAAAATGTTGATAAGTTGCAAATTAAATTTATAATAATAATAATAATAAAAAAAAAAAAAAAAAAAAAAAACTGCTGCTGCAAACCGCCTGTCGAAAGTTCCAACCGCCAGTCGAGGAACCCAGAAAAACATGGCAAACCGCCGGTCCAAGGGTGAACCTTGGCGGTTTGACTCTCGGTAAAAAATCCTCAAAGGCAAATCGCCGGTCCAAGGGTGAACCTTGGCGGTTTGACTCTCGGTAAAAAATCCTCAAAGGCAAACCGCCGGTCCAAGGGTAAACCTTGGCGGTTCAAGTCTTGGAAAAACTAAGTTAAAAGGCCAAACCGCCGGTTCCAGGGTGAACCGCGGCGGTTCAACCCACGTTAAAAAAAATTATTTTGTTTTGCTTATTTATCTTACATTCTAACCTTTAGTTCCAATATTTCTCGTGTGCTTGTTTTGTTTGTTTTGTAGAAATGTGTTCGTCAAGATGAGGAAAACCCCTTGGTTGCTTTGTACATGCGACACATTCGTCAAGCGAGGGATGTTAACCTTATGCCGGTAACAAGTGAACATTTGAGGTGGAGCAAATTAAGTAAAGAAGCAAAAGCTTGTTACAATAGCAGGTTAGCAAAGTTGCAAAGAAAAGAAATTGTGGTACCAAAGCTAGTAAGTTGGAGTTTAATGAAAGAATATAACCTTAATAAGACTCTTGAGAAGTTATGGGAGGTTAATACGGAATCTGAAAACGGAGTTTTTGAAGATTTTAGTTTGGAATACGCAATTCGGGTCAAGGAAAAGCAAATTTATAGAGAATGGTGTCTAGAGTTATTTTCCACCATCTATTTCAACCAAGAGGTTAGTGACATTATGGAGGAGAAATGAATTTGGTTTAGGTTGTGTGGGAAGGAGCATGCACTAACTTTGCCGAAATTTGGGCAATTACTGGGATTGTATGTTGAGAATGACCTTACCCATGAAGAGTTTGAAGACCACCTTTCTAAGTTGGAAAAAGAACCACCGAAGTATGTTGGTAGGAAGATATGGAATGAGATAGGAGATCCCAACAGTAGGAGATTTAAAGAAACAGAGATACATTCACCGATGGCTCGGCTTTTACACAAAGTGATTGTGAACTCATTTGTGCACAGAGGACATAGTCAAGACAAAGTCCATGGACCGGACTTGTGGATAATTGAGATGATTATGGATCCAAATAGGAAGATGAATGTGTTATGGACTTTGGCAGTTTATTTGTCAAAGAGAGCAACTATCATTTCTGAGCATGGTTTTATAAATGGGGGCCATTATGTGACGAAGATTGGAAAGAGTTTGGGATATGATACATCTGATGAGATGAAGAAGATAACGGTGATTAAGGAGTGTGAAAAGCTGGATAAAAAGAATTTGAAAGATTTGTTTGATGATGATAGAATGTGTTTGGTTGATCAAATTGAGAACTTGATTCGTAACCCACCACCACCACAACAACCTCAACAACAAAATATCGGAGAATCTTCGAGGTTGAATTCGAGTTGGGGTGAGTGGCATGCAAATTTGCCACAAGTGGAGAGAAGAGATGTTTGGAGAGACATGACGATGTTGAGGATTGGACACCAAATGGACTATTGTGCACCAATTCTCACTTATCTTGGACAGCATAGTGAACCACCTTATTCTTTCCCAATGGCGTATGCACCGACTAGTGTTCCACCTTACCCATACCCATATACACCTTATCCATCGGAGCATGTACCTTATCCTACATCTAGCGGATATCAAGGAAATGATGGGTACAATGTCAACCAGGAGGGTTTTGCGGGGTATTATTCTACTAATGCAGGAACACAAGGTTATGAAGCAGGAACATCATCGGGTGGAGTTGGATTTGGAACGTTGGTTGACTATACAGGTGACGATATGGAAGATGAATGATTATAATTATCACTCGAGATTATCTGATGTGATGAACAATTTATCTATTTCATTCGTACTTTATTATTATTATGTTATGTAGGATTATAATTGTTCTTATGTTTTAGAACTATGTCTATTCTTATGTTTTAGGATTTTAAGGTATTTTGGTTATTAGTATTTTTGCATATTGTTTTTTGTGTTTTTGTGTTTGTTTAATTTTCAGGTTTGAGATACCATGAAATCGTTGCTCGTTCATATGGTTGGTATATTTTGGAGCTTGGAGTTCCCAACTCATGCGTTTAACACCAAATATGGATCTCGCATGATTTCTCGGTGATATCATTTACTATTCTATTTTCCCTATTTCCTTTACTTTGAAGTTATTTTTTTTCACATTGAGGACAATGTAAAACTTAAGTGTGGGGGAGGGAAGTAAATAGTGAAAATGATTCAATTTATTATTTTTTTTATTATTATTTTGGAATTTGTTTTATTGCCCTTAAGGAAGTAGTTGTTTTTACACATAAAAGAATATATATAATTGAAACAACTTGAAATTTTCCAATAGCATAAAATGGCAATTTGAAATTTTTAACGAATCTCGGTTAAGTGAAACGATCTGTTCTTAGGATTGATAACATTACTTGTGCATTTTTAGCCTATTCTACCAAATATGTGAGGATTTGAGCCTATCATTCGAAGCATATATTTTCTATGCTTAAATTCTATTTTCTTGCTAAGAGTGTGCCAGTGATTGATTTGATTCTAGAACTTGTGCTTGTCATACATTACGAATTCCAAAGTAAGGTCACATTCGTGTGATATAAATGAATTTAAGTGATAAGAGGCAACTTAGGATTAAACCAAATGGCCTTCCATTTTCATTTATTGATATATTAGCTAGCCGAATTGGTTAGTTAACCACCTTTTATGGACCCATTTGTTAGTGCTCATTTTTAGCACTAGATACCCTTAGAACACCCTTCGAGCCTATCTTTTCATTTTTGTTAGATCCAGAAAAAAAAATACAAAAAGATTTTGCGCCTTTAAACTTTAGCCTAACCTTTTTAGTCAAGTCAAATCGATGAATTACTTGTTGTTGGTGGCTTGAAGAAGTTTTTGATGATTATGAGCTTACACTTTGTATTTCGGATATACCTTTCTGGCGAAGACGAAGGTAGCTACTTCTTATTTGTATCTTTTTGAGGTATATGCTCATCCAAAGTGTGGGAGAAGATGTGATGTAAAAAAAAAAAAAAAAAAAAAAAAAAAAAAAAAAAAAAAAAAAAAAAAAAAAAGGAAAAAGAGATATAAAATAGCCAATGTGCTATAATTATGAAAATGAAGTACTTTTGAAGATTAGCCAATGTGCTAAGACTTGATATGTATGGTGATCGATGAATGAAATAAAGGAGGAAGGAAAGATTTGTTATGAGGCTATAATCATGTGGGGATACATGGTTTGATTATTTTTGCAGCAAGTAATTTTGGTATTCGACTTGATTTTTGTATATTATTATATCCACTAAAATAATCTCATGTCTTATCCTAACCCTTTTTGCATTGTGAAGATATCGATTGTATGAATATTGTAGTGACCATCCGGTTTTTGAATAGTTGGAAAACGTCGCTAGCGAGCTAGAGCGTGTTTTGGTGACCATCCGTTATGTAAGTAACGTTGTTAGCGAACCAAGGTACAAACTAGTGACCATCCGTTATTCAACTAGTCAAGAATTCGTTGTTAGCGATCTATTATATTTGTACAATAGTTATTTGAGCATAAGTTGATATTAACCCTTAGCCTAACATTTCAACCCGAATAAAAGTCCTCTTTGATAAATTAATTTATTTCTTGCATGATTTGGATTAGTTTTGATACTCGTACAAGCCTATGGTATGAAATGAAATCACGACTGAGCAATTGAGTGAAATATACCCCCTACAAAAGAAATGAGTGTGAGTGAATAAAATTATTCTTTTCTTTTCGTGAGGAGCTTAGTTGTGTTATCTAGCTTGATCGAGTATGTCGTTTAAATTTCACATATTAAAAGTAAAAATCACTTTTTGACCTTTTGCCTTGGTAATAAGAAAGATTAGTGAAGTTTTTAGAGAATCATGATTTTTGGCAATTGGAAATCAATTTTTCAAAAGATTACTTTGCTTGAGGGCAAGCAAAACTTAAGTGTGGGAGATTTGATAACGCTCATTTTGTACATGTTTTTATCGCGTTATTTTTATGTTTTTGCATATTATTTAGTTATGTTTATGATCATTTTACGCTTAAAAGTTGTTAAAGATGTGTTCAAGTCTAGGTACAAGGAAATATCAAGAAAGACGAAGAAAAGCTACAAAATCAAGTAAATATTGATGAAAAGCTCGTCAACAAAGATATTGATTCATAGTATGATTATTTCCGTTGTACATGAGAAGGATGAAAAGATGAAGTCAAGATTGAGTGCTAAAAAGTGTGTTAAAAGTTGGAGTTATATGCTAGCTTAAAGTTGAAATTTATGTGCAAGAATCGGTCTCAACCCAAGGTTCACAAATCCCAACCTAAGGTTGAAGCTGAGATTCAAACCCAAGGTTCAAGAAACTCAACCTTAGGTTCAGCAGACATTCCAAACCGCAGGTCCATAGTCCAAACCGAAGGTTGAGAAAATTCTGAGATGAAGAGTTGCATTAACTCTAAGTTTTAACTACCATTATGACTAGAGTCCGATCATTACCCTCTCTTTTATGGATATTCAAGGCTTAATTCAGTTTTTAGGGGAGAATTCAAGTATAAATAAACCCCTAATGCCCCATGATACAACACAACACTTACAATCAAGCCTTACACCATAAGGACTTGATCACATTACTTACTAAACCCAAAAGAGCTTAATAATCTCTGCCATTCTCAAGAAAGATTCCAAGTAGAAACAAAGGAAGAGTTGGATATACTTGTTAGAAGAGGTGGAAGATTCCCTTGTTTAATTGGAGGCCCTAAGGAGTGCTATAACTCTTTTATTACTCATTGTAATCTTACTTTTGGGTAATTTTCTTTATTTTAAATAATCATGTTAAACCATTTGATGTTGAATGCAATGATATGTTTTATGATGATGCTTGTTATGGAATAATTTGTGATGCTTGTTTGGGAATGAGGTGACTTTCGTATGAATGTTGGATGTTTAGTCGGTTAGAAAAAGTGATTATTTTCATGAGTTTGTTTAAATATAATTCGTGTTCTAAAACTTGTTGGTTAAACATTATTGGATTTAAGGGTTGAAAAGATTTCTAATATTGTTTGATTCTAAGAAGTTGGTGTACAAATGGATTGGTATTTGATAAGTGACGAATATTAAGTATGCAAGTTTTAAATGAACTCGGAAATATTTAATCACGAGATTGGGTTGAAAAGACTCGTAAGAACTAATTTAACTAATCATCTTTTTCATACATTTGATCACAAAAAGAGAGCTAGCGTAATGGGATGAGAGTAGGCCGAAAGGACTCACCCGTGAAACTAGTAGAAACATGGATTTTCTTGATATGACCCATTGACTAGAAGTCCTTGTGAAAATTGACATGTGCCTTCTAAGTTTCACCCAAACATGTTCAACATTCTATCACGATTAGTCATGGTTCCTAAACAAGTATTTGTTTGTTTGATTGATTTGATTTGAAACCATTGTTTGCTTAATTACTTTTAAGTGCTTTGGAGCGTAACAATCTTAAGTACTATTTTTATTGCTATTATCTACATTGCTTAAACCAAAACGAGTAGTCTCTTGGGACGATCCTTATTTACCACCAACCATACTACAATCGAACGAAATTGGGATATAATATATACACCTCTAGAGAACGCACATCATTCGCCTGCGGTTTTGGCTTTTGTATCCTACCTCCTTGTATAGCTAATACCTGAGGAGTAGGTGCCTTCGTTGGTAAACCTTTCTCATAGTCCACAAGCATTGCAAGAAACTCTGTGACTGTCTTCCCCACGCAATGCATGTTATAGTTTCGAACAAAACCAGAGAATTCCTTATTCAAGGATCTGTTGATTAAGTTCACACATACATTTTTTGGGTAGATGTAGTTGATCTGATGTAGTTGGTCCATGTAGCTCTTCATTTCCAACACATGATCACTAACAGGTTTACCTTCACCCTGCTTGCAGCTATGTAATGCATCGATCAAATCATACAATTCAACTGCAGGTGGTTTCTCATAAGTCTTTTGGAGTTCTTGAAGCATATCATAAGGAAAATGGTGCTCAAACTGCTTTTGCAATTTGGGAGCCATACTTCCAAGCATCAAGCACGCAACCTCATTGTGCTTTTTATACTCCTGTTTCCAGGCAGCTCTGACATCCTCGGATTCAGTAGCATCTGGTTCAGCAGGGCAAGGCTTATTCAAGTATTCCAGCTTATCGGACACTCTCAAGACTATCCAGTCATTGAAATTCGGGCCAGTCAATTTTTCCCGTTCAAAATGATTTTTGAACGCGGAACTTAGTACAACATTATCGGGTTGAGCCATTTCTACAGAAAAAGTTCAAATATTAGTATTTTTGATAATACAACTTTTCAAGAAAATAAAATACCCAAGGAAATATTCATATAACCATTGAATTTTCTTGAAAAACTAGGATCCAAATTTACATAATTTCACTACATCAGTTGATCTGCTAGTAATGAAAGTATAAAATATGGTAATCTGTCGAACAATAATTGGCAAACAATTTCTAATTCCTAGATCATTATGGGATTTACATTTGCCAAATTCAATTTGCAAAGTAAGCATGTTTCATCCCATCTCATACCTTAAGTTTCTAGGTCTCACTAACAACTAAACTAAGTTGTCTAATTTAGAAACTGCAAATTCTCCATTTATGGTCTCACGCATTAACGGAAATTTACCTTGTCATTAAAATCTAGGTAAGGTCTCACTTAGGCTAAATAATAACTTCAAGTGTTTCTTATAATTAGATGACATGAACTTAAATTTTAGGGTACTAATTTTGATGTGTCAATCAAAATATGTACGAAGAAGCATGCACACATCTTCGTATCATAAATTTTTCAAAACCTTTTTTTTATTTACCAATTTAAGCTAAGATTAAATCAACAAAGTTTTAATTGAGGTATTGGGTTCACCAATCAAAGAATTACCTACAATTATCGCCCACTATATCCTACTACTGCATGAGTCAAAAGACCCAAGTTATTCAGATAATTACCACAAAGTGGCACGTGGAATTGAGGTCAATTCACCCTTAAGATATTTTTTACATAAAAATAGTCGTACTTGGTAGCTCCAATTTGACGCACAAAGGAGCGGAGAGACAAACGTCAGCACAAGTGCCAATTAAAAACGCGTCTCTTTTGGTTTGACAATTTAATGTCAATCCTCCTTAAACCCCTCTAATAGTTTGTCAAAACTGGGTGAGCCGTTCTTACTATTGGTACAAAAACTTATCACTCAATTAAAAGTTTATGACTTTAAGTCTTAAAAACATGTTATAAATTATAACCTTGCTAGTCTCGCCTGGGAGCAAATTACCGTGCGAAGCGAACCACTATCGGCACATAAGACTTTGCAAGATTCATAATTTATCACATCAAGTTTCACCATTTTTTAGTCCATTTATTTTCTATTCAAAAAATTACCCTTTTTTGCTTACAACGTGTCATACAATTAAACAAAAAACAAGTAATAATAAAAATAAACAACTAAATAACGCACATAACTTAACAATTAATTTATGTAAACAAATAGCCACATGCAAACTTTATTTGATAAAACCTATTAATAATCATTCTATGTTTAATTATGCATATACTTAACTAAGACTGTCACTTACAAAGGTAAGTGAGTCACATGCATCGACGTATCGATTGCGTTAGTCATAGAAAATATATACCATATTGCACATAATAGATTCATTAATATTTAATTAAGGTCTTCCCCAATTTTAGATCTATCAAAAATTACATCTGATAAAACAACTTAACAATTAATCAATCATAATCCATGACAAACATGCATGTTTCATCATAGATTAACACAAGTCACAAGATACGTAACCAAACACATAAGCATGTTACAATTAGGGTTTCAAAAGAACAAAACAAATTTTATTTTTTTTATAAAATTAAGGCATCGCCCCCCCCCCCCCCCCCAAAAAAAATTAGGGTTTTGATTTTTAAACCCTAAAAATCGACTAACATACAAACACAATCCAAGATTCATTTTTTATGTGTTTCGGTAATTAATTACATGTTAACCTGGATCTGATACGACAGTTGAAATTTTAATAACATGACTACTTCATAAATTAAACACATAACATCAAAGAGAACATGCGGAAGCTAAGGATCAATAACACATAATTAGTTAACTAAATAATAAAGTAAACGTACCTTTGATTCTAGCTAAACAAGAATCAACTTCAAGTATTCTTCAATCAAGATCAAGAACCCTAATTAGGGTTTATAAGTGGATTAACGAATTACCCCTTACCGTTTTCTAATTCAATCCAAGATATTAACTATAGTGAGTTAATACCACGTTCTTGTACACACGTACTATAATGAATTAATGTTTATGCTAGTAACAAAACCACAAACGATTTTTTGCTCAACAAAAAAATCGATCAATCCCTTTTGAAGGGTTTGGTCGATCGGTTTTGATCAACGAAAAGAGAAGAGAAAACAATTATGTTTATTGTGTGTACAACTGATGCAAAACAATGACCCTTGATTTTGTATTTATACTAATTGTATCTTGGAGAACTAGTTAGACAAGGATTGGGTTACCCCAACCCAAACCACGACCGGCCATAGCCCAAGGGGGGCTTCCGGATCCTTCTCGACTTCCAATTTACAGCCTATTCCTTATCTTTAATATTTAATGGTAGTTAGTCAATTGTCATTAACTACTAACGCCCGTTAGTCGTTATTTGTGTTTTAATAATTAAATATATAACGTTTTATATATGAATTATTATCCAATAATTCTTCATAATTAAAGTGTGCAATCCCGTGGTCTCGAGTTCGATTCTAGACATACACATATTTAAATTTGTCCACAAAACTAACAATATATACTTCCTTCCCCAAGCCGCCTTGTCGTGTTAATGAATTTGGTATGAAGTTCCATGGTCCACTTGATGTGATTTCTCTTCATAATGTCATAAACATCATTATCCTCAGAGGATTAATAACTTGTGATATCATCCTTCCTTGGGGAGCCTCTTTCCTTCCTTTTACTCCAACAACTTCTACTCTCATGTAAATTAGTTTGAACTTGTGTGGCAAAATTATGAGACGTAGTCTTGTTTTCACATTTTTCATGCTTAAGCATTTCTTTGATGACATGTTGATGTATAACCATTATTACATCGACGGTAATCAGGACAAGAAAAGCTCCACTCTTCCAAGCTTCAACTAGGAAGTCATCATCATCTTCCTCAGACATCACTTGAATATAGATCAAGTTAGGCATTACACGAATATGTTTTTTGAAGGGAAAATTATAAAAATAGACCGTCGCCCAGTTGATAATTCACTATTTGGACCTTCAGTTTTGTTTATTCAAAAATAGACCGGGTGACTTGGCAACCCACCCATGTATCTGACAAGTGTCCCAAGTACATGCTAAGTGGCGGTTTATGGTTGGTGGTTGTACAAGTTGCCCGGTTGCCTCGTTCAATTTTTGAATAAAGTCAAAGGTGGTCTAAAAAGTGATTAAACACTTTTGCGACCGATCTATTTTTTTCAATTTCCCTTTTTTTAAAAGCACAACGGCATCAAAAGTTGAAGTATAAATTTCAGAGCAGTGCTACTAAAAACTCACCCATCGATAGTAATTCCTAGATATTTGTTGATCTTAGAAATGTATGAATATCTACGTTAGTACTCTCCCTATCTACGAGAAAAGAGGTCATATTCATTCTTCTTCTCAGACAGCAATTTTAAAGCCGCACAAGCGTCGTGAATGCAAGTAACTAACAACAGCAACATAAGAAAGGATATGACAATAGATATTACATATTTTGATTCATATTTTAATTTTTTTACAAATATAACAATCAGTTATGAGTTGCAACATGAAAACAATAGATATACTCATTGTCTTTTATTTCTTTCTACCATCAACCTTGAAAATCGAGGGCACGTGTAAATTGAGCCTATTACCAATAAAAATCAAAATTTTGTTTTCAATTTAGTCAAAATTGATAATTTTAATTTTTGTCTGGGAAACATAAGTAGAATTTTTTTTGTTACTGTAACGTTATGTTCCTATAGATCAATGAGATCTACAATTAAGTCCAAACTTTTGAAAAAGAATTGATCTTTTATAGAGTTATGTGTAAAACTATATATTATGTTTCATAATCTTTGATAAGTTTCAAAATTGAACAGACTCCCCTTAACTAGAAAGTTTTCTAAATATTGAAAATGAAGCATGATTTTAAACTACTTTTAATACCAAAACCCGTGCCATCCTGTGATTTTCATGGGTTCATACGAGCAACCTCTTGTATTAGTTTTTAAGAAATAAAAACAGAGCTGTTCGCATGAATTTATAATGCATATGTATTCATTGTCTTCCTATTTGGAGATTATGTCAGGATAACTCAATTTACAACCGACACACAAATACAACATATACGCACATGTTTACAAATATCAAAATAGAAGCATGTGACAATCGGTAACTTTTGGGATATATTTTTAGTATTTGAGTACTGTTTTGATTTTGTTTTGGGAATTTAGTTGGAATATTGGATATATTATTGGAGTTATTGCTATGTGATAAGTGAATTTTTCCCCATAGGCCTAGAACTTAGCACGAAGCAATTCGGCACGGATAGTAACTAAATAATACGTCAATAATTAGCCTTAACGTTTTGGAACAAATATATACGTATTTATAGTCATTTTTATTGGAAAAATGATTTTAAAAATATTGGCGTAAGTTAGAAAGACTCGGGAAAAATGTTTCGTCACTTAAACAAGCCTCGTAAACTAATAACGAAAAGATTAGCAAAATGGCACATAAGGCCCCTCACCTTATTTACGTGTTCGGTCCTTGTGGTTTGCAGGGTTGGCTACTTTGGCACAAGTGGAGTATAAAAACTCACTTATAGCCATTCTAGGGTTTCATCTCCCTCCTCCCAAAACCCCAGCCACACTACACCCTAGCACCGCCACCTCCGGCCACCATCGAAGAGCCACCACCGCCTCCTTATCACTCCAATTCCACCATCAAACACCACTACACACACCTCTTATCTACTCGTTTGTGAACCAAACGCGAGCTCACGCGCCACCACCTCCTCATTCTCTTTTTCCTTTCGTCGAGTATATCGAAGGTAAAGATAGATCGAGTGTAAAAAAGTGGTAAAAACACCGAAACACCCCCCGTGGTGAATCGGTGTAGGTTAAAACGAAAAGAAAATTATTTTTATAATAAAAATGTGTGTAAAAATAGTTTAGTATCATCATTTGTGTTGTGTTTCTCGTTGTGGGTTTGATGAGAGTTTAAGCTCATGGTCGTGGGTTGTTCAAGCTTTTCGAAGCTTGTTTTGAGCTTATTCCGATTATTGTTAGTCTCCTTTTACTTTTGGATCCGGCTTGGGCCAAAACCCAACTAGGGTTTAGTTTGATTTTTGGTTTTGGATTGATTTTGGTCTTGGATTTGGTTTAGGGCTGTGACCCATTGAGGTCCGTTTGGTTTACTTGTGTCGACAACGGTTCGAAGCTGAGACCCTCATGGTCTCGGCATGGTAAGTATAATATTGACCTTGTTGTTGTATTCTTGTCGAGAATGTTTGGGACTCGAGTTGGATCGAATTAGTCATTATCGAGCCGTAGGTTTAGTATCCTTATGGGAAATGTGATTGATATTGAACTTGGATGAATAATTATGGTTGTTTGAGCGACGTCGGGTTGCCACCGAGACTTTGTAGCCTCGGCGTGGCCTCGACAAGCCGAAATAACAGTTTAGATTGTTATTTGGGCTTATGGATTATTAAGGTTGACTTGTTGATCCGAGAATGTTAAAACCCAGAACGTGTAATGACTTGAGACTAATATGGTTTAGAAATGAAAATGACAAAATAAAAATGAACCACTAACAATAAGAACTTAAAAATGGAAAATATTAAGTAACAAAATTTCTGTTGTTATTTAATATTTAGAATTTAAAAAGGAAAATTATTAAACGGAATAAAAATAGAAATAAGTACGACTTATTAAGCGTTCTGAGGGCATGTCTATCGAGCGATACCACTTATGGAAATTTTGGGATTTATTATGGAATAATTGTTCAAGTTACGGATTGGTTGACGTTAATATATGATCGGTGTCTTTTACATACACCTCATAGCATGTTAATTACGCATTATTGCATTGTTATTCGTTGTTATACATGTACTTTGAGGGTGTTTTGTGATTATGTAGGCTATGCGCACAAAGGAGGTAAAGTTGCAATATTACAAGCCTAAAATAAAGACATAAGAGATTTGGGCATTATCGCATTGTTTTGTTGGACCAAGAGTTTGATAAAAGGCAAGAAAGAAAGCCCAATATTAATATTTGGGTTCGGATGGTTTTGACGAGAAGGAACAAAGAAAAGAAGGGTTCATCCCTTGTTATATATAGGCTCGGCAACAGAAAACAAAGGGACCCATTCCATTTGTTATTATATTTCAGCCGCCATTCTTTTTTCAATCATTCGTGAGACCCATCCCATTTTTAATACTTTTGGCAATATATCATTCACAAAAAAAAAAAGTCAGCCGCACTTTGTGATTTCAAAGGAAAACACAGGCCATTATATTCCACATATATTTATTACTCGGCGAGCGTGCAGGGATATAAGGGATTTAATTCCCTGTTTGTTATTACCGTGTGTAGTAATATGCTAAGTAGAATAAAGATGATGTCTACGATTGTGATGCGCAGCTAAACCTTTTGTAATCTCTCCCGGTAAAAGATATATTTGGTTTGATCATGTTTACGGATTTTATTTTGTTTGTCAAATATTAATTCATATGATTTTAATGCATATCATTTGTTTGATTTTAATGTTTTAGTATAATTATTTGATTGAACTATTGCAAGACATATTATTGCGAGTCAACGATTGTGCCGAGCCTAATTAGTATAGGGGTTAAGACGGTCGTATGGTAAACATAATTTGTACCCATAATTGTTCATTTGAGTAATTATAAAATTAATTGATAAGATTATTATAAGACATGTTATTGCTAGTCAATGAGTCGTGCTGAGTCTAACTAGTTTAGGGATTAAGATGATTCATGTGGTGAATATAACTTGTGCCCAAAATTGTCCTTTTCAATTAATACAAACTATGTCTATGTGGTTTGAAGGCAAACATTAGTAACAATCCATAACTTAGTCATATCAATATATCTGGAGCCGGGAGTGATTTCTTTTTACTCAACTGTTTACGAATCTTATTTTTATTTGCTTCTTTAATTTTTATTTGTTTATTTACTTTTTATTGCTTATTCGCTTTCTAGTTAATTAGTAGTTTTATTATTAAGTTTTAAACAAACCAAAACTTTCATTGATCAATGATCACCCCAAAACTTAAATTAAAACCACATACTCTTCGTGGATACGATATCCGCTTGCCCTATCTAGCATAAGGTAATTACGTTTATTTTTTATCGGTACAATGACATCGGTCAAATTTTGGCGCCGCTGCCAGGGAGTGAGTGCGCTTTTAGTTTAAGTTTTTGTTAATAGTTTTAAAAATCAAAAATACAAAAAGATTTTCTTTTCCTCTTGTTTTGTTTGCTTGTTTTGTTTTGTTGGTTGTGAGTGTGCAGGTTATTGTATGCGCTCGCGTAGATCGGGACGTACATCACCGTTAGTTTACGATCCCGAGATTTCTAGGTAATCTCGCATGGTCAGTTTCATCATTTGTTTAACCTAGAGCTTTTATGGATTCATGATGGACTTGTGGGAATCCATTTCATTCTTATGAAAATTGTCCGGAGGAGAAAGAAAGTAGGAAGGAGCGAGTACTTGAGACCTATGACTATCAATCTCAAAATGATGATTATGAGCATAATACATATCATGCTAATTACAATATTGAGATGGAAGATTACAAGAGGTATCGAGAGGAATATGGTTGTCAATATTATCATCCTTCATATGAGAGCTCTGGTTTCTTCGATCAACCATAGAGACCGACTCAACAATATGATCATCAAGGCCAAGGACAAGGTGATAACCATCTCTCGTATCTTGACCAAAAATTGGATAAGCTCATTTCAATGATAGAATCCAACAGAGAGGCAAATCAAAGATACGCTAGTATTGCAGCTCTTGAGACACATGTGGATCCGTTGGCAGATCAATTTAATAGGCAAGAAACATATGAATCTCAAGGCGTCACCATGTTTGATTTTGATGATGAAGATGAAGATGAAGATGAAGAAGATGGATATAATATTGATGTTAATAAGAATTCATTTGATGACCTCATTTTACCGGTAAAAGATCACCGTGAAGAATTGGTTCCTCCTAAAGTTAGGGAGGGAGTTGTGGAGACTAATACCACACCTTATCTCCCAACTTTAAATGAACCAACACTTTCATTAATTGGTGATACAAAATCAAAAGAAGATGAGGACTTGTTCGTTCCTTCACTATATGAAGATGAGTGTTCAAATTCATTGAAAGAACAACAATATCGCAATGAGGAAGAAGTCGAGGGCCCCTGTATCGACCCAAACCCACCACATGTGCCTCAAGTATTAATCAAGAAATTTGGTATGGGTGACTCAACTTATACAAAGGCGAAAGCACAAGCAAGGTTGTTACTAATAGAAAATCATTATGTTGTTGAGCGGTGTAATAAGAACTATAACAGGGCACTCCTTCATATTATTCTTGAGCAAGTTCATAGGAAAGCACGAGTAGGAGTTCGTAAATTGAGAGAACCCCTGCGCAAAGAAGAGAAGAAGTTTCATGGAGTGCCAAATTGTGGTAAGTTGATTAAGGATGCAAGCAAGAAGTCCCGTGTGAAACAGGTTCGTAGTGCATCAAGCCGAAGAAAAAGGAAAATACGAGTATGGGTTTGAAAGCATAAACACTTCTCCTGCATAAGGGAAACTAATATTCATAAAGTGTTTGAAAAGAGGGATATGGCATGGACCCGTAAAGTTTCATTGCGTCTAGGGAACTCGTTTGGTAAATGTTCCATCATACCACCGTGAAACTAATATTAGATATTGTCGGGCTGACGACGGTAAACTTAGCGCTTCGCGGGAGGCAACCCGTGGGTTGTAGTGTGTGTGCATGTTCTTTTTAATTTATGTTTCTTTTTATTTTCTTATTTTTGTGTGTGTTAAAAACTTTGTGGGTGTGTTCACTACAAACCCTCACGAGACTAAACTCGTCCACCCGGGCTACCGAGTGGTTTAAAGGCTTGTTGCATACGCTAAATGCAACCGTGATTCCTATGAAAGTCAGTTAGGTTTTTGTGTTGTGTGAGTTTGTCAAAGTGATTTTTAACCAAAATTTCAACTTAAAGTTTTTGCATTAGGGACAATGCATTGCTTTAAGTTGGGGAGGGGGTGTCACATGTGTTACATATTTTTGTGTGAAATTGTGGTTAAAAATGGGTAAAAATGTGATTTTTGGAAAAATTAAAAAAAAATATTGAAAAAAAAAATTGAAATCACATTACAAGAGTTTTGTGCTAATTGGATGTGGAAGTTTCTTCTACATATATTTGTTGAGTATTTGCAGATTGTGAAGATTAGCTTGTCGATGACTTATTGGAGCAAACTAGAAGATCCGGCCATGATTATAAAGTGCACCCGATTCCATTGTCTAATTTGGTTATAAAATTAATTTGATGGTTTGCATGTAGTTAGGCATATGTATAATTAGTAGATGATCAAACCATACCCGATTGAATTTCCCTACTTACTTTTGCTTAGAACGGGAAGGAAGTTAAAATAATATAATATGAAATATAATAATGTAATAGTTGGGTTAGGACACTTAAATTGATCTTATCCGGCTAGTCACCCGCGCACGGTGGCCATAGAAAAAAGTTGGAGAACTGTCATAATTATTGGTGGTAGTCATATGCTGGGCTTGCCTATCTGATTCGTCACCCGCGCAAGGTGATATTTTAGTTGTTAGCACGAGTCAGACACCAATTCTTATGATGGATAGCATTGCACTTAGCTGAGACAATTTTATGTGAAATAACCCAATCCTTGTATTGTTGTTAATGAAATTAGGAAGGTTAGTTTAAGTTAGTGCATTAATTAATTAGACTATGTGGTAGATAACTCCATCATATGATATACCAATAGGCACGAAGCATAGCTGTTCCCATTTAATTAAATGGACTAAATTAACCGGTTCCCGTGTGCCAATGTGTCCTAGTATACACCTATAGGATAGATATTCATACATCCGAATGATTGGTCTTTATATCAACCTTAAAAGGAGTGTATTAAGCATTCGGGATGACTTGTATAAGAAACGGTCCTAGATGGCTAAAAAATGAGCTTATGTATTTTATGAGCAAAAATGCTTGAAATATGAAGTAAAATTCATGTATAAAAAGTGAGCAAAAAGTGAAAATATGTAATCTGGTGTATGATGGCTTATGTGCTCTCAAAAGTTTGCTCCTATGGTATAAAAACTCCGGTATTATAAAAGGTATGAGGTATTCTCACCTCTTGTTTTGGATCTATGTTTAGATTGATTATAGGGGTGTACTAAGTATGTTGGGCACATGGTTAATTATATGAAACATAAAGTAAATGGAACCAATGGAATGGTTATGTTATGTGTTTAAGAAGGATAAAAATATTGGTAATCATTTTGGATTCGTGGTCATACAGGATGGTTATTAGTGTACTAAGTTGAATTTGATCTTTTTTATGGAATTTCAATGGTATGATTAAAAATTATGTAATTAACATGCTAAGATATAGTAGATTTCTTCCTCGGGACGAGTAAGGGTTAAGTTGGGGAGGTTTGATCGGTGTATTTTACATACACCTCATAGCATGTTAATTACGCATTATTGCATTGTTATTCGTTGTTATACATGTACTTTGAGGGTGTTTTGTGATTACGTAGGCTATGCGCACAAAGGATGTAAAGTTGCAATATTACATGCCTAAAATAAAGACATAAGAGATTTGGGCATTATCGCATTGTTTTGTTGGGCCAAGAGTTTGATAAAAGGGAAGAAAGAAAGCCCAATATTAATATTTGGGTTCGGATGGTTTTGACGAGAAGGAACAATGAAAAGAAGGGTTCATCCCTTGTTATATATAGGCTCGGCAACAGAAAACAAAAGGACCCATTCCATTTGTTAATATATTTCAGCCGCCATTCTTTTTTCAACCATTCGTGAGACCCATCCCATTTTTAATACTTTCGGCAATATATCATTCACAAAAAAAAAGTCAGCCGCACTTTGTGATTTCAAAGGAAAACACGGGCCATTATATTCCACATATATTTATTACTCGGCGAGCGTGCAGGGATATAAGGGATTTAATTCCCTGTTTGTTATTACCGTACATAGTAATATGCTAAGTAGAATAAAGTTGATGTCAACGATTGTGATGCGCGGCTAAACCTTTTTGTAATCTCTCCCGGTAAAAGATATATTTGGTTTGATCATGTTTACGGATTTTATTTTGTTTGTCAAATATTAATTCTTATGATTTTACTGCATATCATTTGTTTCATTTTAATGTTTTAGTATAATTATTTGATTGAACTATTGCAAGACATTTTATTGCGAGTCAACGATTGTGCCGAGCCTAATTAGTATAGAGGTTAAGACGGTCATATGGTAAACATAATTTGTACCCATAATTGTTCATTTGAGTAATTATAAAATTAATTGATATGATTATTATAAGACATGTTATTGCTAGTCAATGAGTCGTGCTGAGTCTAACTAGTTTAGGGATTAAGATGATTCATGTGGTGAATATAACTTGTACCCAAAATTGTCCTTTTCAATTAATACAAACTATGTCTATGTGGTTTGAAGACAAACATTAGTAACAATCCATAACATAGTCATATCAATATATCTGGAGCCGGGAGGGATTGCTTTTTACTCAACTGTTTATGAATCTTATTTTTATTTGCTTCTTTAATTTTTATTTGTTTATTTACTTTTTATTGCTTATTCGCTTTCTAGTTAATTAGTAGTTTTATTATTAAGTTTTAAACAAACCAAAACTTTTATTGATCAGTGATCACCCCCAAACTGAAATTAAAACCACATACTCCTCGTGGATACGATACTCGCTTCCCCTATCTAGCATAAGGTAATTAGGTTTATTTTTTATCGGTACAATGACATCGGTCAATATACCAGCCCGACATGGCTAACGAAGTTATTGGTTTGACAAATTCAATAAGGGCCCGATAAACTGTTGGGAATTAAATGTTCTAAAGATTAGTATTGGAAATTAAACGTTCACAAGGTTAGTTCTACTCAAGGAAATACACTAAGTGCTATTCTACTACTAGTGCATTTCATTCTACTACTAGTGTTAGAGATTCTGCTGCCGCAAGCATTCTACTGCTAGTGCATCAGATGCTGCTGTTAAAGAGATAAGTGTCGCGTATTCTACTGCTGGATGGATAAGTATACAAAGATATTTTGTGTATAAAAGTCAAAGATATAAGGTAGATAATATCTTTGATAGATGTTCAGTCAACAAGTTGTGTACACAGATACAAGTTGTATCTTAAGGACTGACACACTCAAAGCAAGCAAGTAGTTCGACAAGACTTATCATTTATTGTAAAAGATCTCCTTTGTTGTATAAAAGGGAAGATCTTATCTTAGTTACAAGTGTGTTGAAAATAGACTAACCAAGTGCAAAATTTGTAACTAGTCGAATACTAAGAAAACATACATTGAGTTGTTCATAACAGAAAAATAGTTTTCTTTGTAATAGAGATTCAAGGTTTTGTAACCCTAGTGATAGTGAAGATCACTCGTATTATTCTCAATAATATTGAATCGTTTGGTGTTAACATTCATTGTTCATTATCAAATTCAACAACCACCACTGTTCCATTTCCAATAATCAATAACCTTCTAAGTGTGGTTAAGTAGATTCCGCATACTTAATCATATTCACTCAAAGTATCACATACACTCGTTATAAAGGACTAACATCCTATTAAGTGTATCGAATCCTCTCAATTGGTATCAGAGCAAGGCTGATATCTTTGATTTAGAAGAAGAAGAACAAGAAATGGACGTCGAATCTATTCTGACGAATGTTGCTACAAAATTACCAATGCTCAAACAGAATGAGTTTGAGATGTGGAGGCTGAGGATAGAGCAATATTTCCAAGTGCAAGATTATGCACTTTTGGAAATTATTGAAGATGGAAACTCCTTCAAACCTACTATAAAACCCTCATTTTTCATTTCGTTAAAATCCATAAATTACCCTCTATTTTGAAATTTTATTTTAAGAACACATAAATTGTAATAAAAGAATTTAAAGAACTCCATAACCTAAATTAATTAAACAATTATAATAACCTAAGATGTGAATTCTAAAATCAGTAACTAATTTAAAACTTGAATGCGAGGGTAACTTAAATAACTATAAGTTATAATTTGAGGAACGACATAAGGCTAAAATCTAAGACCTATGCTATATAAAAGTCAATATTTACATGTTAGCCTAAGTTATATATGATCACACATTTAATATGACCACACTAGGACTGAAAAATATATATATAATGTACACAATTTGTATGCCTATATGAAGTCTAGATACATGATAATTTTAAAAAGGAATTGATCATCTCCTGATCCCTATTTACTTGGTCAACAATACAGCAAATATTCTCCCTTATCATCTCATATAATACGACTAACATGCACATCAAATTCACATTCAAACCCTAAAACAAAAAGTGACGGCTGTATATTTTAGAACCCTCATTGTTACTTACTTCTTCAACTATATTACACAATTCAACCTCACTCATAAAACCCAAATAAAACACACCAGTCGACAGCATAGCTTGATCTCATTCGAAGGTACAAAAAGTGGTACGACAAGGGTGGTTCGTGAAGGTGTAATGAAAGTGGTGGATCGTGATGTATCCTGGGTTCGAGGGCGAGTGGTATAGCAGCCACGGTGTTTAGATCGTGGCATCCTTGAACCTTGGTGTGTCGAGATTCGTAGCCGTGTTCATGTTGATCCCTCCTTGTTTCGACCTAAGAAGGTATGTGTGATGCCCTCTTGTTTTTTTTTTACTCAAACACACACGACCTATATGAGACTTAAAAACATCTAAATCTAATCTAATATGCTCGTTAATTACCAGTACACGAATGTAATATATGTCACATGAAATAATAAAACTTATACGCCAACATATAAGCATATTTCATGTCGCGTTGGGAGGATTGGTTTGGGATCATTTGTATCAGTTTGATTCTACCCATATAGTACCTTAAATAAGCCTAACAATATAATATATATGATCATGTAATGAGTCGTACAAATATGAAAACCCTAGGCGTATACTTTTGTTGCATCGGGGGTATGTTTGGCTGTGTTCGACCATGCTTGTGCATGTTGACATTGGGTGTGTCGATTTGAGTCTAAAACACATGTATATACTTGGTTGCAAATCAGAAAATGAAGGGAATAAAGTGGGCTATGTATGCGTGTCTCGCGATATCGTGTTCTCTCGTTAACTTTTGAGTCTTGTTTTTTTTTTGTCGATCTATCTAAAGGTTTTATGAACCAAAGCTGTCTCGTTAATACGTGTTCTGGTCTCGCTAGGGTGGTAATACGAGAGGGTGTAGAGTTTTGTTCATGACTTCATGCGTATGCAGATTTATACCTGGTAGTGGGTATGTGTTGTCATCAAGTTATAGAAAGTAAGAGTTGTGCAGATAAATCAGGTACTAAGTCATATTATGTGAATGAGTTTCTTACTTTCATGCGTCTGGAGTTGAGTGGGATATTTCCTTGGTATGCATGCATGGGCATTTCTCTTCTTTTTTATTCGAGTCTATATAAATAAAGAGTAACTCGGTTTGTTTTGTACAACAAATGGTTTGGTAATGTAATAAGAGTAATAGTAATATAATAAGAGTAGTGTCACTAGGCATATAGCAGGGTATGGTCACATTTTCTTCTTTCTTTTAGTCATTCATTCGAATTATCTAATCAAAGGACAGTGGCTGTGGGGAAATAGAGTAGGCGCATGAAACATTGTAGCCTTTCCACCATTTTCATATTTCACACCATACTTTGTTGTTTAGGCGCATTAAGACCCTAAATTTACTTACATTATAAATAAATCCTAATTCGAGTATATTGTGATTTTAACAAATTAAATGTTACTAAATGGTAACATTAACGATAAATGACTAATATTACTAATTAAGGAAACTTTCTAAAAGTGGAAACTTGCTAATTTTGGAAACCTGCTATAAATGGAAAGTTACAAAAAAATGGAAAGCCAACTAAAATGAGAAATCTGATTTGAATAAGTTATTAATAATAAGCTGATCATTAATTCGTGTAGATTCACCGAAGGAGGAGTGATTTCTTATCCTTATGTCATGTTTCGTTGGCGGTTAAGGTACAGATACTCTGCCCTTGTTTTAGTAAGGGTTCTTATATTCTTATACATTGATTTTGAGATATGATTCAGTTAAGATTTTCCAAGCCATTGCTATATTTCCTTTTAAATGAACCTTTGGTATTACTTTTGATATGACTTTGAGATGCACCTTTTGATATATAACCTTGAGCTATGATTTTGAGACATGACTCTTAGTTTGATACCCGAGCCATTTTTGTACTTTCCTAGCCAGGAAGGTAACCTGGCCATGTCTGTGATGCACCACTGGCATGACTCCTGTGTGGGGGAGTGATTTCTCACACCGTCCCTTTTATATTATATGCCGGCTATTGACTTTGAGATTGACTTTGAGTTTGGGGGGCGTATGGATTGCAATCCTAGGCTTGTTTGTGAATTTGAGTATGACTTTGAGTATGACTTTGAGGTGACTGGTGCTGTGTGCAATACACGCCTTTCACATTTCTGGGAGCTGATCACTCCACTATTATGATACATGAGGACACCCCTCATATTATCTGGTTGCCTGAGAGGTATCCCCTCTGATTGTGAGACTATGACTTTGAGATGATGACATTGAGATTTGACTTTGAGTTTTGGGCTCGTGGTAGATGACTATCCTACTCTTCTCTTATTATCCAGTTACTTCTTTTATACCTTATGATATTCCCATTGCCCATATTATATTTTTGTTTCGTTATTCTTTGCTTTGTATATGTATCTGTTCACTGAGCTTTTTAAGCTCAGCCGCACATTTTCTTTTCGTGTGCGGCAGGTAATAAGCAGGACGACGGGTTGGGTATGAGTGAAGAGACTTTTGGACTTAGAAGACCTTGATAGTGTTCTGAAGTAGAGACCATTAGAAGGAGTTGCTTTTGCAGACTTAGTGTTTAGTTTGTTTCCGTTGTAACCATGTAAATTTCAGAATTTCATTTGTAACCTTTGAGAATTTCTGTATTATTTGAAATGTATGCTTTGTTTTGATCTGATGTGAAACCATGAGTGTGACATCTTTACCCTTATTGGGTTGGGGTGTTACAATTATGGTATCAGAGCCAGGTTGCGATTTCGTAATACATTTACCCTTGACCTGTGTAAGTTAGGACCACTAAGCTTTCCCTGTAGGCACTCGTAAGTCAACCTTGAAGATTGCTTTAGGATTTCCCATAGGAACCTAAGTTTGGACCGGTGAGGAATGGGTAGACTATAAGGCATTTGTTTAAGCATCATTGCTTCCGTATCACTCTGATTCGTGCCTTGCTTTTGGTTGGATCTTGTTGATACCACTTCTGGAAAGTGAAAACTTATGCTTTGCACCACCTAAGTTTGGAACCTGATTAAATCTTGAAGGCATTGAGAATTTCATAATAATGACCTGACACTATTTGATCCTTATCTTCAAATCCCTTTTGTAAATCCTTTTGATAATGACCCGCATTTCACTCTGATTCTTTTGTTAATCACTTTGACGCCTCTTCAGGCATTCCGAGAACCTCTATGGCGATGACGTACTGGATATGTTTTGCTATTTGATAAGTATCTATGAAGTTTCCGACACTATTGATTTCGTTTTACCTATCGCTGTCCTTATGAGAAGTCTTGTGGTGTGTAACCATGAGTATAAGAATGTTTTCTTCCTCACTTCTAAGGATATAGCTTTGATTTGCGAACCGTTTTTCGTTGAATAGTTAACTTCGATTTTATTCTGACAAGGAAATTGTGGAATGATCAGTCAAATATTGACAACTACCCTTCTATGTCTCACCTTTAACGTTTGCAACAATTTTGAACTCCCTACTACGATTTATGATTGTTAAATCCTTTGCCATCACTATTACTCTGGAGACTCGTGTGTTACGTTTGCGGTTATAAAGTTATCTTAGAAACCATTTCGTACACCAATAAATGAACCTCATCGTAGAAGCCTTTTGGCACCTTGAGTTTTCTGAACATGAACCTTGTATTGAATGTTATTTGGCACCCTGAACTTCTTGAACATAATTCCTGTTGGACCGTCAAGTTTTTCCACCAGAGTATGAAGTAAGATTTGACATGATACCGAGAGATTCTAGTCACTAAAAGAAGATGTCTTTCAGATCATACTAATTGACTGGAGCAACCGGGAAGAGCAGCAACCGATGACCAGGAAGTGAGTTTACTTAAGTGTATCTTCTGGGCATGTTTTAGTTTTGTTCGCGATAAAGATGAGTGATGACTAGAGATATGTATGGGAGCTGAACCGTATTGCTGTAGGAGCCAATATTCCTCCACCCTGGAACGATTATGTGTTTTGTTTAAATTCAGAGCGCAAAGTTTCCTTTCTGATGAATTGATACTATTCTTGAAATCGCCTTCCGTATTCGTAAACGACTGCCATGACGGTTAATGATGCTAATAGTATTAACTAAAGCTCTGACGATCTTGGTGAATTTGATAGATGATATTTCTCATGAGTACTGGGCATATGGTCATTGTATGACTTAATGGTACATTCGGAGACGAGGAAGAACATGAAAAATCATTTTGCACCTTGTTAGAGATTTGAAGATCATTTGTGTATTCTGAGAGATTGATGTTGGTTGAGACAACGGTGTTCCTTGCCTGACCTGGAGTTGACGACAACGGAGACTACCCCGAAGAGTGGAGACATTCCTTACAAGACAGAAGTGTTGGCGATGCAGAAGAAGAAATTCTAGTCAAGATGGCGAACCTGGAGCTGATGAAGACATGCAGTCCCACTTCCCTATTCATCTTAGTTGTACTGAGATGAATTGAGAGCGGAAGCAGACTGGATGATGAAGAGATTTAAAGATCGTGCCAGAAATCCACATTACTCCATCACATTCCAAGAAGAACTGCAGGAGGCTCGACGAACCAGACACAAGTTCCCGATCTTGGTTTCACTTCCCGGCTGATGGACAGACGAAGACAGATTAACCGGAATTGAGGAGATTGGATGTGATGAACGAACGAAAATTTGAAACAGACCCTTTATGCTTGGAAGAATTGATTCTATGAAGGCCGAAGTTCTGACGGCTAACTTTCATTTCCGTTGACCCTCTTAAGTTTCGTTATATCATAATAAGAACCTCTTAAGATTTAAGCTCCCTTGAAGCATTTCAGTTCGTATTTATCTTTTTGTATGTTCGGTGATGGCTTTGTTTTGGGAGGATTTGGCGAATTGTGGAAGATATGATGCTCGTGACGGCGTACCTCACTTCTGCTAAGCAATCTGGGATTTTGATACTCTTACGAATAGTTTTGTTTTTCCTCTTGACTATGGCATTTGATTTTGTTGACCTATGAGACTGTAGAAGTACTAGGTGGATTAAGATAGGTGGTTTTGATTACGATTTGAGATAAAGTATGACCATCATGAGGGCATATTTATATGATGCCAGTATTATGACGTCTGGCCAACGTGATAATACTTACATCATATCACGTGCACTTGTTGTGGGCATAGGATATCTTGGGATGTACCTAAGAAATTTAGAATTTGAATCTCCGTTGGATTATCCGCGATTTAGTGAGATTTTAGATTCATCCTATATATGCGTATACTCTACCTTATTTCGTTAAATATCTGGATGAGTTTTGGACTCTCGTTTTGCATTTTGTTGACCTCAGTTATAAATCTTGAACTCCCTTTAGAACTCCCTACTGTTGACACAGTTAATTCGATTTGAAATCTTGTTCGTATTTCATATGAGCTATCTGAAGATTCACCTATCGTCCATTTGATATTGCATGGACCATTTGTTCTGAATCAACCTGATTTTGTCTCCTTCTGAGAAAATTGAACCCACCTCGTTTTGATTTGAGTCATGAGAAACTATTTGGTCTGAAGACCTTTTTGGAAGGACCGCCCCGGACGTGAGAATATTTGTGACGATCTTTTGCGACTTGCTACGACTTCGTTAGCCTTGCGACTTCAATTTTCGAGGACGAAAATTTTCTTTTAGAGGGGAAGAGTTGTAAAACCCTCATTTTTCATTTCGTTAAAATCCATAAATTACCCTCTATTTTGAAATTTTATTTTAAGAACACATAAATTGTAATAAAAGAATTTAAAGAACTCCATAACCTAAATTAATTAAACAATTATAATAACCTAAGATGTGAATTCTAAAATCAGTAACTAATTTAAAACTTGAATGCGAGGGTAACTTAAATAACTATAAGTTATAATTTGAGGAACGACATAAGGCTAAAATCTAAGACCTATGCTATATAAAAGTCAATATTTACATGTTAGCCTAAGTTATATATGATCACACGTTTAATATGACCACACTAGGACTGAAAAATATATATATAATGTACACAATTTGTATGCCTATATGAAGTCTAGATACATGATAATTTTAAAAAGAATTGATCATCTCCTGATCCCTATTTACTTGGTCAACAATACAGCAAATATTCTCCCTTATCATCTCATATAATACGAGTAACATGCACATCAAATTCACATTCAAACCCTAAAACAAAAAGTGACGGCTGTATATTTTAGAACCCTCATTGTTACTTACTTCTTCAACTATATTACACAATTCAACCTCACTCATAAAACCCAAATAAAACAAACCAGTCGACTGCCTAGCTTGATCTCATTCGAAGGTACAAAAAGTGGTACGACAAGGGTGGTTCGTGAAGGTGTAATGAAAGTGGTGGATCGTGATGTATCCTGGGTTCGAGGGCGAGTGGTATAGCAGCCACGGTGTTTAGATCGTGGCATCCTTGAACCTTGGTGTGTCGAGATTCGTAGCCGTGTTCATGTTGATCCCTCTTTGTTTCGACCTAAGAAGGTATGTGTGATGCCCTCTTGTTTTTTTTTTTACTCAAACACACACGACCTATATGAGACTTAAAAACATCTAAATCTAATCTAATATGCTCGTTAATTACCAGTACACGAATGTAATATATGTCACACGAAATAATAAAACTTATACGCCAACATATAAGCATATTTCATGTCGCGTTGGGAGGATTGGTTTGGGATCATTTGTATCAGTTTGATTCTACCCATATAGTACCTTAAATAAGCCTAACAATATAATATATATGATCATGTAATGAGTCGTACAAATATGAAAACCATAGGCGTATACTTTTGTTGCATCAGGGGTATGTTTGGCTGTGTTCGACCATGCTTGTGCATGTTGACATTGGGTGTGTCGATTTGAGTCTAAAACACATGTATATACTTGGTTGCAAATCAGAAAATGAAGGGAATAAAGTGGGCTATGTATGCGTGTCTCGCGATATCGTGTTGTCTCGTTAACTTTTGAGTCTTGTTTTCTTTTTGTCGATCTATCTAAAGGTTTTATGAACCAAAGCTGTCTCGTTAATACGTGTTCTGGTCTCGCTAGGGTGGTAATACGAGAGGGTGTAGAGCTTTGTTCATGACTTCATGCGTATGCAGATTTATACCTGGTAGTGGGTATGTGTTGTCATCAAGTTATAGAAAGTAAGAGTTGAGCAGATAAATCAGGTACTAAGTCGTATTATGTGAATGAGTTTCTTACTTTCATGCGTCTGGAGTTGAGTGGGATATTTCCTTGGTATGCATGCATGGGCATTTCTCTTCTTTTTTATTCGAGTCTATATAAATAAAGAGTAACTCGGTTTGTTTTGTACAACAAATGGTTTGGTAATGTAATAAGAGTAATAGTAATATAATAAGAGTAGTGTCACTAGGCATATAGCAGGGTATGGTCACATTTTCTTCTTTCTTTTAGTCATTCATTCGAATTATCTAATCAAAGGACAGTGGCTGTGGGGAAATAGAGTAGGCGCATGAAACATTGTAGCCTTTCCACCATTTTCATATTTCACACCATACTTTGTTGTTTAGGCGCATTAAGACCCTAAATTTACTTACATTATAAATAAATCCTAATTCGAGTATATTGTGATTTTAACAAATTAAATGTTACTAAATGGTAACATTAACGATAAATGACTAATATTACTAATTAAGGAAACTTTCTAAAAGTGGAAACTTGCTAATTTTGGAAACCTGCTATAAATGGAAAGTTACAAAAAAATGGAAAGCCAACTAAAATGAGAAATCTGATTTGAATAAGTTATTAATAATAAGCCGATCATTAATTCGTGTAGATTCACCAAAGGAGGAGTGATTTCTTATCCTTATGTCATGTTTCATTGGCGGTTAAGGTACAGATACTCTGCCCTTGTTTCAGTAAGGGTTCTTATATTCTTATACATTGATTTTGAGATATGATTCAGTTAAGATTTTCCAAGCCATTGCTATGTTTCCTTTTAAATGAACCTTTGGTATTACTTTTGATATGACTTTGAGATGCACCTTTTGATATATGACCTTGAGCTATGATTTTGAGACATGACTCTTAGTTTGATACCCGAGCCATTTTTGTACTTTCCTAGCCAGGAAGGTAACCTGGCCATGTCTGTGATGCACCACTGGCATGACTCCTGTGTGGGGGAGTGATTTCTCACACCGTCCCTTTTATATTATCTGCCGGCTATTGACTTTGAGATTGACTTTGAGTTTGGGGGGCGTATGGATTGCAATCCTAGGCTTGTTTGTGAATTTGAGTATGACTTTGAGGTGACTGGTGCTGTGTGCAATACACGCCTTTCACATTTCTGGGAGCTGATCACTCCACTATTATGATACATGAGGACACCCCTCATATTATCTGGTTGCCTGAGAGGTATCCCCTCTGATTGTGAGACTATGACTTTGAGATGATGACATTGAGATTTGACTTTGAGTTTTGGGCTCGTGGTAGATGACTATCCTACTCTTCTCTTATTATCCAGTTACTTCTTTTATACCTTATGATATTCCCATTGCCCATATTATATTTTTGTTTCGTTATTCTTTGCTTTGTATATGTATCTGTTCACTGAGCTTTTTAAGCTCAGCCGCACATTTTCTTTTCGTGTGCGGCAGGTAATAAGCAGGACGACGGGTTGGGTATGAGTGAAGAGACTTTTGGACTTAGAAGACTTTGATAGTGTTCTGAAGTAGAGACCATTAGAAGGAGTTGCTTTTGCAGACTTAGTGTTTAGTTTGTTTCCGTTGTAACCATTTAAATTTCAGAATTTCATTTGTAACCTTTGAGAATTTCTGTATTATTTGAAATGTATGCTTTGTTTTGATCTGATGTGAAACCATGAGTGTGACATCTTTACCCTTATTGGGTTGGGGTGTTACAATTATGGTATCAGAGCCAGGTTGCGATTTCGTAATACATTTACCCTTGACCTGTGTAAGTTAGGACCACTAAGCTTTCCCTGTAGGCACTCGTAAGTCAACCTTGAAGATTGCTTTAGGATTTCCCATAGGAACCTAAGTTTGGACCGGTGAGGAATGGGTAGACTATAAGGCATTTGTTTAAGCATCATTGCTTTCGTATCACTCTGATTCGTGCCTTGCTTTTGGTTGGATCCTGTTGATACCACTTCTAGAAAGTGAAAACTTATGCTTTGCACCACCTAAGTTTGGAACCTGATTAAATCTTGAAGGCATTGAGAATTTCATAATAATGACCTGACACTATTTGATCCTTATCTTCAAATCCCTTTTGTAAATCCTTTTGATAATGACCCGCATTTCACTCTGATTCTTTTGTTAATCACTTTGACGCCTCTTCAGGCATTCCGAGAACCTCTATGGCGATGACGTACTGGATATGTTTTGCTATTTGATAAGTATCTATGAAGTTTCCGACACTATTGATTTCGTTTTACCTATCGCTGTCCTTATGAGAAGTCTTGTGGTGTGTAACCATGAGTATAAGAATGTTTTCTTCCTCACTTCTAAGGATATAGCTTTGATTTGCGAACCGTTTTTCGTTGAATAGTTAACTTCGATTTTATTCTGACAAGAAAATTGTGGAATGATCAGTCAAATATTGACAACTACCCTTCTATGTCTCACCTTTAACGTTTGCAACAATTTTGAACTCCCTACTACGATTTCTGATTGTTAAACCCTTTGCCATCACTATTACTCTGGAGACTCGTATGTTACGTTTGCGGTTATAAAGTTATCTTAGAAACCATTTCGTACACCAATAAATGAACCTCATCGTAGAAGCCTTTTGGCACCTTGAGTTTTCTGAACATGAACCTTGTATTGAATGTTATTTGGCACCCTGAACTTCTTGAATATAATTCCTGTTGGACCGTCAAGTTTTTCCACCAGAGTATGAAGTAAGATTTGACATGATACCGAGAGATTCTAGTCACTAAAAGAAGATGTCTTTCAGATCATACTAATTGACTGGAGCAACCGGGAAGAGCAGCAACCGATGACCAGGAAGTGAGTTTACTTAAGTGTATCTTCTGGGCATGTTTTAGTTTTGTTCGCGATAAAGATGAGTGATGACTAGAGATATGTATGGGAGCTGAACCGTATTGCTGTAGGAGCCAATATTCCTCCACCCTGGAACGATTATGTGTTTTGTTTAAATTCAGAGCGCAAAGTTTCCTTTCTGATGAATTGATACTATTCTTGAAATCGCCTTTCGTATTCGTAAACGACTGCCATGATGGTTAATGACGCTAATAGTATTAACTAAAGCTCTGACGATCTTGGTGAATTTGATAGATGATATTTCTCATGAGTACTGGGCATATGGTCATTGTATGACTTAATGGTACATTCGGAGACGAGGAAGAACATGAAAAATCATTTTGCACCTTGTTAGAGATTTGAAGATCATTTGTGTATTCTGAGAGATTGATGTTGGTTGAGACAACGGTGTTCCTTGCCTGACCTGGAGTTGACGACAACGGAGACTACCCGAAGAGTGGAGACATTCCTTACAAGACAGAAGTGTTGGCGATGCAGAAGAAGAAATTCTAGTCAAGATGGCGAACCTGGAGCTGATGAAGACATGCAGTCCCACTTCCCTATTCATCTTAGTTGTACTGAGATGAATTGAGAGCGGAAGCAGACTGGATGATGAAGAGATTTAAAGATCGTGCCAGAAATCCACATTACTCCATCACATTCCAAGAAGAACTGCAGGAGGCTCGACGAACCAGACACAAGTTCCCGATCTTGGTTTCACTTCCCGGCTGATGGACAGACGAAGACAGATTAACCGGACTTGAGGAGATTGGATGTGTTGAACGAACGAAAATTTGAAACAGACCCTTTATGCTTGGAAGAATTGATTCTATGAAGGCCGAAGTTCTGACGGCTAACTTTCATTTCCGTTGACCCTCTTAAGTTTCGTTATATCATAATAAGAACCTCTTAAGATTTAAGCTCCCTTGAAGCATTTCAGTTCGTATTTATCTTTTTGTATGTTCGGTGATGGCTTTGTTTTGGGAGGATTTGGCGAATTGTGGAAGATATGATGCTCGTGACGGCGTACCTCACTTCTGCTAAGCAATCTGGGATTTTGATACTCTTACGAATAGTTTTGTTTTTCCTCTTGACTATGGCATTTGATTTTGTTGACCTATGAGACTGTAGAAGTACTAGGTGGATTAAGATAGGTGGTTTTGATTACGATTTGAGATAAAGTATGACCATCATGAGGGCATATTTATATGATGCCAGTATTATGACGACTGGCCAACGTGATAATACTTACATCATATCACGTGCACTTGTTGTGGGCATAGGATATCTTGGGATGTACCTAAGAAATTTAGAATTTGAATCTCCGTTGGATTATCCGTGATTTAGTGAGATTTTAGATTCATCCTATATATGCGTATACTCTACCTTATTTCGTTAAATATCTGGATGAGTTTTGGACTCTCGTTTTGCATTTTGTTGACCTCAGTTATAAATCTTGAACTCCCTTTAGAACTCCCTACTGTTGACACAGTTAATTCGATTTGAAATCTTGTTCGTATTTCATATGAACTATCTGAAGATTCACCTATCATCCATTTGATATTGCATGGACCATTTGTTCTGAATCAACCTGATTTTGTCTCCTTCTGAGAAAATTGAACCCACCTCGTTTTGATTTGAGTCATGAGAAACTATTTGGTCTGAAGACCTTTTTGGAAGGACCGCCCCGGACGTGAGAATATTTGTGACGATCTTTTGCGACTTGCTACGACTTCGTTAGCCTTGCGACTTCAATTTTCGAGGACGAAAATTTTCTTTTAGAGGGGAAGAGTTGTAAAACTCTCATTTTTCATTTCGTTAAAATCCATAAATTACCCTCTATTTTGAAATTTTATTTTAAGAACACATAAATTGTAATAAAAGAATTTAAAGAACTCCATAACCTAAATTAATTAAACAATTATAATAACCTAAGATGTGAATTCTAAAATCAGTAACTAATTTAAAACTTGAATGCGAGGGTAACTTAAATAACTATAAGTTATAATTTGAGGAACGACATAAGGCTAAAATCTAAGACCTATGCTATATAAAAGTCAATATTTACATGTTAGCCTAAGTTATATATGATCACACGTTTAATATGACCACACTAGGACTGAAAAATATATATATAATGTACACAATTTGTATGCCTATATGAAGTCTAGATACATGATAATTTTAAAAAGAATTGATCATCTCCTGATCCCTATTTACTTGGTCAACAATACAGCAAATATTCTCCCTTATCATCTCATATAATACGACTAACATGCACATCCAATTCACATTCAAACCCTAAAACAAAAAGTGACGGCTGTATATTTTAGAACCCTCATTGTTACTTACTTCTTCAACTATATTACACAATTCAACCTCACTCATAAAACCCAAATAAAACAAACCAGTCGACTGCCTAGCTTGATCTCATTCGAAGGTACAAAAAGTGGTACGACAAGGGTGGTTCGTGAAGGTGTAATGAAAGTGGTGGATCGTGATGTATCCTGGGTTCGAGGGCGAGTGGTATAGCAGCCACGGTGTTTAGATCGTGGCATCCTTGAACCTTGGTGTGTCGAGATTCGTAGCCGTGTTCATGTTGATCCCTCTTTGTTTCGACCTAAGAAGGTATGTGTGATGCCCTCTTGTTTTTTTTTTTACTCAAACACACACGACCTATATGAGACTTAAAAACATCTAAATCTAATCTAATATGCTCGTTAATTACCAGTACACGAATGTAATATATGTCACACGAAATAATAAAACTTATACGCCAACATATAAGCATATTTCATGTCGCGTTGGGAGGATTGGTTTGGGATCATTTGTATCAGTTTGATTCTACCCATATAGTACCTTAAATAAGCCTAACAATATAATATATATGATCATGTAATGAGTCGTACAAATATGAAAACCATAGGCGTATACTTTTGTTGCATCAGGGGTATGTTTGGCTGTGTTCGACCATGCTTGTGCATGTTGACATTGGGTGTGTCGATTTGAGTCTAAAACACATGTATATACTTGGTTGCAAATCAGAAAATGAAGGGAATAAAGTGGGCTATGTATGCGTGTCTCGCGATATCGTGTTGTCTCGTTAACTTTTGAGTCTTGTTTTTTTTTTGTCGATCTATCTAAAGGTTTTATGAACCAAAGCTGTCTCGTTAATACGTGTTCTGGTCTCGCTAGGGTGGTAATACGAGAGGGTGTAGAGCTTTGTTCATGACTTCATGCGTATGCAGATTTATACCTGGTAGTGGGTATGTGTTGTCATCAAGTTATAGAAAGTAAGAGTTGAGCAGATAAATCAGGTACTAAGTCGTATTATGTGAATGAGTTTCTTACTTTCATGCGTCTGGAGTTGAGTGGGATATTTCCTTGGTATGCATGCATGGGCATTTCTCTTCTTTTTTATTCGAGTCTATATAAATAAAGAGTAACTCGGTTTGTTTTGTACAACAAATGGTTTGGTAATGTAATAAGAGTAATAGTAATATAATAAGAGTAGTGTCACTAGGCATATAGCAGGGTATGGTCACATTTTCTTCTTTCTTTTAGTCATTCATTCGAATTATCTAATCAAAGGACAGTGGCTGTGGGGAAATAGAGTAGGCGCATGAAACATTGTAGCCTTTCCACCATTTTCATATTTCACACCATACTTTGTTGTTTAGGCGCATTAAGACCCTAAATTTACTTACATTATAAATAAATCCTAATTCGAGTATATTGTGATTTTAACAAATTAAATGTTACTAAATGGTAACATTAACGATAAATGACTAATATTACTAATTAAGGAAACTTTCTAAAAGTGGAAACTTGCTAATTTTGGAAACCTGCTATAAATGGAAAGTTACAAAAAAATGGAAAGCCAACTAAAATGAGAAATCTGATTTGAATAAGTTATTAATAATAAGCCGATCATTAATTCGTGTAGATTCACCAAAGGAGGAGTGATTTCTTATCCTTATGTCATGTTTCATTGGCGGTTAAGGTACAGATACTCTGCCCTTGTTTCAGTAAGGGTTCTTATATTCTTATACATTGATTTTGAGATATGATTCAGTTAAGATTTTCCAAGCCATTGCTATGTTCCCTTTTAAATGAACCTTTGGTATTACTTTTGATATGACTTTGAGATGCACCTTTTGATATATGACCTTGAGCTATGATTTTGAGACATGACTCTTAGTTTGATACCCGAGCCATTTTTGTACTTTCCTAGCCAGGAAGGTAACCTGGCCATGTCTGTGATGCACCACTGGCATGACTCCTGTGTGGGGGAGTGATTTCTCACACCGTCCCTTTTATATTATCTGCCGGCTATTGACTTTGAGATTGACTTTGAGTTTGGGGGGCGTATGGATTGCAATCCTAGGCTTGTTTGTGAATTTGAGTATGACTTTGAGGTGACTGGTGCTGTGTGCAATACACGCCTTTCACATTTCTGGGAGCTGATCACTCCACTATTATGATACATGAGGACACCCCTCATATTATCTGGTTGCCTGAGAGGTATCCCCTCTGATTGTGAGATTATGACTTTGAGATGATGACTTTGAGATTTGACTTTGAGTTTTGGGCTCGTGGTAGATGACTATCCTACTCTTCTCTTATTATCCATTTATTTCTTTTATACCTTATGATATTCCCATTGCCCATATTATATTTCTGTTTCGTTATTCTTTGCTTTGTATATGTATCTGTTCACTGAGCTTTTTAAGCTCAGCCGCACATTTTCTTTTCGTGTGCGGCAGGTAATAAGCAGGACGACGGGTTGGGTATAAGTGAAGAGACTTTTGGACTTAGAAGACTTTGATAGTGTTCTGAAGTAGAGACCATTAGAAGGAGTTGCTTTTGCAGACTTAGTGTTTAGTTTGTTTCCGTTGTAACCATGTAAATTTCAGAATTTCATTTGTAACCTTTGAGAATTTCTGTATTATTTGAAATGTATGCTTTGTTTTGATCTGATGTGAAACCATGAGTGTGACATCTTTACCCTTATTGGGTTGGGGTGTTACAATTATGGTATCAAAGCCAGGTTGCGATTTCGTAATACATTTACCCTTGACCTGTGTAAGTTAGGACCACTAAGCTTTCCCTGTAGGCACTCGTAAGTCAACCTTGAAGATTGCTTTAGGATTTCCCATAGGAACCTAAGTTTGGACCGGTGAGGAATGGGTAGACTATAAGGCATTTGTTTAAGCATCATTGCTTCCGTATCACTCTGATTCGTGCCTTGCTTTTGGTTGGATCCTGTTGATACCACTTCTGGAAAGTGAAAACTTATGCTTTGCACCACCTAAGTTTGGAACCTGATTAAATCTTGAAGGCATTGAGAATTTCATAATAATGACCTGACACTATTTGATCCTTATCTTCAAATCCCTTTTGTAAATCCTTTTGATAATGACCCGCATTTCACTCTGATTCTTTTGTTAATCACTTTGACGCCTCTTCAGGCATTCCGAGAACCTCTATGGCGATGACGTACTGGATATGTTTTGCTATTTGATAAGTATCTATGAAGTTTCCGACACTATTGATTTCGTTTTACCTATCGCTGTCCTTATGAGAAGTCTTGTGGTGTGTAACCATGAGTATAAGAATGTTTTCTTCCTCACTTCTAAGGATATAGCTTTGATTTGCGAACCGTTTTTCGTTGAATAGTTAACTTCGATTTTATTCTGACAAGAAAATTGTGGAATGATCAGTCAAATATTGACAACTACCCTTCTATGTCTCACCTTTAACGTTTGCAACAATTTTGAACTCCCTACTACGATTTCTGATTGTTAAACCCTTTGCCATCACTATTACTCTGGAGACTCGTGTGTTACGTTTGCGGTTATAAAGTTATCTTAGAAACCATTTCGTACACCAATAAATGAACCTCATCGTAGAAGCCTTTTGGCACCTTGAGTTTTCTGAACATGAACCTTGTATTGAATGTTATTTGGCACCCTGAACTTCTTGAATATAATTCCTGTTGGACCGTCAAGTTTTTCCACCAGAGTATGAAGTGAGATTTGACATGATACCGAGAGATTCTAGTCACTAAAAGAAGATGTCTTTCAGATCATACTAATTGACTGGAGCAACCGGGAAGAGCAGCAACCGATGACCAGGAAGTGAGTTTACTTAAGTGTATCTTCTGGGCATGTTTTAGTTTTGTTCGCGATAAAGATGAGTGATGACTAGAGATATGTATGGGAGCTGAACCGTATTGCTGTAGGAGCCAATATTCCTCCACCCTGGAACGATTATGTGTTTTGTTTAAATTCAGAGCGCAAAGTTTCCTTTCTGATGAATTGATACTATTCTTGAAATCGCCTTCCGTATTCGTAAACGACTGCCATGACGGTTAATGACGCTAATAGTATTAACTAAAGCTCTGACGATCTTGGTGAATTTGATAGATGATATTTCTCATGAGTACTGGGCATATGGTCATTGTATGACTTAATGGTACATTCGGAGACGAGGAAGAACATGAAAAATCATTTTGCACCTTGTTAGAGATTTGAAGATCATTTGTGTATTCTGAGAGATTGATGTTGGTTGAGACAACGGTGTTCCTTGCCTGACCTGGAGTTGACGACAACGGAGACTACCCCGAAGAGTGGAGACATTCCTTACAAGACAGAAGTGTTGGCGATGCAGAAGAAGAAATTCTAGTCAAGATGGCGAACCTGGAGCTGATGAAGACATGCAGTCCCACTTCCCTATTCATCTTAGTTGTACTGAGATGAATTGAGAGCGGAAGCAGACTGGATGATGAAGAGATTTAAAGATCGTGCCAGAAATCCACATTACTCCATCACATTCCAAGAAGAACTGCAGGAGGCTCGACGAACCAGACACAAGTTCCCGATCTTGGTTTCACTTCCCGGCTGATGGACAGACGAAGACAGATTAATCGGACTTGAGGAGATTAGATGTGATGAACGAACGAAAATTTGAAACAGACCCTTTATGCTTGGAAGAATTGATTCTATGAAGGCCGAAGTTCTGACGGCTAACTTTCATTTCCGTTGACCCTCTTAAGTTTCGTTATATCATAATAAGAACCTCTTAAGATTTAAGCTCCCTTGAAGCATTTCAGTTCGTATTTATCTTTTTGTATGTTCGGTGATGGCGTTGTTTTGGGAGGATTTGGCGAATTGTGGAAGATATGATGCTCGTGACGGCGTACCTCACTTCTGCTAAGCAATCTGGGATTTTGATACTCTTACGAATAGTTTTGTTTTTCCTCTTGACTATGGCATTTGATTTTGTTGACCTATGAGACTGTAGAAGTACTAGGTGGATTAAGATAGGTGGTTTTGATTACGATTTGAGATAAAGTATGACCATCATGAGGGCATATTTATATGATGCCAGTATTATGACGTCTGGCCAACGTGATAATACTTACATCATATAACGTGCACTTGTTGTGGGCATAGGATATCTTGGGATGTACCTAAGAAATTTAGAATTTGAATCTCCGTTGGATTATCCGTGATTTAGTGAGATTTTAGATTCATCCTATATATGCGTATACTCTACCTTATTTCGTTAAATATCTGGATGAGTTTTGGACTCTCGTTTTGCATTTTGTTGACCTCAGTTATAAATCTTGAACTCCCTTTAGAACTCCCTACTGTTGACACAGTTAATTCGATTTGAAATCTTGTTCGTATTTCATATGAACTATCTGAAGATTCACCTATCGTCCATTTGATATTGCATGGACCATTTGTTCTGAATCAACCTGATTTTGTCTCCTTCTGAGAAAATTGAACCCACCTCGTTTTGATTTGAGTCATGAGAAACTATTTGGTCTGAAGACCTTTTTGGAAGGACCGCCCCGGACGTGAGAATATTTGTGACGATCTTTTGCGACTTGCTACGACTTCGTTAGCCTTGCGACTTCAATTTTCGAGGACGAAAATTTTCTTTTAGAGGGGAAGAGTTGTAAAACCCTCATTTTTCATTTCGTTAAAATCCATAAATTACCCTCTATTTTGAAATTTTATTTTAAGAACACATAAATTGTAATAAAAGAATTTAAAGAACTCCATAACCTAAATTAATTAAACAATTATAATAACCTAAGATGTGAATTCTAAAATCAGTAACTAATTTAAAACTTGAATGCGAGGGTAACTTAAATAACTATAAATTATAATTTGAGGAACGACATAAGGCTAAAATCTAAGACCTATGCTATATAAAAGTCAATATTTACATGTTAGCCTAAGTTATATATGATCACACGTTTAATATGACCACACTAGGACTGAAAAATATATATATAATGTACACAATTTGTATGCCTATATGAAGTCTAGATACATGATAATTTTAAAAAGAATTGATCATCTCCTGATCCCTATTTACTTGGTCAACAATACAGCAAATATTCTCCCTTATCATCTCATATAATACGACTAACATGCACATCAAATTCACATTCAAACCCTAAAACAAAAAGTGACGGCTGTATATTTTAGAACCCTCATTGTTACTTACTTCTTCAACTATATTACACAATTCAACCTCACTCATAAAACCCAAATAAAACACACCAGTCGACTGCCTAGCTTGATCTCATTCGAAGGTACAAAAAGTGGTACGACAAGGGTGGTTCGTGAAGGTGTAATGAAAGTGGTGGATCGTGATGTATCCTGGGTTCGAGGGCGAGTGGTATAGCAGCCACGGTGTTTAGATCGTGGCATCCTTGAACCTTGGTGTGTCGAGATTCGTAGCCGTGTTCATGTTGATCCCTCTTTGTTTCGACCTAAGAAGGTATGTGTGATGCCCTCTTGTTTTTTTTTTACTCAAACAAACACGACCTATATGAGACTTAAAAACATCTAAATCTAATCTAATATGCTCGTTAATTACCAGTACACGAATGTAATATATGTCACACGAAATAATAAAACTTATACGCCAACATATAAGCATATTTCATGTCGCGTTGGGAGGATTGGTTTGGGATCATTTGTATCAGTTTGATTCTACCCATATAGTACCTTAAATAAGCCTAACAATATAATATATATGATCATGTAATGAGTCGTACAAATATGAAAACCCTAGGCGTATACTTTTGTTGCATCGGGGGTATGTTTGGCTGTGTTCGACCATGCTTGTGCATGTTGACATTGGGTGTGTCGATTTGAGTCTAAAACACATGTATATACTTGGTTGCAAATCAGAAAATGAAGGGAATAAAGTGGGCTATGTATGCGTGTCTCTCGATATCGTGTTGTCTCGTTAACTTTTGAGTCTTGTTTTCTTTTTGTCGATCTATCTAAAGGTTTTATGAACCAAAGCTGTCTCGTTAATACGTGTTCTGGTCTCGCTAGGGTGGTAATACGAGAGGGTGTAGAGCTTTGTTCATGACTTCATGCGTATGCAGATTTATACCTGGTAGTGGGTATGTGTTGTCATCAAGTTATAGAAAGTAAGAGTTGAGCAGATAAATCAGGTACTAAGTCGTATTATGTAAATGAGTTTCTTACTTTCATGCGTCTGGAGTTGAGTGGGATATTTCCTTGGTATGCATGCATGGGCATTTCTCTTCTTTTTTATTCGAGTCTATATAAATAAAGAGTAACTCGGTTTGTTTTGTACAACAAATGGTTTGGTAATGTAATAAGAGTAATAGTAATATAATAAGAGTAGTGTCACTAGGCATATAGCAGGGTATGGTCACATTTTCTTCTTTCTTTTAGTCATTCATTCGAATTATCTAATCAAAGGACAGTGGCTGTGGGGAAATAGAGTAGGCGCATGAAACATTTTAGCCTTTCCACCATTTTCATATTTCACACCATACTTTGTTGTTTAGGCGCATTAAGACCCTAAATTTACTTACATTATAAATAAATCCTAATTCGAGTATATTGTGATTTTAACAAATTAAATGTTACTAAATGGTAACATTAACGATAAATAACTAATATTACTAATTAAGGAAACTTTCTAAAAGTGGAAACTTGCTAATTTTGGAAACCTGCTATAAATGGAAAGTTACAAAAAAATGGAAAGCCAACTAAAATGAGAAATCTGATTTGAATAAGTTATTAATAATAAGCCGATCATTAATTCGTGTAGATTCACCAAAGGAGGAGTGATTTCTTATCCTTATGTCATGTTTCGTTGGCGGTTAAGGTACAGATACTCTGCCCTTGTTTCAGTAAGGGTTCTTATATTCTTATACATTGATTTTGAGATATGATTCAGTTAAGATTTTCCAAGCCATTGCTATGTTTCCTTTTAAATGAACCTTTGGTATTACTTTTGATATGACTTTGAGATGCACCTTTTGATATATGACCTTGAGCTATGATTTTGAGACATGACTCTTAGTTTGATACCCGAGCCATTTTTGTACTTTCCTAGCCAGGAAGGTAACCTGGCCATGTCTGTGATGCACCACTGGCATGACTCCTGTGTGGGGGAGTGATTTCTCACACCGTCCCTTTTATATTATCTGCCGGCTATTGACTTTGAGATTGACTTTGAGTTTGGGGGGCGTATGGATTGCAATCCTAGGCTTGTTTGTGAATTTGAGTATGACTTTGAGTATGACTTTGAGGTGACTGGTGCTGTGTGCAATACACGCCTTTCACATTTCTGGGAGCTGATCACTCCACTATTATGATACATGAGGACACCCCTCATATTATCTGGTTGCCTGAGAGGTATCCCCTCTGATTGTGAGACTATGACTTTGAGATGATGACATTGAGATTTGACTTTGAGTTTTGGGCTCGTGGTAGATGACTATCCTACTCTTCTCTTATTATCCAGTTACTTCTTTTATACCTTATGATATTCCCATTGCCCATATTATATTTTTGTTTCGTTATTCTTTGCTTTGTATATGTATCTGTTCACTGAGCTTTTTAAGCTCAGCCGCACATTTTCTTTTCGTGTGCGGCAGGTAATAAGCAGGACGACGGGTTGGGTATGAGTGAAGAGACTTTTGGACTTAGAAGACCTTGATAGTGTTCTGAAGTAGAGACCATTAGAAGGAGTTGCTTTTGCAGACTTAGTGTTTAGTTTGTTTCCGTTGTAACCATGTAAATTTCAGAATTTCATTTGTAACCTTTGAGAATTTCTGTATTATTTGAAATGTATGCTTTGTTTTGATCTGATGTGAAACCATGAGTGTGACATCTTTACCCTTATTGGGTTGGGTTGTTACACCTACAACTTCTACATCAACAGTTGAAGGTAAAATTGTGACAACTTTGAATACCAAACCAACAACTGCAGAAGATAGAGTCAGAAAGAAGAATGACCTCAAGGCCAGAAGTATGCTGATGATGACCATTCTAAATGATCAACTTTTAAACTTCAGCAAGTTCAAAGATGCAAAGTCTTTGTTTGAGGCCATTATTGCAAGGTATGGTGGGAATGAAGCCACCAAGAAGACCCATAAGACTCTTCTCAAACAGCAGTTTGAAAACTTCTCCTCAACCAACAATGAATCACTAGACCACATGTTTAACAGGCTTCAGAATATTGTGAGCCAACTTGCTATTCTTGGGGTTGAAATACCTCAAGAAGATTTAAACTCAAAATTTCTGAGAAGCTTACCTGAAGAGTGGGCTATGCATGTTGTTGTCTGGAAGAACAAGCCAGACCTTGACCACATGGAACTTATGGACTTGTATAGCAACTTTAAGATTGTCTAATACTGGGAATATGGCATTTATGTCATCTCCTAGTACCTCAAATCCAGTTGAAGAGGTGAAGGTTGATGGTGGTGTTGGTGCTGCTAGTTCATCAAGCAGTACCATTGGTATAATGGATGAGCAGACTTGTTGTGCATTTTTAACAAGTCGAAATGATGGGTCCATGCTTACACATGAAGACCTCCAAGAGATCAATGATGATGATCTGGAGGAAATGGACCTAAAATGGCAAATTTCTCTTCTTAGCATGAGGGCTAAGAAGTTCTATCAAAGGACGGGGAAGAAGCTCACAATCAGCAGCAATGATACTGCTGGTTTTGACAAGTCAAAGATAGAATGCTACAACTGCCACATGATGGGGCACTTCTCAAGAGAATGTAGAAGGCCAAGGCAGCAAGATAGCAAGAACAGAGGTTTTGGAAGCAAATCCAAAACAGGGGAGGTTTCTGAGCCAAACTCAAAAGCTATGGTAGCTATTGATGGCTTAGGTTTTGATTGGAGCTTCATGGCAGATGAAGAAGAAGCTTCTTCTCAGATGGCACTTATGGCTTTTTCTGCTACTGAGGTACAATTTCATAAAGCTTGTTCAAATACTTGCACTACTCTTAAAGAACTACAAACTTTAATCAAACATTATGATGATCAAAAGAAAGAGCTAAGCACAACTCATCAAGACTTAATAAACTATAAGTGTGGTTTAGCTACCTTAGAGAAGCAGATCATACACTATAAAGAAAATGAATTTGCTTTTTTAGATGACAAAGCTCTTCTTAAGCAGGACATATTCTTTAGAGATGTAGAAATTAAGCTTTTAAGAGATGCATATGATAGGATCAAAAAGGATAATGAAAACATTCACTTAAGTATAGAAACACTAGAACATGCTTCTAAGGGTGTAACTAACATGATTGAATGTCAAGTGATCAATAAGGCAAAGTCTGGGTTAGGATATAAAAATGTCCCACCTCCTTATAGAGGAATTCCTGTTCCCCCAGGGATTGACCTAGAGCATTCAGGCTTAGCTGAATTTCAACAACCTGAACTACAATATGGTGTTCAGCCAAAAGCAAAGTTAGTTGTTGATGAACCTAAGAAAGTAAGTGAGAGTTTAAGTAAAACTTCACTTCATGAGGACAAGGTGTCCTCTGATAGAAAATCAGATGGTCCAATCATAGAGGACTGGATATCTGATGATGATGAAGATGAACAGGTTATGTCTAAGCCTGATGTGGTTAAGAAAGCAGGAACAAGTGTTCCTAAGGTAGTCAAACATGATACTGATAGGCCTAAAATCAATGTTAAACATGCTAGGCAACCAGTTAGGTATTGTGAGCAATACAGAACCACAAACAAGCCTAAAGGCAACCAAAGGAATTTGAATGGCCTTAAGTCTCACCAACTAGGTGATCACTTTGACTTCAATAACAAAGCTTGTTTTATATTGTGGACAATTTGACCATCTTGCAGCTTTCTGTAACAAAAGGGTATCTGGGTATACAAACAATAGGGTGAATTTCAAAAGGCATACTCCTAAAAGTCACTCTAAATATACAAGAACCACACCCAGAGCAGTTTTATTAAAGTCTGGACCAAAAGCAGTTCCTACTGCTAGACAAAAAGTTTCTACTGCTCACCAAGTAGTTTCTACTGCCAGACCTTTTTACTCTGTTTACCCTAAACCAGCAGTACAAAGTGCAAAAACAACTTACAATCATGCGCAAAAAACTGCTAAAAGACCTTTTCCATCAAGAGCAGTTTCACTAAAACAAATTTGGAAACCTAAGGGTTCTACTGCTAGGGAAAAGAGGGCCAATGTTGTTACGGCCTCAGCATGTTGGATTTGGAAACCTCTTAAATCCAATGGTGCATCAATTGTTCTCAAGAGATTTAATTACATTGATGCACATGGCAAATCCAAGTCAGTAATGGCTTGGGTTCCCCAAGGAAACTAATTTCCTTATTTGTGTGCAGGAACATTCACCAACAGATCATGAAGATCAAGGCTATTCAGATAGTGCGTGTTCAAGGCACATGACAGGCAACATGTCTTATCTTTCCAACTTTCAATCATTAGATGGAGGATATGTTACCATTGGAGGAGGTATCGGTGGCAAGATTACTGGTAAAGGTACTCTTAAAACTGGTAAATTAGATTTTGAAGATGTGTACTATGTGCAAGAGCTTAAGTATAATCTTTTTAGTGTCTCACAAATGTGTGACAAAAAGAACAAAGTTCTTTTTACTGACACTGAATGTCTTGTACTTTCTTCTGATTTTAAGATGCCTGATGAAAGTCAAGTACTTCTTAAAATTCCAAGAAAGGGCAACATGTACAGTGTTGATATGAAGAAGATTGTTCCTAAAGAGGCACTTACTTGTCTAGTTGCAAAGGCCACATTGGATGAATCTATGAAATGGCATAGGAGGCTTGGTCACATTAATTTCAAAACCATAAATAAAATTGTTAAGAATGGTTTGGTAAGAGGTTTACCTCAAAAACGATTTGAAAATGACCAAACATGCATTGCTTGTCTTAAAGGCAAACAACATAAAGCCACTTGTAAGCCCAAGTTTTTTAACTCTATTGATTAATCATTGTTTATGCTTCATATGGACTTACTTGGACCTACTTCTGTTAGTAGCATGATGCATAAATGATATTGTCTAGTTGTTACTGATGACTATAGTAGATTTACATGGGTTTTCTTTTTAAGTTCTAAGGATGAGACTTCTAGCATCCTTAAAACATTCATTACACAGATAGAAAACCTAGAAGACAAGAAAGTAAAAGTCATTAGATGTGATAATGGGACAGAGTTTAAGAATAGAGTTATGGATGACTTCTGCAAGGAAAAAGGTATTAGGAGAGAGTTTAGTGTTGCTAGAACTCCTCAGCAGAATGGAGTTGCTGAAAGGAGAAATAGAACACTCATAGAAGCTGCAAGAACCATGTTAGCCGACTCTAAGTTGCCTATCACTTTTTGGGCTGAAGCAGTTAATACTGCTTGCTATGTCCAGAATAGGGTTTTGGTTGTCAAGTCTCACAATAAGACATCATATGAGCTTTTTAGAGGTAGAACTCCTGCAATAGGATTTCTTAGACCTTTTGGATGTCATGTGACAATTCTGAATACCTTAGACCATCTAGGAAAATTTGATGGTAAAGCAGATGAAGGATTCTTAGTTGGATATTCTCTTAATAGCAAAGCTTTTAGAGTATACAACTCAAGAACTAGAAGAGTAGAGGAAAACCTGCATGTGGAATTTTTAGAGAACAAATCCAATGTAGCAGGTCAAGGTCCTAATTGGCTATTTGATCTTGAGACACTAACCCATTCTATGAATTATGTGCCTGTTGTTGTTGAAACTAATGAATTTTCAGGTTCAAAAGAAGATGAAACGACAAATGAGGCAGGGTTAGACAAAGAGAAAGATCAAGATTATGAATGGATGCCAATATGTACCAGTGTGGCTTCAACTTCAATAAATGATGAACCTTCTTCTGATAAAGCTAAAGAAGGGATTGAAGATGAAAACAAGGAAGATGGAACAAAGGAACAAGAGAATATTTCTACTGATGATAGTACTGCTGAGACAGAGCATTCTACTGCTAGGCTTAATTTTTCTACTGCTGAGCCAAATGTTTCTACTGCTGGCCTATCAGAACCAAATGAAGCAGAATTCTTAGAAGAAGAGGTGGATTTCAACAATCTCCTACCTAACTATCAAGTTCCTTCTACACCACACACAAGGATTCACAAAGTCCACTCCCTGGACAATGTGATTGGAGATGTACAATCAGGGGTGAAGATAAGGCAACAACTGATGACTTCAGACCAACAAGGGCTTCTTGATGCCCTTTATGCTTCAAAGCAGCATGAGTTTGCAAACACTTGCTTATTTGTATGTTTTCTATCACAAGCAGAACCAAAGAATGTTCTTAAAGCCCTAGATGATTCAAGCTGGGTAGAAGCTATGCAAGAAGAGCTTCTTCAGTTCAAGATTCAGAAGGTTTGGGTGCTAGTTGATTTACCCAAGGGTGTAAGGGTAATTGGCACTAAATGGGTTTTCAGAAATAAAAGGGATGAAAGGGGCATAATGATTAGGAATAAGGCTAGATTAGTAGCCTAAGGGTACACACAAGAAGAAGGGATAGACTATGAAGAGGTTTTTGCTCCAGTAGCAAGGATTGAAGCCATTAGGTTATTTTTGGCTTATGCTTCATTTATGGGCTTCACAGTTTATCAAATAGATGTCAAGAGTGCATTTTTATATGGTACTATTGAAGAGGAGGTATATGTCTCACAACCTCCAGGGTTTACTGACCCAGATCATCCAGACAAGGTGTACAAGGTAGCAAAGGCTCTTTATGGCCTTCATCAGGCACCAAGAGCATGGTATGAAACACTAGCTTCCTATTTGACAGAAAATGGATTTCAAAGAGGCAAGATAGATCAGACATTATTCATCAAGAAGCACAAGAAGGATCTTTTGCTAGTGCAGGTGTAAGTGGATGATATCATCTTTAGATCTACAAGGAAGGAGATGTGTTTGGAGTTTGAGAAACTTATGCATAATAACTTTCAGATGAGTTCCATGGGGGAACTTACATTCTTTTTGGGTCTGCAAGTTAAGCAATTAAGTGAAGGCATATTTATCAGCCAAGATAAATATGTTGCAGAGATTCTTAGAAAATTTCAATTTGCTGATTCAAAAGTGGCAAGCACACCAATGGACTCTGAGAAGCCACTTCTTAAAGATTTAGATGGAGAAAATGTAGATGTACACACATACAGATCTATGATAGGCTCTTTGATGTATCTCACATCATCAAGACCTGATATCATGTTCTCTGTTTGTGCTTGTGCAAGATTTCAAGTAACTCCAAAGGTTTCTCACCTCACAGCCGTCAAGAGGTTTTTTAGATATCTCAAGGGTCAACCTAGGTTGGGTCTATGGTATTCTAAGGAATCACCTTTTGACTTGGTAGCATTTTCAGATAGTGATTATGCAGGTGCAAGCTTGGACAGAAAGTCAACAACTGGAGGATGTCAATTCCTTGGGTGTAGACTTATCTCATGGCTGTGTAAGAAGCAAAAAATTGTGGCTACTTCAACAACTGAAGCTGAATATGTAGCTGCTGCAAGTTGCTGTGGTCAAGTACTTTGGCTTCAAAATCAATTACTTGATTATGGGTACAATTTCATGAACACTGTCATACATATTGATAATAGTAGTACAATTTGCATAATTAAAAACCCAGTACAACATTCTAAAACAAAACACATTGAAATTAGACATCATTTTATTAGAGACTGCAATGAGAAAAAGTTGATTCAAGTATTTAAAATTGATTATGATCACAACTTTGCAGATCTTCTTACAAAAGCTTTTGATGTTGGAAGGTTTCAGTACTCGGTAGCAAGTATTGGAATGCTTAATCCTCAATGATTTAAAACTCTGTGTTTTTGTATATAAATTTTTGTTTGTACTGCTAGCATTGTTAATTACTACTGTTACAGAAAAGTTTGTACTGCTAGTACAAATTTTGTTTATTAAGTTCATACTGTTAGTCATATGATTCTACTGTTATAAGACAAATGTTTTGCATTTTGTTTCTTGGTTTTGGACTAACAATTTCAGGTATATATATATATATATATATATATATATATATATATATATATCCATATTATTATACTATATACATATATATAAATATATCCGCACATAACCTAGATACGTCATTTGTTGACTATCTAGAACTAAAAGAAATTGTTCGTCCTCGAACCTTTTCTTCCCCCTTTGCCTCTTTTGAACTTTAACGTTCAACACGAAAATCTTCCGTGTCCACTGTCACATAACTCATGGTGATGAAGAGAAGTGAGTTAAGTGGATTAACGTAGAAGTAGCACTTTGACCGTCGAGTCAAGAAAACTATGGATGAAACAAACTCTCATCGCCGTCAGCACCTATCTCCGTCATTACCTCATCATTTCTTAACTCCATTCAACATCCCACGTTTACACACAATATATATATATATATATATATATATATATATATATATATATATATATATATATATATATATATATATATATATATATATATATGCACTTTTACTCTCACCCCCTAACACATTTGTCGACTTGACATCTTGATCATTTTATCCAAAATTCTCAAGAAATGTTTTCTTAACGAAATGTTAATAAAATGTCAAGTATTCCTTCCTCGTGCCATTAAAACCCAACGTATTTTTGATATATAATAAATCTATATATATATATATATATATATATATATACATAAAATTATTTTGCTATCAGAAACTAAACCCGAACAAATTCCAAGTTTGGTAGGCGGCCCCCTTAATGTTTAAGGGGACCGGCTAGTAAACGAGGGCGGCCCCCTTAATAATTAAGGGGACCGGCCTACTGTAGCTCCCAAAAACGTTTTTCTTCCAAAAATCTTTACCAAACACCCCACTTTTCAAACACACCCATACTTGCTGCTGCTGTGAACGAACCTCAACTCAAAAACCATTCACCAAATCACCATCTCCGACTAATTTCACAAGGGGCAAACACTTGTATCTTGATTAGCAACACATTTTGTAAGTTTTCTAATTCACATTTCATCTAATTCCATTCAATTTTGAGTCTAATCATAATTAGGTCTTTTACTAAACTTTCTTTTAATCCAAATTTTGTTAAAATTAAGTCTAGAAATCTTATAACCAAATGCTCCCCATAGGATTAGAATGCTTAATCAACCTAGAAACTAAGTAATTAAAAAACCATTATGTCAAACTAATCACTCCTTGTCAAAACTAATCACATTGTTGAATTATGCCATAAACACTTGTTAAAACTAATTACATTGGTTTATTACAACTCACAAATCCTAAAAATATATTTTTCGAATCATAAAAAATGTTTTTGTTAAATATAAGAGAGTGTTTGGTTTAGGAGCTTGAATCATCAAAATTTGATCAAAATTAAGTTCATAACTACTTGTCAAGTTTATAAACACGCAATTAGTTGTTTTAAGTCATCAAGATACATAATTCATATGTATATTGAAATTTTACTAGTTATTTTCATATTTAAAGGAGCGTTTAGCACAACATTTTGAAAGAAATTTTTGAGTCAAAATCTAAGTTACTTAACATAAACACTCGTAAGAAATAGCTAGATATACAATCCAATGTTTGTCTAGCCACATTTCAAAGTAGCTTATGACGTATAAAAGAACGTTCGGATATTTTTGATTTCTTGTCATAATGTCCCTATAACTATTCTTTAACATCATAAAATACATTTTAAGCGAGTTAAAAATTAAAACTAAGGAACATTGTAAACTACTTCTTAGGATTTAAGTTTTAGAGTCGAAGTATGTTTACGTTCCACATATGTAGCATATATTATATATGCATGTCATTTTCTTATTTTTCTTTGTTTTGTTGCTTTCTTGTATAGGTGAAAATGCCCAAAACTACAGTCGGTGATGTCTCAAAAACAAAAGAATACATTCCTAAAGTCTCTGCCACTCCAGGCATTTTTCCCGCTGTTGCTTGTTTCTATCGTCCCATTGAAGATAGAAATATTCATGAAGGGAGAGTTGTCTATCCATCGTTCTATGAATCCGACTATATCGAACGAATGTTTTCCAACGTTCGTCTTGATTGTCTCTACAAAATCAATGAGCTTATCATCCCCCGCTTTGTTCTTGACTTCTATAGCCAAGTGACGGTGCAAACCGATCCCAATGGCTGTATCCTCATATCCTTTATGATTCAACACGAATTCATTACTCTTACTCTCGCTCAATTCGGTCAAATTCTAGGAATCCCCTACTCCGGTCAAGCTGTCTTCTCTAATGAGTGGGATCTCTCATCTCTTGAGCAATATCGACCTCAACAGGGTCCTTACTACTCTGAGATTCCATCCTCTGAAGAAATTCGTCAATATCTTGGGCTAGATCGTGGTACGACTAGCCAGAGGATCAAGTCAAAAGATGTTGACATCCATGCTAACCAAATCCTCCTCAAGGAGTTACGCCCCGACATAAAGCGTTGGGAAGAACTCATTCGTGAGAATGCGTTCGGTACCGGTGGTCACCGTGATCATGTCACGGCGAGCATAGCTCATATGTTGTATTGTATTGTCGCTGAACAGCCGTACAATTTGGCATATCTCTTTGTCTTCCGTATCATGTCCGCCAAAAACACTCATAATGCAAATCTCCCGTATGGCATGTTTCTCACTCGCCTCTATAATCATGTCATGATGCATTATCCACATCTTCAGAGTCCTATTTATGAGTCTGTTCAACCGATCCTTAATCCACTTGTTCGTGTCCGTGAACGTCGCCCTCGAAGCGACAAGGGAAAATCTCGTAAATCTGTCTCACTTCCACCTCGTGGTTCCACGTCACATCGAGGAGACGATGATGATGATGATGAGGAGGAGGGCACAACACGTGCTAGTACCCCATCACCTAGGACCTTCGTTCAAAATCTTCCGGATCTTGATTACACCAAGTATCAAGTTCCTTCTCCTTCCGAACGAACAGACGAACTTCTGTTTGAAAGACAAACCGAACTACTCAACACCACACAGCAGATGCACCAAGAAGTACGAGGCGGTTTCAAGTCTATTGGAAAGACACTTGGAAGAATTTTTGGAAAGAAGAAGAAATAGACATGTTTAATGAGTGTTTAGTTGATTTTTATTGATGTTGTGATTAGACACTTATATGTAGTATTATTATCTTAATATTTGCTTGCTATGACTTTTATTATGTTAGATGATAAACTTATTAGAACTAAGCTACTAGTTTATTTGAAATTATATGCCTATGCTTCTAATATGATTTTTTTTTTGTCTTAAATATGTATATTATTTGTTTAATATGCTATTGATAATATTTAATCATTCTTGATGTACATGATCCATATGGAACTTGCTGCAAATACACCCTAAAAATGACCTTTTTCTAGAAAATTTTCAAATTTGGTCGCCTGGGAAAACATCAGATGGGCGGCCCCCTTAATTCCCTAGGCGGTCCCCTTAATTTTAAGGGGGCCGCCCAACAATTAAGGGGACCGGCCATCTGGACAGTAAAATTTACTGTTTTCTTTTGCATCTTGTGACCACTTTTACCTAGCCCCAGCTACCATTTCTCCTTATGGACGAACTGGTATTGGAATCTTCCTACAAAACCTCAAAAATCAACCTAAACAAACCACACTTTCATACTATAAATTCCCTCCATACAATCACCTCTCATTCCATCATCCTTCATCATCCAAAACCACCATGTTATCACCAAAACCCTCCATCTCTAAGACTCCAAGGAAGCAAAGACTTGTTATCATACCACCAAAACAACCTTTCATAGACCTAACCCAAGATGACATCAAAACTCCATCACCACCACCTCAAAATTCATCCCCAAGTGCACCTAATGCACCATCAAAAACACCCTCCACCCATGGAGCTTCATCTTCCTCCATTCCATCCACTTCATCCATCAATGACTACATCCACACTCACCTAACATCATCACCAAAAGCATCATCACCACCATCCACTCAAGAACCTTCATACACCCAACTTGCCATTTCCTTATCACCCATCACACCCCTTGATGCTCACTTTTCACCATCACCAACCCCACAACCATTCTTTCCTATACCTTGGGCAATGCTTGAAGCCCATGGTGATAATTGTCTTTGTTGCATCCATAACCGGACCTTAATCTTTGGTCTTAGAGATGAGATACACTACATGTTTTCATCTCTTGAAAACATGATTGCCAACCCACCACCACCACCTCCTTCACCCACTACACCACCACCACCTCCATTTTCACCCAATTAAGCATATGCAATGCTTAAAAATAATTTTTCAAAACCTTCTTGTAAGCAAGCTCCATGGAAGACCATGTACTTCTAGGACGATTATGTAGTTTCATTAGTTGTTTTGTTTGTATGCTTGCATGCTTCATGTTGTAATCTTTTGGTTGTGTATTTATACACAACACTTTTATTAAATGAATGATCTTATTCTATATGCTTGCTTATTGTTGTTACATATACTTGTGCTTCTAACATTTTTTTTGCAAGCGTTCCATAGCTCGTTTCCTTGGTGCCCCCAAACGAGGGGGAGTACACATCAAGGGGGAGTTCTCGTCCCGACAAATTTAGATTCTAAAACTTGTCGGCTTAACCTTTTTGATTCTACAAAAAGGGGGAGAAATAGATGTAAACTCACTAAATACTTGTCTAAAAACTAATTTTTAGATTTAATGAGTTTAGATTTTGTAATCATCAAAAAGGGGGAGATTGTTGATATAAATAATGCCTAAACACGTTATTAATATTTTTCGATATCTCTACGTTTTGATAATCACAAAATGTAAAATCATTAATCGGAAAATTATGACGTAAACAAGTATTTAGTTGTAAATAGCTATTTCTACAACTCAAATCACTTAAGGTATGAATGAACTAATGCTTAGTGCACTATATGATCAAAGGAACATTTTCTTAATAACTAGATTTTTTATAAAACATCAAAAACATTTTATATATTTTTGAAAAACATTTTTGCTATTAAATAAAAATGCTTAATCTTTTATAAAAATATGAATTCAAAATTTTAACCAAAATCAGTTAAAATGTTTCAGAAAAACCTTCCCCACAAAAGGACAAAATTGGCCAACGTTCAGTAGGGGCGGCCCCCTTAATGTTGCTAGGCGGCCCCCTTAATTATTAAGGGGACCGCCCCCTATTTAAGGGGACCGCCCCCGCTCCAGTAGGCCTCCAGCTGTCCAGTTTTTCTCCTATAAATACCAGCCTTCTCCTGGATTTTTACTCACCTTTTGCACACTAAAACTTTCTGTTCTAAATCCTTTCTAAACATTGTAAATCCTTTGATCATATTTTCTTAAGCATTGGTTTCTAAGTGATCCAAGCTTCCACCACCAAAAGTGCAAAAGAAAAACTCTACTTCAACTAGTGAAGAAGTGTTATTACTTACCTCATTCAATTGTGTTATTGTGTAAAGTGTTGTATAGTTGTGATTAGTAGATCTAAGTGTAATTACGTAGTGGTGTTGTAAATTAGTTGTGAAGTAGTTGTGAATAAGTAGTTGTGAAGTAGTTGTGAAGAAGTAGTCGTGAAGTAGTCGTGAAGAAGAAGTCGTGAAGAAGTCGTGAAGCCGTTGTGAAGCTGTCGTGAAGAAGTCGTGATTAAGTCGTGTAGAAGTTGTGTATAAGTTGTGAGATTGGTTCTAGCTACGATTAGGACTCGACATCTAGCTTTGTGTCATTAAGCCGGTGTAAGCTAAAGTTGTGTAAGGTTTCTCCGCCATAAGGGAGTTTGTTGACATAGTGAAGAAAACTCTCGAGTAGGTGACTTGAGGAGTGGAGTAGGGCAAGGAAGGTGTCCTTGTAGCCGAACCACTATAAATCTCCGTGTTGTGGTTTGATCTTTCCATCTCTCTCTCTTATTTCATTATATTTACCTTATTTGCATTACTTATCTATATTTGTTTATATATGTTCATATTGATCAAGAGTTGAATTCACATAAGATAGAATCGAAGTTTTAAAAAGTAAACAAAAGTTTTCATAAATTAAAAAGACGTAAAACTATTCAACCCCCCTTCTAGTTTTCCACAACTTAGTTCAGTATAGCAAACTTGTTACTGATTTGGTCCACTAATGTTTAGGAAAACCTATGAACTCACCAGCGTTAGCTGACCTTTTTAGCATATTTTCTCAGGTAATTAGTGCTGATGTTTGGATATACTACTTGTTTAGAGGCTTGGCAAATGGGCATGGTTGGATGATCAATTGGCAACTCTGATAAATTGTTGGGATCTACTGTTATCTTTTATTTGGGCTTACTTACGTACTTTTAGGATGATTGTAAACTTTAAATATCTGAATTGGAATGTTTTATTTATGGATGATGTATTTCCGTTTCCTAATGCTTGTGTTGTGTACCAATCCCCGTAGCACCCCGAAACTTTGATTAAGTCTTCCGCTGTACCAGATTTTGGGGTGTTACAAAGCACAAACTCTAAATTAAATTAGTTTTGATACCAAACCCCGTGTATGCATGGGGTTATGACTAGTAAATTGATATGAATGAGACTGTAGTAAGCTAGCAATGGCATACACGTCGTCCTTCTTTTCGCCAACAACCAAAACTTTAAAAGAACGTTCTTGTAATGTCCTAAAGGAACGTTCATTTGAAACTCCATAGCTATCTGTGCTTTGAGAGTTTTTGGAATAGCTATGGCTATCAGACATTTTTTTAACACAGATGTACATAACACACAGAGAGAAAAATAAAAGTAGGTGAGGAAAATAGGATATTCCAAGATATAATATTATGATCACATCACTAATACAATGATGCACAAATATTTTATATATCAGCTAAATTAGTTTTAAAAATTAAATGCTTTTGTCAAATGCAAGACCAATATGTTAATAAAGTTAATAGAAATATGCTAAGAATTCCTTAGTTAAATGATTATTTTTACTCTGACCTATATATGATGATAGTTGTAATATCTAAGATATTATTGTAATTTACAGTATCTCCTTGTGCGAATGAGAAAAGTGTATCATATTCTGATAATTCAGGAACTCGTATCTTTTAGATAATAAAAGAAAACCTCACCAACAGGCTTTGATCCGGTGGTATTCGTGCGATGATTATGTCTCCACCTAAAACATTGCGGGTTCAAGTTTTATAAATGACGATAGTGAGATTGTTGTGATTGTGTAAAAATGTGTATATTTTAGTTGTGTGTGTGAATTTGATTTCTATAAAAAAAAAAAAAAAAAAAAAAATCATTTTGAGGATATTTCGAATTAATGAATCTTTATTGCTGTTAAATTAAATTAAATGTGCTTGGTTCAGAAAGAACAAAAAATACGTAAGTATTTTGGAGTTTCTTTCTTTTAGACTTAAGTACAAAATAACATTATATATATTCTATCTTATGTTTTGTATAATGCTTTTCAAAAATATATATATATATTCTATATTATGTTTTGTATAATGCAATTACAATTAATTTTAAGGCAAATGTCACAAAAATACACTAAACTTATGGTCCGTTTCCAATCATGGTACTCTTCTTTTTTTCTCGCATAAAAAGGCGTTTAATAAATTTTTTTAGCAGATTCAGGTTTTTACTAAATTTCGTTAACCCACTTCGTTAATAAATTACATGTTTGACCCTTGAGTTTGTATAATCATTTTATGCAACATCCACCACCATCACCCACCTCCACCACCCTGTCCGCTGCCACCACCGTCCACCGCCACCACCATCCACCGCCACCACCACCGTCCGCCACCACCACCACCAACAGCTATGAAAAAAAAAATCTGTCACATGTGAAAAAAAAATCCAATAAAAAGAATGTCGAAAAAAAAATAGAAAATAATTTTCGAAAAAGAAATTTCATAAAATATTTAAAAAAATAAAATTCTTTTCGAAAAAACATTTCGAAATTTTTATTGGAAATTTTTTTTGGAATATTTTTTTTGTTGATTTTTTTTTTCAAAATTTTTTTTTGAAAAAAAAAATCGAAAAAAAATTAAAAAAAATTATAATTCAAAAAAAAATTCGGTAATAAAAGTTTCCAAAAAAAATATTTTCGAAAAAAAAAATTTAGATGGGTGGGGTGATGGTGGCGGCGGTTGGTGGTGGTGGCGGCTGCGGCGGTTGGTGGTGTTGGTGGTGTTGGTGGCGGCGGCGGCGGTGGTGGTGGTAGCTGGTGGTGGTGATGGTGGTGGTGGATGATGGTGGTAGAGGTGGCAGGTGGTGGTGGCGGCAGTTGGTGATGGTGGCGACGGTTCGTGGTGGTGGTGGATGTTGCATGAAATGATTATACGGATTCAGGGACCAAACATGTAATTTACTAATGAAAGTTAGTAAAAAACCTAAATCGGCTGCAAAATTTTGTTGGGCGCCTTTTTGTGCCAGAAAAAAAAATAGTACCCTGATTGGAAATGCACCCTAAGTTTAGTGTTTTTTTGTGCCATTTGCCCTAATTTTAAATATTTTGAAAGAAGATAGAGGTCGACTTCTCTCTTGAAGATGAACCGAACCACCTTTATCACAAAAGAACTCGACAAGAACTAGATGACTCACAAACACATATTAAGAACAAGAAGAGAAGTGTGGATCATATGGGAAATTACTAGTCGAATGATTATTATCTTGGAGAAGAAAAATAATACAAAGGACTAAGGTGAAACATAGACACACACTCTCTTTTACAATATGAGCCAACTACTAACAATGAGAGAGTGTGTGTGCTATATATGTCGACTGCCATCCAAAGGCTTTGGATGGGCTTTTGATTTGGACCTTAATGTGGGCCAAGTATATGCACTACACATATATACTAAGTAACTATCAACACTAATGCTACTAGCCCACTAAACTTAATACATATTATACATGATATTTTGGTTCTAAATAGCAAATGACCATCACTTTCTAAATAGCATAAATTAGCCCTAATGCTAACATATTTCGAAAGAAGAAACATCAAAATGATAATACTTGCAAATTGTCTAGACTCTAGAGCATTCACTAACTCAATTTAAAGTCATTACAGTTCAATATGGATGTAACTTTTGTAACTAAGATTGGTGCTAACAAATGTCCTTCATATGCTTGTCTCTAAATGGTATAATGAAACCATTATATGCTTGAACCTTGAGCGATCAACCACACTCATTTCATAGAAACTCGATGAAACCATTATATGCTTGTTGTTGATTTGATGAATAGGCATCATGAATTGAATCTTGTCCAGCAATGGTTTGGGGACTAGACCCTTTCATCATTGGGGAACCTCTCGCAGCTTGATTGGTCATGAGATTCGCTTCTGTGTGGCATCCTTTGAGTGACAAAGTAAGATCAGTAATCTTACTACTCCTATCTTCATATGTTGATGGCATACGTCCGTGCTTTATTACATTTTCTCTTTCACGACTCTTTGACGGAGCTAACACTTGTCGCTTTTCTTTAACTTCCCATCTTCCACCACGACATCTCTGGCACATGAGAAAATCATTTTGTTAACAATTAGCGAAGATAAAACTAATAATATACTTGAAGAAAATGATATATATGTAACTGCTCTTTATACCAGTTGACAGTAAGTGTGAGACTACAAGTAAGATAGCTAAGTTATAAAATAGACATTATATAAATTTAAAGGAGGGTTACAAGTTGTGCCTAGACCATTCAAATAACTTCAAAAATGTGTATGCAATTATGTTATTTTAATCTAAGTTAGTTGATTATTGGCCCGCCTGGATTTTTTCAATATTAAAGCTTATTTCTAACAGATTAACATTATTGTTGATACAAAATTATCATATTTTGAATTATCCGAAGAGACTTTGGAAACTAAGTCTTAAGATAACTAGTCCGTAAACGTGAGCCTAGCTTGTTTCACAAGTATTAAAGTTTATAGAGCTTATGTGTTGCATCAATATCTTTGTTGAGTAGTGGCATCGTCGAGTCAACCTTGAGCAAGTTAAACAAAAATATAAAATAAAAAAGGTACAACGTACTAACTCCTGTATAACTTCAAGTATGAAAATCTAACCTGAAGATGACTAGCAACCTGCATTCTTGTAAGACCAGGGACATTCATAAGCTTAAGAATCTCCATGGGATAGCATCCTAATGCGAAAACACAATGATTTTAGTGACAGACAAATGAGTAGAGTAACTATTGGAAATACAAATATTAAAAGATGATGGTTATACTTCGTTCCCCAAGCTGCCGTATCGCACTAATGAATTTGGTATGAAGTTCCACTGTCCACTCGATGTGATTCCTCTTCATAATGTCATAAACATCATTATCCTTGGAGGATTGATAACTTGTGATATCATCCTTCCTTAGGGAGCCTCTTTCCTTCCCTTTACTCCCACAACTTCTACACTCCTGTAAATTAGTTTGAACTCGTGTGGCAACATTATGAGACATCATCTCGTTTTCACATTTTTCATGCTTAAGCGTTTTCTCTCTGATGACATGCTGATGTATAAGCATTATTACACCGACGGTAAGTGGCTTTTTCAGGACAAGAAAAGCTCCACTCTTCAAAGCTTCAACTAGGAAGTCATCATCATCTTCCTCGGACATCACTTGAATATAGATCCAGTTAGACATTACATCAATATGGTTTTTTTAAACGACAATTGCATCAAAAGTTAAAGTATAAATTTGAGAGCAGTGCTACTAAAAACTCACCCATCAATAGTAACTCCTTGATATCTGCTGATCTTAGAAATGTATGAATATCCACGTTAGTAATCTCCCTATCTACGAGCAAGAGGTCATATTCATTCTTCTTCTCCGAAAGCAATTTTAAAGCCGCACAAGCGTCGTGAATGCATGTAACTAACAAGAGCAACATAAGAAAGGATATGATATATCTATGAATTGAAGATGGTAAGGGTAAGACGAGATATATAGGTCAAAAATACCAAAATATACGTATACAAACCTTCGGCATTCCTAGTAGCTTTTCAAGCCATATGCATGTGTTTGAAGAAAACATTATTTTGATTCAGATTTTTTTTTTTTTTTTTTTTTTTTTTTTTTTCACAAATATAACAAATCAGTTATGAGTTGCAACATGAAAATAATAGATATACGCATTGTCCTTTATTTCTTTCTACCATCAACCCTGAAAATCAAGGGCAAGTGTATATTGAATAGGGGTGGCAATTGAGTCGTGTCCGTGTTGACCTATTTGGGTTCGCTTGTTGGCGGGTTAGTATAACTTCTACCAAAAAACAACCAATTTATTAATCGTGTCAAAAAACATGCAGAAATTATATAAGCATTTAAAATATGATAAAAATAAGAGAAAAATAAATATATAACAATTTTTCTCAGTTATAAGCGTCAATTTCTATAATATACTACCTCCGTCCCAAAATAAATATCAGGTTTGACTTTTTAGAGTCTTTATTGTTCAACTTTGACCGTAAATATTTTTATTTGTGTTATATAATACTTGATGCAAAATATATGAATGGATTGCGTTTCAAATGTATTTTCATTGGTATAATTTTCATAAAGTATTATATAACGCAAATAAAAATATTTGAGGTCAAAGTTTATCAATAAAGACCCCAAAAAGTCAAACCTGACATTTATTTTGGGACGGAGGGTCTATAATATACTAGTATGAGGTATAATCGCAATTCAATCGTATTAAGTACATAACACAATACATTTAATCCACATCCAACATAAAAAGACATGTTATATATTTTATTTTTAGAGTCTTATATACTTAAACGGGTTCACGGGTTGACCTATTTAATATTTACTCAACTCAAACACGACCCATTTATTAAACGGGTTAGACGGGTTGACCTGTTTTTTACCCATACCTGTTTAACTTCGTGTCGGGTTCGTGTAGTTTATCGTGTCGTGTCGAGAATTTACACCCCTAATATTGAGCTGATTGACCAATAAAAATCAAAACTTTGTTTTCAATTTAGTCAAAATTGACAATTTTAATTTTGCCTAGTAATCATATGTAGAATTTTTTTTGCTACTGTAACGTTACATTCCAACATTACGTTCGTATTGATCAATGAGATCTACAATTAAGTCCAAACTTTTGAAAAATAATCGATCTTTCATAATCTTTGATAAGTTTCAAAATTAAACAGATTCCCCTTAACCAAAAAGTTTTCTAAAAAAAAACCGTTATTTTAATTAACATAATATTTAATACCAAGAACCTTGTATACATAGGGGTTATAAATATTGAAAATGAAGCATGATTTTAAACTACTTTTAATACCAAAACCCGTGCCATCCTGTGATTTTCATAGGTTCATAAGAGCAACCTCTAGTATTACTTTAAGTTATACAAAAAAGAGTTGTACGCATGAAATTTGTTAGTCCAAAAAATTGAATAAACTATGAAAATCATAACAGTAAAAACATGTTTATTCAATAACCATTTGACATACTAATAGCATCTTCAGCATCTTCAAAGGGATAGTTACGGAATACTATCCCCGTGAACGACAAATAAAACTTTTATTGATCCAAGCTAGCTAATCTTGGAAATCAATGAGAGAAGGACTCTATAATAACACTATGTGTTACATTTTGTTTTCTAGAATCGCTACTTAACTCTATTACAATGCACATATAAATAGGCTTGGAAAAGTGAAGCTTAAAAGAGAAGCTTTAATAAGTAAAGTTTCCTTGAGAAACTTTTAATAAAATACTAATAAAGTACAAAAGTACTTTTGTCTTCCTTGACTTTCTTATTCATGCTTGTAGCTTGTCTTTACAAGAAAGTTTTCGCCCATATTTCGTAATTGTTTCTTCAGAAATAAGTCTTTAAGGCCAGTGAGATATTTGTCAATTCTCACGACTCTGGTATTGCTCAGGTACGTTACTTGCTGACACCGCATCAGTGAAGGATGGTGCATCTTTTGAAGCATGTTGTTTGAGCTACTCTCTGATAAATAAAATAATGTGTGTGCTCACTCATTTTATCAGTGAGTGACTTGGCTATTTTATGTTCAAATACTTGTCAGGGATATTTGGGTCAAATATTGACCCAACAATCTCCCCCTATTTGAATATAGAAATAGTCTGAGATTGACCCAACAATCTCCCCCTATCAGAGATAAGTGAACATAACGGCTTCTTCTTTTACTCTGAGTTACAACAAGGTAAAGAACACGATTATTGTTTGATATCGCCTGTTACAATTATCATTTTAATTTTTGATACCACTTGTTGAGGATGAAGCTGTGCCTCATCTTGAGTCGCCATCTTGATCTTGGTTTTTATCTTCACTGTCTGAGCTCTACCCTCAGGTAGTGATTATTCTTTCTTTGATAACCTTTTTGAAGATTAATTCCAGAGCATTTTCACTCCGGGTTTTAATTCTACACTTAGGATATTTTACGTTAAGATTCTAGTGAGAGATTGCTCAACACTTATATAGTTTTAGCCTAAGTGTTTGAATAGCAGTAGGTGAGCAATACGGCTTATTCTTACATACTACTATATTACAACAATGACTAATTTTTGAAGTTGCAGAAAGTAGACTTTAATCCTTAAATTTCAAAGTTTAGTAAGCCTTTTAGGCTCCAATATGAGGGTTCAAAGTCATTTCAGCAAGTTCATCAATTAGGTCCAGGGTTACTAAAGGTTCAGTGACAGGAGTTCAAAATTACTCAAGGTTCGGTGACTAGGGGTCAGTTTCTAGGGTTCAGGGGGTTCAATAAGCAGGTTCAGTCGGTCAAATTCAGTTTTGTGCTTCAGTGAGTAAAGGGGACCTAGTTCAGTTTTGATACATCAGTGTCCTCCCTTATTTTGTAACCCTGACAATTCCAACTGCAATTACAGCCTCATTAGCTACAGTTTTGATACATACAATCTATTTAAACCCAAAAATACTTCTATTCCATCCCCTGATACTTATTAGGGACATCATTACTCCCTGATTCCCACCTGTTTCTTTCAATCAATCAAGCTTAGCCTGTGAATAAAAAATTTACACACCCCGAGTCTTTGACTCATTCTTTAACAGACCCATGCCCATATTTGTTTTAGCTACTTCCTGATTTTCAGGCACGCATTTTAACTGTTACTTTGTGTTCAGGGACTTTTGGGTTATGGGCCCTCCACGCTTCCGCTGCGCAACTCAGATTCTTACCACCATTTGCTGGCCTGAGTTATACCCGAACCCTGAATGACACACCACTCTCTGATATCACACTCTTCTCTTGGCTCTTACAAATACTTTCGACATCACACAATCAGTTGACTCACTGATATAACATACTCTTGAATCAGGGTCTTACAAATACTTTTGACACCGTTTTCTTGACTAGTTTTACCTAGAATCGATGTCCAGGCTTAGCCTGATAACAGCTTAAAACCACCCTCATTTTTTAGTACCTCTGATTCGTCACAACTTTTCTAAAACCCATAAAAAAACAGCCTCAACCTAACCCATTTTTTGCCACACCCTTTGATCCCATTCCCTGATACTTACAACAGCTTCATCAGGCTTTGCCTAACAACACTTTCACACTTATATTCCCAGTCCTACAGCTTGAGTCAGACCTTTCACCATAAAGTTGACATTAAACAATAACGACCCATCATTTTAATGAGCCAAAAGAAATCAACTTTACTTTAATTTTTTTTAGTCGACTGACTTAATCATGAATCACCAACGGACAACCCATGACACTTTCTTCTTCTTTTTTTTTTTTTTTTTTTTTTTTTTTTTTTTTTTTTTGTGACCGGAGATGTTGCCGGAGCTATGTCCAAGGCTTTGGTCATATGGTGATGTGTGGAGTTTTGTTCACCATGTTTTGATCTGTGAAGCACTTTGAAGATTTTATTGTGTCATTTTATCAAGATCTTAGACAGGTTTTTGTCTTGATCGATTTATGGGTTGGTGTTTATGATGGTTTTGATTGTAGATCGATTTTGTTTTTTTGATTTCATAACAGATCTGGGTTTTTGATGGTTTAGATCGACTGGATCTGTTTTGAGTGGTGGATTTTTTATTTTATTTTATTTTTTATTTTTTTTGATAGATTTGTCTTGAGTTGTTAGTTTTGTTGGTGAGTTGACCGGACCTGTTTTTTTTATTATAACAAATCATCTGGATTTTGGGTTGAGTGGGATGGTGAGATTTACCTTTGTGTGAGTGTGTTTTTTGAAGATGAATCTTTTGTGTTTGTGAGAGTATTGTGTGAGAGATGATGGTGACGGTTTAATCTCTTTTTTTTTTTTTTTTTTGAGATTTGTGTTTGTAGGTGTGTGATGATAAGGTTTTCTTGTGGTAGAGTGTGTATTTTGTTTAGTCATTTTGTCAAAACTCAGTGTATGTCTCCCCTTCAAAAAATGCAACAACAGTAGCAGTTTTTTAAGGTTTCACATTTTATTTTTGACATTCTTCAAATGTTATTAGCAGTCATATGAACAGATCTAGATCATGGTAGTGATCCACCCGCTCTGATACTAATTGTTGGTCCAAAAAATTGAATAAACCATGAAAATCATAACAGTAAGAAAATGTTTATTCAATAACCATTTGACATACTAATAACATCTTCAGCTTCTTTAAAGGGATAGTTGCAGAATACTATCCCCGTGAATGACAAATAAAACTCTTATTGATCCAAGCTAGCTAATCTTGGAAACCAATGAGATGAGGACTCTATAATAACACAATGTGTTATTTTTGTTTTCTAGAATCGCTACTTAACTCTATTACAATGCACATATAAATAGGCTAGAAAAAGTAAAGCTTAGAAGAGAAGCTTTAATAAGTAAAGCTTACTTGAGAAGCTTTTAATAAAATAATAATAAAGTACAAAAGTACTTTTGTCTTATTTAACTTTCTTGTGCATGCTTGTAGCTTGTATTCTAAAGAAAGTATCCGCCTATATTTCGTAGTTGTTTCTCCAAAGATAAGTCTTCAGGGTCAGTGAGATATTTGTCAGTTCTCACGAATCTGGTATTGCTCAGGTACGTTACTTACTGACACCGCATCAGCGAAGGACGGTGCATCTTCAGTTGGTCTTTGACATCTTTGAAGCATGTTGTTTGAGCTACTCTCTGAAAAATCAGAGAATGTGTGTGCTCACTGATTTTATTAGTGAGTGACTTGGCTATTTTATGTTTAAATACTTGTCAGAGACATTTGGGTCAAACCCCGTGCATGTATGAGTTTATAACTAGCAAATATGTCGATATTAATTTTTGGATTAAAGTATACAATTATTACAATCTAAAAATAGTATATCACCGTGTATGACTTTTTAAAGTGAAACTAAATTCAAAATTATTTGGAGTTTCACATGAAGGAAATCTTGTTGAATTAGACGATCCTGGAAGAGTTTATTGTATGCATCTAACCAACTTTAGCATTTAATTTTGAACGAAGCAAATGTCATTAACTATCAATAATATAACACTTTATATAGTAAACCAAAATGAAACTGATGCTTCAATATGAAATGCTTTTAACAAACCTTAAGTTTTCAGGAAAAAACATTTATGGCGATTCTTACCTTGATATGAATGAGACTGTAGTAAGCTAGCAATGGCATACACGTCGTCCTTCTTTTCGCCAACAACCAAAACTTTAAAAGAACGTTCTTGTAATGTTTTAAAGGAACGTTCATTTAAAACTCCATAGCTATCTGTGCTTTGAGAGTTTTGGGAATAGCTGTGGTTATCAGACATTTTTTTAACACAAAGGTGCAGAAGACACAGAGAGAAAAATAAAAGGATGTGAGGAAAATAGGATATTCCAAATATAGAAGGGAGTTGAGGTGGGATGAGATGTAATATTATGACCACATCACTGATATAATGATGCACAAATCTTTTATATATCAGCCAAATTAGTTTAAAAAATTAAATGCTTTGATTAAATGTAAGACCAATCTGTTAAATAAAGTTAATAGAAATATGCAAAGAATTCCTTCGTCAAACTATTATTCTCACTCTTAACAAAAATGTGATTATATTTGTAATATCTACTAGTAATATATTATCGTAATTTACAGTATCTCCTTATGTGAGTGAGAAAAGTGAATAAGATTTTGATAATGTTAGAATGTTTGTGTGTAATAGTTAGGATATGAGTTTAGGGGGCTAGTTGTAGTTTAGCTCATACTTAAGGAGGTTAGTCATGTATTAGGAAAGTTCCTAACCTCCTCAACTGTAGATTCCTTGTTCAACAAGGATTAGGTTTCTACCCCCTCATTCTCTATAAATAGGGATAAGGGGGTGAAGTTTTATTTGTACTGTAGGCTCCCATTTCAATCAACAAACTACACATAAATATGGTGACTTAATGGTGTTCATGGTGGTGGTGGTGGTGATAGATGTGGCAATGGTGGTGATAGAGAGAGAGAGAGAGAGAGAGAGAGAGAGAGAGAGAAAGAGAGATGGAGAGAGTCTTTATATTATCACACACTAGAAACACACACAAGCACACAAACAAGTGAGACTTGTTTTGTTACATATACCCTTCAATGCCTTATGGGCTTGGGTTGGGTCTTAGTTCTCTTAGGCTTGACTATATAAGACTTAACCTATTTGGTCTAAACTAGTAGCCTATTAGATTACTTCCTATAGCCCGTTACTAGACAATTACATATTACATATAAACGTTACACAGTTCCTAAATATAGAATGACCATCACTTCTATTACTTTCTACCAAAAGTAATGCTAGTAATCTCCCCCTAAGGGATGCCATTCCTTAGTTGTCCTGGATGAGTTGTAATGAATTGGTCTTCTTTACTTTTGATCTTTAAACTTTTAACGTTGTGTAAGATGAGTCTTTATTCTTCGTTCTTTTCCAAGCTTTGTGATCTTGTGGTATAGAGTTGTTGTCTTTTCTTGCCTTGATAGATAATCTTCATATTCGACTTTGTCTTTATCTTTCCATCATACTCATACATCTTGTATAGCTTTCTTTATCCTTGAGCTTTCATCATTTGCTTGGATATGCTCTTGACTTGGTTTGATTAGATCTTCGACTTTGATGATCCATTGTCTTTATCTTGATTTCATTGTCTTGAAATTTCCTGATTTCTGGGATATGTTCTTGACTTTGTTTGATTAGATCTTCGACTTTGAATAAAAGTTGTCTTTATCTTGATTTCTTTGTCTTGTACTTTCCTGATTTAAGCTTTGATGAGGATGTTGTTTGTCGCGCATGTATAAGTTTATGATGGTGAAAGATGTCGATGTAAGTGATTGTTCACATCATGTGGTGTCATCTTTTGTACCTGCATACAAAGGTTAGTTCATAATCGTGTAACTCCAATTGATTATAGTGAGTGTTGATGCAAATAATGTTCTAAAAATGTTATTTATATCTTTTGATAACTTCACGTTTTGAGAATGACAAAATGTGAAAACACGTTACGTTAAAATTAACGTAAATAACTTTTTAATCGAAAGTTTCCATTTCTACGCAAATCACTCTAAGTATGAACAAACAAATATACAACTTGACAAATGATCAAAGAAGTGAATTTGTGTTTAAGACATCACATTTTTAATGTGACAAAACATTTCTTTCAAAAATATACTTTACAAATTATTTTTGAATAATTAAGAAATGTTTTATTGGAAAAATAAGTTCAAAAATCATAACAGCTATTTTCCCCCCCCCCCCCCAAAATCAGCTCCAAACTTCCCCAAATAAGTTTTCACCAGAAAAGACAAAAAGAGGAGCGTTTTTGTCTGGCACGGTACCACTAAATTTAGTGGTACCGTATGTGATTTAGTGGAGCCGTGTCTTCATAACGGCCAGATTTTTTCTGCCTATAAATACCAGCCCACTTCACAGATTTTGGGCATCCTTTTTCACACAGAACTTTCTGAGTTCAATACCCTTATCACATTTTCTCTTCTTGATTATTTAGTTTAGTTTTTCTTTTGTTTAAGAGTGATCCAATCATCCATCCAAGTGATCCGCTTCATTCCTCTTCAAGTGCAAGAGAAGAACTCAAGGTATCCAAGAAGATACAAGAGTTGTAGTTGTAGTTAGAGCACTTGTAACATTTGTTACAAACTTGTTGTATCCTTGTATACATCAAGATCATTTTTCTTTTGAGAGTGTGTGAGAGAAGATCATTGTGATCTTATAGAGATATTGAATATCTCTTGTAGCCATTGGGCTTGTGTGTTTATCAAGGGTAGATAGAGTAGATTGAGTCGAGTGAAAGTTGATCATTGTGATCTTGTGAGATTTTGGAGATCTCTTGAAGCCATTGGGCTTGTGTAATTGATCAAGAGGATCATAGGTAGATCGTGTAGATCGAGTGTTGTTTGATAGTGTGAAGTAGAAAGGATCAAGTGGATCGTGGTAGATTGGTGCTAGCTAAGATTAGCACTCGACATCTAGCTTAGTGTCGGAAATAGGATAAGCGACGTGTACGGTTTTCTCCGCCTAAAGGGAGGTTGTTGACATAGTGCTTGAAACTCTCGAGTGTGGTACTCGGGGAGTGGAGTAGGGCGAAGAAGAGCTTCGTAGCCGAACCACTATAAATCCTTTTGTCCCGGTTTGATCTTTCCATCTCTTCCCTTTACTTTTATTTAGTTACATTAGATAGTTTAGTTTAATTGTTTATATTGGTGTTGATTGATTATACATAAGATTCGAATCAAAGTTTTTCAAAGCAAAGTTTTTAAGAAGATTTTAAAACCGGTAAAAATATTCAACCCCCCCCCCCTTCTAGTTTTCCATAATTGGTATCAGAAGCCACATCAGTCAAGATTTTAAAGTAAATTGTATTTTAAAACTTGAGTCGATCAATGGATTCCGACAAATATCTAGAAAGGCAATCTATGCAAAGACCACCACTTTTCGAAACCGATTGTTTTATTTATTGGAAAACAAGATTCGAAACGTATGTGAAATCAAAAGACATTGGTCTTTGGCATATTATTACCGAGGGTGACTTTCAACCGATTCAAAAGAATCCGGAAACCAAAAGGGATGAAATAGTTCCTTATGATAAAAAAAGTGATGAACTTAAAAGAAAACTAGCCAAAAATAATGAGGCTAAAATGATGATTTACAATGCTTTGCCTAAAAAGGAATTTGAAAGAATTTTCATGTGTAATACGGCAAAAGATATTTGGAAAACTTTGTTAGTCACTCACCAAGGTAATAATCGCTGGTCAAGTTCCTCAGGAAGTCGAATACTGCCCTCTTCAATGAGCTAATCAACGAGCAATGGGATCAGCACACTGAAGCAGCAACCTCTTATGCTGACTTCAGGGCTGCTATTGATTGGCTCACAAGGTCAACTCCACCAGGTCGCTGCTTCTACTGGTAACCATGTCAGTGACCTGAAGACCACCATTGAGCAACGTGGTTTTGAACAAGGGACGCAATTCAAAAATTTGCTTCAGTCTCTTAATGCCATTAAAGAAGAATTCAAAGTTGACCCAGTTCTCATCACCAAGCTGACTGAGTTTATGGACTCACAGAAGACCACCTCCTCCAACATTGCTGACCTTCTCAGGCTCCTCAAGGAGGTGGATCTTACTACTCTCAGGTCTCAGCAGGATGCCCTTCACAAGTCAGTCACTGATACCTAGGGATTCCTGACTCAGATCTCCACAGCCTTTGACCAGCTCTGTGCCAAACATAATGAGCTGGTCACCCACTACACCACCTAGGTGACCCAACTCTCAATGTCACAGGTCACCATGGCCACATACATCTCCTCATTAAAGACAGAGACCTAGGAAATCAAGAGCATGGTCTCCACCATTCTGACAGTTCTTCAGCCCTCTCAAGTTCCCCCTGCTCCTAAATCAACAGATGCTTCCACTAAAGTTCTAGCATCCGTTGAGGGGGAGAAACCTACCTCTGATGAACCAGTTCCTGAGCCTATAACTGAAGTCATCACTAAAGCCGTCACTCTTCAAAGCTTCATGCCAGGAACTACAACATCTTCAGCACTGGTTGTTGCCACAACTCCTATTCCAACTGAAGCAATAATAACCACAGCGTTCCCTGAATCCTCCTTCAGTACACCCCCACCCACTGACAAAGGGAAGGGAATCATGGAGACTGAAGATTCACCTCCCAAACTGGTTAAGGCACCAAGAGAAGTGCGTCCTGACCCTGATGCACCAGTGCTCATGGAAATCATCTTGCATAATGGGAAAATCTTTAAGGGAACCAGTGAAGAAGTGGATGCTGTCTTGGATGAAGAGGATAGGATCAAGGCTGAATTGCTCAGTAAGCCAGTTATTGCTGAAGTTGCCAATTAAGTCATCAGAGAGACTGAGCAGAATATCAAAGGGGAACAATTCCTCAAACTTCAGGCTGACCTAATCAAAGAACACAACCTGAAGGTCAAGCTGAACACTGAAAGGAAGAAGAAGAACTATGAGATGTATGTTTGGACCATGACAAAGACCAAGGGTGAAGGTCCCATCACTGACATGACTATTCATGCAAACACTGATCCCAAAGCCATAACTGTTCATAGAGGACCAAGGAAGTCTGAGAAGAATGATCCCTTCAAGTTCTCAGAATATGAGATCAAGGAATGGGACATGATGGGACCCATCCTGAAAAAGAAGAAGAAGAACAGGTGTGTCCCTGACCTTCTGGCTACCCTGACAAATAAGTATGAGGAACTGGAAAGGGTGGCCAAAAGCTTAGGAATTAACCACCAGAAGGCACTTGCCTCTTAGGGACTAACAATCACTGTGCCAACTCAGAGCACAGGTAGGAAGAGGAAAGCAATAGGCCAAGAACCTGAATAATTCATTGCTGCTCTTCACTGCAACAGAATTCCTCTTGAAGGTCAAGTTCATTCCCAACAAAGTGATTAAGCACCTTGAGTTTGGTATCTTCTTCATTGATGAGTTTGGTCAACAAGCCTTCCAGAGAGTCAGTGTCATACACTTGGTGGAGACAACAACTCTTCTGGCCTACAAGCTGATGGCACTCCATGTGAAGAGTCCTAAAAATGATGAGTTCATAAGACTCATGGAGAAGATGATGAGTGAGAGACCCGACAAGTAGGTTTTGGTGTCTAAGAAAGCAAAAATGGAACTCATGGGAATTAAGGAAGTCTGAGTACTTAACCCTGAGTATTATGTTTAGATGATAGGACTGATGTAGTGTTTATGAATAAGATGATGGCCCATGTTTATTATATCAGTTTCCTTTAATTGCTTTATAGTATCTTCAGTGTAAGAAGAAGCCCAATTTCTCACTTACACTGATCAAACACTTAGGCTAAATTTATATCTAAATAGGGGGAGATTGTTGGGTTCATTCAGTACCCAAGCATCCTTAAACAAGGATTTGAATACAAATTATCGTAAGTGTCATATAACCTTGAACGCTCTCAGGTCACTAAGTGAACAGTCACTCAGTGAGTTATCTTCAAGATGCCTAGGACGAGTCTAAGAAGAAGGATTCACCATTCAGTGAGGCGGAACTCCATGAATGGCACCTAAGCCAAAAAAGAAGATAATGGGTTCAATGAGTGATGACAATAACTCACTGAACCCCAGTCTCCTCAACGACTATGAAGAATGAAGATTGAAGACTGAAGACCAAAGACTGAAGAACTTGAAGACTGAAAGAAAGACGGGAAAGGTTTGAAGAGATAAGGAGAAGTCCTTATCAGGCTGAAGTCAAACTTTCCCTGAAAGGCTTCATAACTAGAACAGTGTCATCACTGTTACTCAGAATGCATTATTGTCCTATACCCAAAATAGGTTCTTGTAACAGTGACAAAATACATCAGTATTTTGTCCTGATTAGCTTAGGTCATTGTTTCTCTTTTAATTCACGAGTGCTCTTTTTGCTTGTCTATAAATAGGATCATAAGGGAGTAAAAGTGGACAAGTTTTTGCAATTAATGCTTAGACATTCACAAACCACTTTTACTCCTCCAAAGAGCAACCTAGTCCCTGAGATAGCTCAGTGGTTCCTTATACTTGCCACTTAAGCTTAGCTTAAGTTTAGGGAGGAGACATACCATACTTGTCATTTCAATCCCATGTGTTTTTTGGGCAAACACTTGGGTATAGATTCTTTTGATAAACTTCTAATAAGAATTTAAACGTTGAAAAACTCTTGTCTTTATCATTTACATTTTTACTTATTTGATTAGTTAATCAATACATTACTAAGTCATGGAACACGGTTAGCTTAACTTTGTAGTTAATTTTAATCGTGTAAGGGGAACAACAAAAGGGGTGATACGCTTCGGCAAACGTGGAAAACTCAATCCTCGATATATCGGGCCATTCCAAATTCTTGATAGAATTGGACCGGTAGCCTACAGACTTGAGCTACAACAAGAATTGGGCAGTGTGCATAACGTCTTCCATGTGAATAATCTGAAGAAGTGTCTTTCTGACGAAACTCCGGTTATTCCTCTCGAAAAAATCCAGATTGACGAGAGTTTGAATTTTGTTGAGGAACCAGTCGAAATCATAGACCGTGAAGTCAAACGACTGAAGCACAGTCGTATCCCAATCGTCAAAGTTCGTTGGAATTCCCGACACGGTCCTGAATTCACGTGGGAACGTGAAGACGAAATCAAGCAAAAATATCCTCACCTCTTTTCAACCACATCGGGTAATCAGAATTGAAACCCGGGATGAGGTTCTTCTGAGGCTGGGAGGCTGTCATAACCGGTAATTTTTGAAATTATTTTAAATACCGCATTATGTTTAAAATAAAATATTTTAGATCTGAGAAACCATTTTTGGAATATATGGGATTTTATTTTGGAATATTAGGGTGTGATATAAGAGTTTCCCCGTAGGATATGAGTTAGAGCACAACGCGTACCATCACAAGTCTAAACCTAATTATACGTTATTAAATTGATTTATGACGTTTTGAGCAAAGATAGGCGTATAAATAGTCATTTTTACTGGAAAAATGATTTTAAAATTAATGGCGCAAGTTTTGGAGTCTCACGGAAATTTTATCTAACCTAAACGATCCCGAGAGTCATTTTATTAAAAGATTACTAAAATTGCAAGTTTGGTCCCTACGCTAACCGTACACCCGCGCCCCCTTTCTTTTGAAACTTGTCATTTTTTGCCCAATGTTAGAATAAAAGGATTACCCCCCCCCCCATTTTACCAAACCCTAACCTTAATAGCTTTCTTTCTCTCTCTCTTTGTTCCTGCCGCCGTCGCCCAAGCACCACGACCAACACCACCGTACACCGCCACCTCCATAGCAGAAACAAAACCACACCCACCCTTATACCACTGTTGTGAACCCGTTTGTGAAGTCCACGCGCATGAATCTGAGCACCCCACGCGCCACCATCTCCACCGCCGCCTCATTTCTTGTTTTCTTTTCTTGGTACGCGTGTAAACAAGGTAAAAAGAGTGGTAAAAACACCAATTCACGTTCGTGTGTGAATCAGTGTGCGTAAAACTAAAGGTTAACGAATCTTTGATAATAAAAACGAGTGGGAAATAAAGTTTGGTATCATTTTTGTGTCGCGCTTTTGGTTTATTTTTGTGTTTGGATTGCGTACCAAGACTATAAGCTCGGGTACGAGCTTATTTATGGCGTACCAGTTTATGTTCAAGCTATTTGGTAGCTTATGAGCTTGGTTTGATTTGGGTTATCGTTTTGCGTTTGCGTTTGAGCCGAAACCCATAAGTGGGATTGTTTGATATTGGTTTATTTTGGATTTAGGTTATTAAGTTAGGTTCGTTTGGTTTGTTTGCTCTCGACGTGGTTCAAGCCGAGACCCCGAGGTCTCGGAGAGGTGAGTTTTTGTTTTGTTTTGGTCCGAGCAATACCTTGGATTTAGATTTGATTTTGATTCGAGCTGTAGGATTAGTTTTGGCCGAGAAATATTGTGATGTTATTGATATTGATTGGACTTGGAATTGTTAAATGGTGATGTTTTGGCTATAACGAGTGTAAGTTGAGACCCCGTGGCCTTGGTGAGGCCTCGACTCGCCTATATTGGACTTTGAATATCTAGCTTGGACTTATTGACTGATATGTTGACTTTTTAACCTGGCTTATTTGACCGAGGGCGTATTTGGTTTGAAGTGGGTTCGGGATTATAAGTTTAGACCTGAGGGAATTGTTATCGGATTATGACTCGAAATGAAAAATAACACGTGCGACTCAACTATTATTTTTGACTTCACATAAACTAGAAGAAAAGAAATAATAAAAACATTTATTTGAAATGTTAACTAGTAAATTTAATTTGTTATTATTTTGTAAATGACAAAAAAGAAATTTAAAGTGTAATTATTTAAATTTTGGATTAAAACGGAAAACACCAGGGTTATTAGACATTTTGAGGCACAGTTATCGTAGGATACCCTATTTGGACTTGTTGGGATATTAATTGGATTATTGTGAAGTTACGGATCGGTTTAACGTTAATAGACCCGACCGACAAGGTTATCGGACTTATTGGGTTGACGATCCCAATAAGGGTTCGGTAAGTGTGTTGAAGGAATTTATTAGCATGTGACATATCCTTACGACATACCATTTATTTGTAATGTGAAGGTTTGGCTTTGGATTAATAAGTGAGACGAAGGAATTATTGGACTTATCGGGTTGACGAATTCGATAAGGATCCACTAATTCATCCAGATACCTTATTAAGCTTTTAAGCTTAATCATTTTGACCTTTGACCTTTACCGTGTATGAGACTGAATTGATGATTGATTTGGTAGTCGGATTACTTGGGATTTTGCAACACCGAATTTGAAATACATACTTGGACTTGGAATATCGTTGGACTTCGGACATTTTTTACTACTAAAACACGAAATGACTATAGTACATTAGACTCATAATGAATTTAATGTATTCGAGCCGTAACAGATAAAAAATGGGAATAATGTCTAATGGAACGATAATATTGCAAAATATCCTTTAAATATTACATAAGGAAGTTATTTTCAAAATAAAGTCTTTTTACTTGGAAACGTTCTATAAACGGACAAGTCATGGCGAATTTTTGTTTTTAAAATATAAAACAAGTATGTTTTATGCAATTAAATGGTATTATGGGAAAATACCAACGATTACCAATCAACTCATCTTCATGGATGTAGTTGTTAATTGTTATCTCTTTGACTTTTCTTCGTCATCTCCTCTCGACTTAAGTTTCCGTCAGTTTTCCTCGCGGCGATTTCGTCATTTGTTTTTCTTTTTGGCGTGTGTACTCTTGAGTCAGTGTCTTCCTACTGTTACACAAATGATGATACCAAACTCTTTTAAAAAGCTAAAATGAGATTATTTTGGAAACGAACTTGGTCTATTTTGGGAATGAAAATGGTTAATTTTAGTAAACTCTTGCGCATTTGATTATTTGTTTTTATTAGATATATTTTGAGACGAGTCTTTATATTATTAGGTTGTGCCGAGTCCGTTGTGCCTTGACATCCTTGTTGCCCATTGTGCTATACTACCCTTGAGTTGTTGCGTTTGTGCATTGCTTAACTGAGGTGATTTTCATAGCCCCATTTTTACTCTCATACTGCTTTTATTGAAATCTTGGGGGTGAGAAAACATGCAAAACTGTTTTGAATGGACCTAATGTTGTTTTATGATTTGCTATACCGCGTAAACTGGCTAAGGCTAGATATTATCTAGGACTCCCTGTGTCCGTCAGTTATGATCTAGGACACCCTGTGTTCGTTAATTTAGCACATGTTGTTTTCTTGTGCGCGGTTTATGTGATTGATATTTGACTTAGTCCAGTGTAGTAAAAAATTTATATGATTTGGTCCAATGCTAATATATTATGATTAAACCTATGAACACACCAGCGTTAGCTGACCTTTTTAGCATGTTTTTCTCGGGTAATTCATGATGAAATTGTTGGATATCTTTGGATTGAAGGCTTAGCAAGCGGCATGGTTTATGGATCAATTTAGACTCTGATAAATTTATTAGGACCTATCTTTATGTTTTTCTTTTTGGCTTACTTCCGCACTTTTGAATAAATGTGAACTTAAATGTTGGATTTGAAATGTTTTCATTCAAACGAATGATGTATTTTCGTTTCTTATGCTTGTGTAGTGTGCCAATCACGTAGCACCCAAATGATTGTTTAGTCTTTCGTTGTACCAAATTTTTGGGGTGTTGCCATATGATAACGAAGCCGTCGCAGGAGTTCAAGACACCGTCGCCAGATTTACGATGTTGTAACCAATAGAACAAACTTTGTCATCAATTGAAACCCTAGCGGACATAAGAACCCTAACTAGTGACATCATCGCCAGGGTAAAACAGTTAATACAAGACTAGGTTTTCATTATCTATCATACACATCGTGAGTTAGGTTTATTGAGCGAAATATTTTTAGAGATTTAAGCTTTTTTAAGCTTTTTCTTGTATTTTAATTAAGTGTAAACATTAAGTGATCTTCCTATAACACTTTTTAGTTTTTAGTCAAGTCAATTATCAGTTTGGTTAATTATGTCTTTTACTTCAATGTTTGTCATGCTTACTTGTGTGATCATCATTCATATGTTCGGCTAAACTTGTTAATGTTTACTTAGGATGCATGAAACCTATAATATAATGAATTAACAACTGCGGACAACTTAATATGTGCAAGTACTTTGTCTTTTACTATTTTTGTCAGCATTATTGTCTAAACTGAGATTGATTGCTTCAAAAGATTAGTCACCACTAATTCTATAACTGATCACTTGTTTGACACCTACCTAGATCCAAGTTATGGATATAAATTGGTAAAAGAATTATTAAATTTCATATAATCAGTCGTATCCTATTAAGAGTGATTTAGAATTGAACTAGCATGTTTGCCCGCGCGTTGCTGCGGGGCAGACGTGTTTGTGTTTATTACAATTATGTTAATGCATTTTGGAGTGAGCAATTATGTTGTTAGCCACAAATGGTGGGTTTTGTACGGCGGCAATTCCATGCTTATAAGCCGAGTTGTAAAGTATCAATATATACATTAGATACAAATATAAGTTGTTCCTATGAATAAGGACGACATCAAGGTCGGTATTTAGGTACTTGCATTAAGTTTCAGAATCAAGAATTTCTGGGGTAAAGCGAAAACGAAAAAGCAGAAAGCCCACATCAGCGACTCAAAAAGTTAACACTTAATACGCCTAGTTAATATCCATGGCATTTCCAGCTTGGCTGCAAATATAGGTGATGTGTTACGTCGTGTACAAGTTTTAAAATTTATAAACACGATTTATCCGGTTCTCTATTTAACACATACGAACAAGTATACTCGTCCGTGGTAGTAAAGGTGGGTAATTCGAGATCATCCCAAGGGATTTGATTTTTGTATTTAGTAAAACAAGTTTTGACAAAAAGGTTGTCAAGCCAATTTGGTGAAAATTCTTAAAGTAAATCCAATCAAACAAAACATATACTTGTGTGTAATTCTATAACTAATTGCATAGAGTATTCTACCAAGTTGGGTGTAAATTGTAATGATGCACAATTTTATACAAATGATTAACAATCAATGGTTTATATCATGAAAAATCATTTCTAAGAATTCAATCTCCTAGTTAACTCCTTTCGGCCTTATTAACTATTATGACAATTCTTTTAGGCACTAGTTGTTTGAAAAGCAATTCTTATCTTATTTGTTCCTACAAATCCTTTCGGCCCTTTTATCATGATGAAATCATTTCAAAATCCATTTTAATGAGTAAATATGGTGCTTGTCACACACCATATCCCATACTAATTCGTGCACTAACGTTTTGGAATAAAAACATAAAGAAAATCCTTTCGGCCTTTTTATCCTTTGAAATGTTTTTATCAACTAATTAAGCAAGATTATATGTTATTCCCAAAAAACTCATAAAATAAGAATTGGTTTCATGCATCACCTTTTAACATAAGAATTCTCCAACAATTAGTTACATCATAACACACAAGTATACCAACAATTACTCCATAACAATCATTAGAAAACACAAGTAACAAAACATACTTTCATTAAACTTAAAGTAAAAGTAGTTCATTGTAAATAAACAAGATATACCTAGTTTAGATTACAAGAACTAGATTTGTGGTACTATAGCAACCACACTCCTCCAATCGCCTAATAAGATACGTAAACAACTCCAAACTCCACCAAACTATTGAGACTTTAACTCAAAGTTTCCTGGACGTTTTTACAGCACTTCTAAGCTTTCAGGCAATGATAATAAGATAGCAAGGACTTGGTATAAGCCTCTTACTAGTTTTTTGTGTCACCCCTTGTATCTAACCTTGGAACTCTATAAATAAGTGTAAGAACACTTACTTCTCAAGTAAAAACGTCCTAGAATGGTTAATGTGAAAGAAATGATCGGCCACAATGATTATGAAGAGTAATAACACCAATAAATGTGACTTTTGGTAACAGCAGCAACCTCCAATTGATCGGATGAGGGTCCATCCGATCGGATGGCCTTCTTGGTAAAACCCAACCAAATCAGATGCGGGTTGCATCCGATCAGTTGGACTTGTCCTGTCCTCACAATCTTTGACTTTCTTGGTAGATGATTTATCCTTCATTTGAGTGTTAATTTCTTCCATAGAACTTGATATTTTCTTGATATATAAACGTAGAAATCCTGACACTTTCACATCCTTGAGTCCTTGTGTGGTTTCTAACTTGTCTCCATCTCGGGAATCTTCAAAATGTGCATAATCACTTAAATTCTTCGTCTTTTTCTCATCTTTTCCTGTACTTGGCTACATTTACTTGCATATACACTTTTCCATGATTAAGCAACAAATACATACAAATATAACCAAATATGATGCACAAAACTACTGATAACGTAACTAAAAACATGTTCATTTTGAACGTTATCAAATTCCCCCACACTTGAGTTTTGCTCGCCCTCGAGCAAGTCTAGTTTTTAAGAAAAATGATTCCAATGGTATCGTTAACGTTTTTCCAAAAATCTAACAACTATTTCAAGGGAACACTTGTTAATTTTAATTTAAATGTGAAAGATTCTTGAAACATAAACAAGTTAATTTTGAGCTTGATAACATAACTAAGAACCTCACGAAGAATTTTGAAATTCACTCAGCACTCTAAGGGAGATTGATTGGTAAACCACTCATTGCTCAGTCATGATTCATGTATATTACCATAAGCTTGTACAAGTATCAAAACAACAAAATAAAACATCAAAGAGGTCTTTTATTCGGGTTTAAGGTTAAAGGTTACCGGCTAATGTTCAGACATTTTATACAAGAATATAATAGATCGCTAGCGCGAATTTTTGAATAGAATAAACAACGGATGGTCACTAGATTGTACCTTGGTTCGCTGGCGCATTATTTGCATAACGGATGGTCACAAAAAATATGCTCTAGATCGCTGGCGCGTCTTTAAACTATTAAAAACTCGGATGGTCACTACAATATCCATGCACTACATATCTTTACAAAGCCATCACTTAATCCGGATGCTCGTAAGCTAACAAAGAATAAAGTAATTTGGTAAAGGTAAGGATAAGACATGGGAATTATTTATGATTGGTTTCTACAAAATGAAAAATAAGAATCAAGTCCAAATTCCGTTCCCAACTCTTTATATCACAAATGATCACTTCCCAAACTTCTTCAATTGTTTTTCCACATCTCATACTTACTTATTCCTTCTAAGCTCATTAGCTAATTATACTCATACACTATAGCTCATTGGTTATTCACTTTTTCCACACATTTTTTTTTTTTACAAACAATACTTCCTCGTCACCCCCACACTTTGGATGAGCACACGCTACAAAAAAATACAAATAAGAGTAGCGACCTCCTTCTTTGTTGAAACAACACATACACATATCAAAGTGTGGCCAACGCATAATCATCAAAAAAAAAAAAAAAAAAAAGTTTTCGAACTTCCATTGAACTTGATTCGGGTAAGGCTAAGGTGTAAGGTGTAACATTTTTGTATTTTCTGGGTTTACTCAAAAGAAAAGATAGGCTCAGAAGGTGTAACTACGGGTATCTAGCGTAAAAGATTAACGCTAACAAATGGGTTCCAAATACAAGGATAACTAACCGAAGTGGTCAGCAAAAATATTTCTGTAAACAAATGGCCATTTGGTGTAAATCCTAAGTTGCCTCTTATCATTTGAATATATTTTATCACTCGCAAGTGATTTTAACCGTAATGCATAACAAGTACAAGTTCTAGAATCAACATAATCACCGGCACACTCTTAATGAAATATGTAGCATAAGAAATGCTTTATACAAAAAGGCTCAAATCGTCACAATTTAAGGTAGGTTATAACATGTACTAGTAAATGTTATCGATTCCAAAATGAAATAGCTCTCATAACTTGATTAAATTCCAAAAAATTTCAAATAGCCTCATTTTTACCATTGAATCAATCTGGTTCTTTAAACTATATAAATTATGTGATAAAACAACTAGAAAATCAAGGGCGAACACATTTTAGTTACTTGAATCCAACATCATACTAAACCTAAAAATTTAAAAAGTAAACCATTTTTCCTATTTTCTTCCCTCCCCCACACTTAAGTTTTGCATTGTCTTCAATGTAATAAAAATGAACTTCAAAGTAAAAGAAATGGGAAAAATTTAGGTAAAAAGGTACTACCAAGGTAAATACGCAAACTCCATCCGATCAGCTTTTGATCCAACCGATTCAGATTAAGTTTTTGCAAAAATTTCACTTTTTCTTCTTGTCAACACTTTGTAATACTTGTGAGAACAAGTAAAAAATGTTGTTTTTTTCTCTTCTTTCAAAAACTTTTTTTTTTTTTTTTTTTTTTTTTTTATGAATTAATTTCACCACACTTAGTCTACCAAATTTTGGTCAATTCTATCTCCACTAATCTCCAAACAAAACTAATACTAAAAACTTAACTAAAAACTCAACTTCATAATCATAAACCTTAACAAAAATATATAAAAAATATAAGAAGAAAGTCTTATCAATAACCTTAACACTTAGGAACTTAAGATAACTTAAATTGCAAAAATTAAAATGCATAAAATTAAAAATAAATAAACAATTAGCACACGCTTTGCTCTTTATTCATCCACTTGTCCTTCTTTCTACTTCTTCATCCTTGAAAATACTCGTGCCTAAGGATATCTTCTCCTTGAAATTTTCCGGACAATTTCCGGTTTGTATTTTGAGTTTTAAACCTTCTTGCAAAGTTTCTCCCATTTGGGCAAACAATATCAAATTTAACATGCCATTCCCCATCTCCATCTTCCTTCTTGTAGATACTTGAACCGTCGGGTCCCCACTCCAAATTTTTGAGTTGGACCGGTAAGGATCCAAGAAAATCTGTAAGCTTATTAAACACAAAAACATTTTTGAAGGGGTTAAAGAAAGCCTCCGTTGCTAGAGCTCTTTCCATGTCATCTTCGATACCAAAAGAACTAGGAGCAACCGACCCATATTTAGGCCTACCATCTTCATCTCTTCCTACTTCAAAACATCCCAAGTGTTCTTCTTCTTCATCTTCCTCTTCATGCACTTCCTTGACTAATTTTCCTCTTGGTTTTGGGTAATAAGTATGTTTCAAGATACCATCATTAATAGTCATAGTACCACGACCCATATCTATAATAGCCCCACATGTTCTTAGAAATGGACTACCTAACAATAGTGGTAACTCTTTGTCTACCGGAATGTTAAAAACTAAGAAATTGGCTAAAAATGCTTGGTACCCTATTTGGACTCGTACATTTCTTACTTCACCCATTGCCTTTGCCTGAGAGTTATCAGCCATAGTAAGATTAGACTGATTAGGTTGGGGGTTACTAAGCCCTAACCTCTTGTACAACGTATAAGGCATAACACTAACACTTGACCCTGTATCGGCCAATGCATACATCGCAACTGTTCCATTTACTTTAATGGGTAAAACAAAATTTCCCGGATCACTCATCTTCTTTGGCAATCCATTTTCCACTATCCTTTCTCTCTCAACCTCATCGAAATCTTTGTCTTCAAGTCTAGCCCTAGCCATCATTACCGCATCCAACTTCTTAAGGTATGTCATGTAATTGTTCAAGACATCTATAACGGGTTTCTCTTCCATAAGCTCTTGAAATTTCATCTCCAAGTTCTCCAAAATAGCCTCCTTTTGTTCTTGGGTTAGAGGTTTAACAGTTTCTGGTGAAATTGGTGTTGAATTTGATGATGATGATGATTTTTCATTTTTTGGGGTGGAGGGTTGGGTTAATTTGTTTAGGGGTGCCTTCTTTCTACTTGCCTTTCCCATCTTAACAATCTCTTCCTTCCCTTCTTCTAATTCCGCAAACATCTCATCAACTTCTTTTCCTTCTTTCAATTTGGTAATGTCAATTCTCATCTCGCCAAGTGCGAAATCAAGCTTACACTTGGTTGTAACAAGAAAATCTCTTCCAAAAACTACATCTGGTTCATCAACATTTCCATATTCTAGGACTACAAAATCAACCTTAAAAATGTGGCCTTGAATATTCACTTTCACATCTTTTACCTTCTTTCTCCCATAATCCTCATAGTCAAGTCGAACGAAACCAAGCTTGTCTAACACATTTTCGGTGATATAGTTGTCTCCATATTCCATGTTTAACTGAGCATCCCACGCTTGGATTCCTTCCACACCACATGGTGTAGCAAACCTCATAAACGGTGCATCGAACTCTTTATGTGGAGCTCTTGTGAACACAACAACTCTTTTCTCCTTTGGTGAACAAACTCGGTTTTCCCCAACTTCTTCTATCTTTTCAACATCGACCTTAACGTCTTCCAACATACTTTCCAAACGTTCCAAGGAATCCCCCGAATCCTTGAACATCTCTTCCAAATTCCTCAAGTATTCCGACACTTCACTTAAACTCTCCATTTCACTTAGGCAAATACTAACTATAACATAACCACAAAATCAAAAATCCAAATCATTAGCTTTAGGGTTAGTCATAATCGAAACATACTCAAAAATGAAGTTATATCAAGTAACAAGCAAGTTCAAACACTCAAAACAATAAAACAAGTAAAAATTAAAAACTTTTTAAAATTTTTCCGAGGCAACCATCCGATCGGTTTTAGACCCCATCCGATCGGATGGTCAAATCGTAAAAAATTTGCACTTTCCAACCGGATCGGATGCAACCACATCCGATCGGTTGGACCAATCGTAAAAACTTTTTTTTTATTAAAACTAAATTAAACTTTAAATGAGATAAATGAAAACTTAAATGAAGCTAATTAACTATATTAACTATAAAACATAAAATTAACTATATTAACTACTAAATTAAAAACTTTAAAAACATAAAAACATTAAAATAACTCCATGATCATCATTAAACATATAATTAAAAAACTAATCAATTTTAACTATTACTACACTTAAAACTACCATTAATCTTATCATTAAAAAGACTAAATACTACTAAAACATAAAAACTAAAAAAAATTACCGAGGGCTCCAACAGATCGGATGGACATCAATCCAATTCGGTTGGTCCCGAACCAAACATTTTTTTTTTTACTTTTTCAACACGAATTTCTAAATCAAAAACTTATAAAACAACTAAATCCAATACAAATTCAATCAAATCCCCGGCAGCGGCGCCAAAAACTTGATGTGTTACGTCGTGTACAAGTTTTAAAATTTATAAACACGATTTATCCGGTTCTCTATTTAACACATACGAGCAAGTATACTCGTCCGTGGTAGTAAAGGTGGGTAAGTCGAGATCGTCCCAAGGGATTTGGTTTTTGTATTTAGTAAAACAAGTTTTGACAAAAAGGTTGTCAAGCCAATTTGGTGAAAATTCTTTAAGTAAATCCAATCAAACAAAACATATACTTGTGTGTAATTCTATAACTAATTGCATAGAGTATTCTACCAAGTTGGGTGTAACTTGTAATGATGCACAATTTTATATGAATGATTAACAATCAATGGTTTATATCATGAAAAATCATTTCTAAGAATCCAATCACCTAGTTAACTCCTTTAGGCCTTATTAACTATTATGACAATTCTTTTAAGCACTTGTTGTTTGAAAAGCAATTCTTATCTTAATGGTTCCTACGAATCCTTTTGGCCTTTTTATCGTGATGAAATCGTTTCAAATCCATTTTAATGAGTAAATATGGTGCTTGTCACACACCATATCCCATACTAATTCGTGCACTAACGTTTTGGAATAAAAACATAAAGAAAATCCTTTCGGCCTTTTTATCCTTTGAAATGTTTTTATCAACTAATTATGCAAGATTAGATGTTATTCCAACAAACTCATAAAATAAGAATTGGTTTCATGCATCACCTTTTAACATAAGAATTCTCCAACAATTAGTTATATCATAACACACAAGTATACCAACAATTACTCCATAACAATCATTAGAAAACACAAGTAACAAAACATACTTTCATTAAACTTAAAGTAAAAGTAGTTCATTGTAAATAAACAAGATATACCTAGCTTAGATTACAAGAACTAGATTTGTGGTACTATAGCAACCACACTCCTCCAATCGCCTAATATGACACGTAAACAACTCCAAACTCCACCAAACTATTGAGACTTTAACTCAAAGTTTCCTGGACGTTTTTACAGCACTTCTAAGCTTTCGGGCAATGATAATAAGATAGCAAGGACTTGGTGTAAGCCTCTTACTAGTTTTTTGTGTCACCCCTTGTATCTAACCTTGGAACTCTATAAATAAGTGTAAGAACACTTACTTCTCAAGTAAAAATGTCCTAGAATGGTTAATGTGAAAGAAATGATCGGACACAATGATTATGAGGAGTAATAATACCAATAAATGTGACTTTTGGTAACAGCAGCAACCTCCAACCGATCGGATGAGGGTCCATCCGATCGGATGGCCTTCTCGGTAAAACCCAACCGAATCGGATTTGGGTTGCATCCGATCGGTTGGACTTGTCCTTTCCTCACAATCTTTGACTTTCTTGGTCTTTTCATGGTAGATGTTTTATCCTTCATTTGAGTGTTGATTTCTTCCATAGAACTTGATATTTTCTTGATATATAAACGTAGAAATCCTGACACTTTCACATCCTTGAGTCCTTGTGTGGTTTCTAACTTGTCACCATCTCGGGAATCTTCAAAATGTGCATAATCACTTAAATTCTTCGTCTTTTTATCATCTTTTCCTGTACTTGGCTACATTTACTTGCATATACAGTTTTTCCATGATTAAGCAGCAAATACATACAAATATAACCAAATATGATGCACAAAACTATTGATAATGTAACTAAAAACATGTTCATTTTGAACATTATCAATTGGAGAAATCTCCACAGAGCTTCATTTTTTGTCTGAATTAAGATCGGCTTAACCGCGTTATAGGGGTGAAAGTCATCCATAATATAAATAAATGTATTCAACCTCTAACATCATTCTTATCAAAATCGCCAAGTGAGATGAATTATAGTCGTTAGGAATGCCATCGTCGACTTATTATTATATCTACTATTATATGTGCTGCACATTTCAATCTCTGGGAAAAAATAAGATAACTTCTTTGAGACTAAATCAATAACTTTTTTCTTACGCAAACTGTACTCACCAGCTTAATCCAACTGAGGTTAGTTTTGAAGTCTAGTCGTTCTTGGGCACAATAGATCTTCACTCCAGAATTTTAATGATCTTTAGTCGGCATCTTATTCTTGATTCCTTTATGAAAACCTTCCAAAAAAAATTTTGTAGAACAAAGTTGCAATTGATTAAAAAGGATTTAAACATAATGAGCAATCTAATACAAAACTAAGCTTAAAATATGTGCCTTATTAAATAAATTACGATAACAGTACGCACTTGAACTTTTTAATAAACAAATTCTAGAAAAGAATTCATAATAATAATAATAATATGTATAACCAAAGCATACTACTCTATATAATTACAAACTACCAATTCCGTGATGCAATTCGTTGGAGACTAAACACTCTTTCCGATTTGTATCAAATTTGTATCAACTCATATACAAACATCCAATTTGTACCAACTTTAGCCACAACCATCAATTTGTATCAACTCATATTTATGTACTGGATTTCTAAAAAGCTAGGAGAATGTACAACTTACCTATAAGCTTATCAATTTTTTCTGTGAATAACTGAGCCTGAAATCAACAAAAGGATTGGTTAATGAGATTTAAACTCATAGAATTGAATCGTTTGGTGTTATACTTTCTATGTTCATTATCCAATAACAAGCATCACTGTTCCATTTCCAATAACCAATATCCTTCTAAGTGTGGTTAAGTAGATTCCGCATACTTAAGCATATTCACTCAAAGTATCATATACACACGTTACAAAGGACTAACATCCTAAATAGTGTATCGAATCCTCCTAATTGGTATCAGAGCCAGGCTGCTATCTTTGATTTAGAAGAAAAAGAATAAATGGAGATGGAGAATACCCATTCTACAAACATTGCTGCTAAGTTACCTATGCTCAAACAGAAAGAGTTTGAGATGTGGAGGCTAAGAATTGAACAATACTTCATGGTTCAAGATTATGCTCTCTGGGATATTATTCTGTATGGTGATTCTATTACACCAGGTGCTACAGAGTCCATTGTTGATGGAAAAACAGTTCAGAAAAGGAACATTGGACCAGTCACCAATGATGAAAGGATACAAAAGAGGAATGATCAAAAAGCAAGGAATTTGCTGCTTATGACCATTCCTGGTGAACAGATGTTATCTTTTAGCAAGTATCCTGATGCAAAAACTCTGTTTGAAGAGATATGTGCATGGTTTGGTGGTAATGAAACTACCCAGAAAACACAGAAGACATTGCTGAAATAAAATTTTGAAAACTTTTGCTCAAACAGCAATGAATCTCTTGATAAGTTGTTCACAAGATTGCACAGGCTTGTCAGTCAGTTAGCTGTGTTAGGAGTTGAGATAGCTAAGGAAGATCTCAACATGAAGTTTTTAAGAAGTCTACCTGTAGAATTCAACACTCATGTGGTTTTCTGGATGAATAAGCCAGACATTGAAACCATGAAACTCAATGATTTGTACAACAATTTCAAAATTGTTGAACAAAGTCTGAAGAAGTCTGGAAACTACGGTACTAGTTCTGGGAATGTGGCACTTTTGTCGTCTCCCAGCATTAGTCAGTCAGAGGGGGTAGATGAAGATAAAGGTGTTTCTACTGCTAACTTTGGTGGTTCTAGTGCTAGTTCACAGAAGAATGTTGCTGGACTTGGAGATTCAACATTCTATGCATTTCTAACCAGTCAAACTAGTGGTTCTCCTCTAACTCATGAAGACCTTGAACAGGTGGATGATGATGATTTAGAAGAGATGGATATCAAGTGGCAGGTTGCTTTACTTAGCATGAGGGCTAAGAAGTTTTGGCAAAGAACAGGAAAGCAGATTACCATTAATGGTAATGAAACTGCTGGGTTTGATAAGATGAAAGTAGATTGTTTCAATTGTCACAAGTTGGGACACTTTGCAAGAGAGTGCAGGAAGCCAAGAAAGCAGGATAATAGGAGCACATGGTATAAGCAAGATAAGAAGAAGGAAGTCACAGTGGAAGAGCCAAAGGCCATGCTAGCTATTGATGGTGTTAGCTATGATTGGAGCTTCATGGCTGATAAAGAGGAAGCACCAACAGAAGCTGCAATGGTGGCAACTGAGATTGCATTAATGGCCTTCACTGATACAGAGGTAAACTCTAAAATCAGTTGTTCTAAATCTTGCTCTGCTCTTAAAGCTTTTGAAATACTTAAAAAGCAATTTGATGATAGACTGATAGAGGTAAGTGATACAAGTTATAACTTATCTAATCATAAAAGAGGTCTAGCTGTTCTTGAAGCACAAATCTTGCATTATAGAGGAAATGAATCTAAGTTTAGTGATGACATAGATGTGCTAAAAAGAGACTTAGAGTACAAAATAGATGTGATTTGTGCATTGAAAAAAGAACTAGAAAAGGTTAAAAAGGTAAATGACAATGTTCAAATAACAGTAGATACTCTAGCCCATGCCTTAGATGGAATCAATAAAATTTGGGAAGCTCAAGTTGTCAATAAAGCTAAATCTAGTATAGGTTATAACTCTGTTCCTCCACCATTTAGAGGTGTTCCTTCACCTCTAGGTATTGACCTAGTACACACAGGTTTAGAAGAGTTTCAAGAACCAAAATTTGAATATGGTTCTAAGTCTACTGATAGTCCTATGGTAGAAGAATTTTTTAAGAGTGCAAGGGATGCTTCACTCCTTGAGGACAAGGTATCCTCTGGTAGTAAATCAGATGGTCCAATCATTGAGGACTGGACATCTGATGATGATGAGGAAAAACATGTTATGTCTAAACCTGATGTTGTTAAGAAAGTAGGAACAAGTGTTCCTAAGTTGGTCAAAAATAATACTGATAGGCCTAAAACCAATGTTAAACATGTTAGGCAACCAGTAAGATATTGTGAACAATATAGAACCACAAACAAGCCCAGAGGCAACCAAAGGAATTGGAATTGCCTCAAGTCTCACCAACTAGGTGATGACTTTGTCTTTTATAACAAAGCTTGTTACACTTGTGGAAGTTTTGATCATCTTGAAGCTTTCTGTAACCAATGGGTATCTGGGTATTCAAACCATAGAGTGAATTTACAAAGGCATACAACTAAAAGTCACTCTAATTTTACTAGAACAAAACCCAGAGCAGTTTTATTCAAGACTGGCACAAAAGCAGTTCCTACTTCTAGACCATATCAGACTGTTTACCCAAAACCAACAATTAAAGGTGCAAAAACAACTTACAAAAATGCACCAACAACTGTTGAAAGGCCCTTTAAATCAAAAGCAGTGGTCCAAACCAAAGGGTACAACTGCAAAGATAGCAGTTTCTATTGCTAGGCCAGCAGTTGCTAGGAAAAACAGGGCAAATGCTGTTAAGGCCTCAGCATGTTGGGTGTGGAGACCAATTAAACCCAATGGTGCATCAATTATTTCGAAAAGATTAGATTACATTGATGCACGAGACAGATCCAAGTCGGTAATGGCTTGGGTCCCTACAAGAAATTAATATTCCTTATTACATGTTCAGGAACATTCAAATGCTAAACAAGAAGATCAAGGATTCTCAGACAGTGGATGTTCAAGGCACATGACAGGCAACATGTCTTATCTTTCAGACTTTCAATCATTAGATGGAGGATATGTTAGCTTTGGAGGAGGTATTGGTGGCAAAATTTCTGGTAAAGGTACCATTAAGACTGGAAATTTAGACTTTGAAGATGTGTACTTTGTAAAAGAACTTAAGTATAATCTCTTTAGTGTCTCACAAATGTGTGACAAAAAGAACAAAGTTCTTTTTACTGACACTGAATGTCTTGTGCTTTCTTCTGATTTTAAGATGCCTGATGAAAGTCAAGTACTTCTTAAAATTCCAAGAAAGGGCAACATGTACAGTGTTGATATGAAGAACATTATTCCTAAAGAAAATCTTACTTGTTTGCTTGCAAAAGCCACATTGGATGAGTCAATAAAATGGCATAGGAGGCTTGGTCACATTAATTTCAAAACCATAAATAAAATTGTCAAAGATGGTTTGGTAAGAGGTTTACCTCAGAAAAGATTTGAAAATGACCAAACATGCATTGCTTGTCTTAAAGGCAAACAACATAAAGCCACTTGTAAGCCCAAGATTTTTAACTCTATTGATCAATCATTGTTTATGCTTCATATGGACTTGTTTCGACCTACAAATGTGAGTAGTATAAAGCATAAGAGATTTTGTCTAGTTGTTACTAATGACTACATCAGATTTACATGGGTTTTCTTTTTAAGTTCTAAGGATGAGACTTCTAGCATTCTTAAGACATTCATTACAGAGATAGAAAACCTAGTAGACAAGAAAGTAAAAGTCATTAGATGTGATAATGGGACATAATTCAAGAATAGAGTTATGGATGACTTCTGCAAAGAAAAAGGTATTAGAAGAGAATTTAGTGTTGCTAGAACTCCTCAGTAGAATGGATTTGCTGAGAGGAGAAATAGGACACTCATAGAAGCTGCTAGAACCATGTTAGCTGACTCTAAGTTACGTATCACTTTTTGGGCTGAAGCAGTTAATACTGCTTGCTATGTCCAGAAAAGAGTTTTAGTAGTTAAGTCTCACAATAAGACATCTTATGAGCTTTTTAGAGGTAGAACTTCTGCAATTGGATTTCTTAGACCTTTTGGATGTCATGTGACAATTCTGAATACCTTAGACCATCTAGGAAAATTTGATGGTAAAGCAAATGAAGGTTTCTTAGTTGGATATTCTCTCAATAGCAAAGCTTTTAGAGTATATACCTCAAGAACTAGAATAGTAAAGGAAAATTTGCATGTGGAATTTCTAGAAAACAAATCCAATGTAGTAGGTGAAGGTCCCAAATGGCTATTTGATCTTAAGACTCTAACCAAATCAATGAATTATGTGCCTTTGGTTGCAGAAACTAATGAATTTTCATGTTCAAAAGCTGATGGTGCAACAAATGAGGCAGGGTTAGAAAAGGAGAAAGATCAAGAATATGTGTGGATTCAACTTCAATGACTGATGAACCTTCATCTAATGAACCTAAAGAAGGACTTGAAGCTCAAAACAAGGAAGATGAGTCTGAGAAACAAGAAAAACAAGTTAGCAGTACAAATGATGTTTCTACTGCTGAGACAGAGCAAGCTACTGCTAGGCCAAAATTTTCTACTGCTAGGCCAAATGTTTCTACTGCTGGCCCGTCAGAACCACATGAAGCAGAATTCTTAAAAGATGAGGTGGATTTCAACAATCTTCCACCTAACTATCATGTTCCTACTACACCACACACAAGGATTCACAAAGTCCACTCCTTGGACAATGTGATCGGAGATGTACAACCTGGTGTGAAGACAAGGAAGCAAATTATGTCTTCAGACCAACAAGCGCTTCTTGATGCTCTTTATGCATCAAAGCAGCATGAGTATGCAAACTCTTGCTTATTTGTATGTTTCCTCTCACAAGCAAAACCCAAGAATGTTCTCAAAGCCTTAGATGATTCAAGCTGGGTAGAAGCTATGCAAGAGGAGCTTCTCCAATTTAAAATTCAAAAGGTTTGGGTGCTAGTAGATTAACCCAAAGGTTTAAGGGTAATTGGCACAAAATGGGTTTTCAGAAACAAAAGGGATGAAAGGGCATAGTGATAAGAAATAATGCTAGACTTGTAGCCCAAGGGTACACACAAGAGGAAGGGATAGACTATGAAGAGGTTTTTGCTCCAGTAACAAGGATTCAAGCCATTAGACTCTTTTTGGCTTATGCTTCACTTATGGGCTTCACAGTTTATCAAATGGATGTCAAAAGTGCTTTCTTATATGGTACTATTGAAGAGGAGGTGTATGTCTCACAACCTCCAGGTTTTATTGATCCAGAACATCCAGACAAGGTGTACAAGGTAGTCAAAGCTCTTTATGGCCTTCATCAGGCACCAAGAGCATGGTATGAAACACTGGCTTCCTATTTAATTGAAAATGGATTTCAAAGAGGCAAGATTGATCAGACATTATTCATCAAGAAGCACAAGAAGGATCTTTTGCTTGTTCAAGTGTATGTGGATGACATCATCTTTGGATCTACAAGGAAGGAGATGTGTTTAGAGTTTGAGAAACTTATGCATGATAAGTTTCAGATGAGTTCCATGGGGGAACTTACATTCTTTTTGGGTCTGCAAGTTAAGCAATCAAATGAAGGCATATTTATCAGCCAAGATAAATATGTTGCTGAGATTCTAAAGAAATTTTAATTTGCTGATTCAAAAGTAGCAAGCACACCAATGGACTCTGAGAAGCCTCTTCTTAAAGATGTAGAAGGAGAAAATGTGGATGTACACACATACAGATCAATGATAGGCTCTTTGATGTATCTCACATCATCAAGACCTGATATCATGTTCTCTGTTTGTGCTTGTGCAAGATTTCAAGTAACTCCTAAGGTTTCTCATTTAACAGCTGTCAAGAGGATTTTTAGATATCTCAAGGGTCAACCTAGGTTGGGTCTATGGTATTCTAGAGAATCACCTTTTGACTTGGTAGCATATTCAGACAGTGATTATGCTGGTGCAAGCTTGGACATAAATTCAACAACTGGAGGATGTCAATTACTTGGATGTAGACTTATTTCATGGCAGTGTAAGAAGCAAACAATTGTGGCTACTTCAACAACTGAAGCTGAATATGTAGCTGCTGCAAGTTGCTGTGGTCAAGTACTTTGGCTTCAAAATCAACTTCTTGACTATGGGTACAATTTCATGAACACTGTCATTTATATTGATAATAATAGTACAATTTGCATCATTAAAAATCTAGTACAACACTGTAAAACAAAGCACATTGAAATTAAACATCATTTTATAAGAGACTGCAATGAGAAAAAGTTGATTCAAGTATTTAAAATTGATTCTGATCACAACTTTGCAGATCTTCTCACAAAAGCTTTTGATGTTGGAAGGTTTCAATACTTGGTAGCAAGTATTGGGATGCTTAATCCTAAATGATTTAAAACTATGTGTTTTTGTATATAAATTAAGTTTGTCCTGCTAGCATTGTCAATTACTACTGTTATTGAAAAGTTTGTACTGCTAGTACAAATTTGGATTGTTTGGTTCATACTATTAGTCATATAATTCTACTGCTATAAGACAAATGCTCTGCATTTTGTTTTCTTGGTTTTGGACTAACCATTTCAGGTATGAACATTTGAGCACAAAGGAAGTTTCAAGTGAAATGTATGATCAGCAGAATGATAATACAATTTGCTAACATAACAGGTTCATGATGGATATAGTTTAGGAATTCATTAACAAAGGTTTACACCAAAGTTAGTTGATTCTTTAAAACTTCTTTCTTGAAAACTGATTATGATATTTTACATTGACTTGATGGCTCAGTTGGTCAGATAGTAACTGACTCAACTCACTTTCTATCATTTTATACTTTAATTAGTATAATGAGCAAGTCTAAGGACATCTGATAGAAAGAACAACAAGCAAAAGTGAATCTAACACTTGTGTTAGAGGCAACAATTGCCACGAGTTTGAAACCCTGTCAAGAAAGCCCTTTGAATGGGTTTATCTGTACACAGGCAGTTATTTATAACTGAAAACATTGGTTCTCACACAACCAGAGGTTATCTTAAACCGAAATCTTGATTAAGTGTTTGTTACTACTCTTAATCCCTTCAAAATGGTTTGTAAGCAGTATGATTTTTCATTATAACAAAATCAAGTTTATACTGCTAAGTCAAAAGTTTCTTAAAAAGGATTTTCAAAGTGGCTTAGAAAACCATCAAATGATGTATTATGAGTCAATGCCCCATGATCCACCTCTCACAGGAGTTAACACACCTGGAAGTGATGAGGACAGCAAATAAACTCTTAAGGAATCGATGGCTTTATGTACAAAATTGTCTGATAAGCAGTGAAAGTTCAGATAATGGTGAGAGATCTTCCAAACAGGGGAGGAAATAAAACTCAGGGGAGGAAATAAAGCCCAGGAGAGGAAGATTTTCAAAGGAGGAAAGATTGTGGCTGTGTATGCTCAGAATCAGGGGAGAAAATTGATCAAGTTCAAGAAAAGACAAGAGCATACAAGATGATGATGGATGCGGGGAATAAGCTCTTTCATCTCTCTTTTTCATGTTCGAACATCTTTGACTTAAAATGATAAAGCTTTGTCTCAAGATCATGTTGAAAATTTGGACAAGATTCTGGAGTATTATATATATTCAGAAGGGATAAAGCATTTCAAATGAAGAAAGTTCTTTTAGTTTCAATTTCAGTTCACTACGTTTGTTCATCACTTGCATGGCTTGCTGAGAGATGATTTGACTTCTTGTTCATCCAAGGAAATTGCACCATCTTTTAGGCAATGCTTAGAGCATGAGCACGATACTGATAGTGTTGAAGACAAAGAAGATGACTGAAAGTGATTCATAGATAGCAGATGAGTTAGACAGAAAGATAGTTAATCTTAAAGAACAAAGGAAAGCTCAGATCAAGAGTCTGACTATGTAGTGTTTGAAAGACTCTTACAATCCTCATTTAATTCAGAAGAAACATGTTGATTTGGGATAAATCACAAGTTTAGGGGAGGATTCTTGGGAATTAAATGTTCACAAGATTAGTACTGCTCAAGGAAATACACTAAGTTTCATTCTACTGCTAGTGTTAGAGTTTCTGCTACCACAAGGATACTACTGCTAGTGTATCAAATACTGCTGTTGGAGTGAGTCATCCTACTGCTGGATGGATAAGTATGTATAAGATATTTGTGTATAAAAGTCAAATATATACGGTAGATAATATCTTAGATATGTGTTCAGTCAACAAGTTGTATCTTAAGCTACTGACATACACAAGCTAGCAAGTAGTCGAATAACAAGTGTGGATGTGCTTAGATATTTACATTAATAGAGAGTTGGACATTAGTTAGCAACAGTGCTTAATGTCTAACTGAGTTGATAAAAATACAATAGAAAATAGTTTTCTTTGTAATAGAGATTCAAGGTTTGTAACCCTAGTGATAGTGAAGATCACTCGTATTATTCTCAATAATATTGAATCGTTTGGTGTTATACTTTCTATGTTCATTATCCAATAACAAGCATCACTGTTCCATTTCCATTAACAAATATCCTTCTAAGTGTGGTTAAGTAGATTCCACATACTTAATCATATTCACTCAAAGTATCATATACACTCGTTACAAAGGACTAACATCCTACATAGTGTATCGAATCCTCTCAGTTGGAAATTATTGGAAGCCTGCAAATCAAATCAGATAATAACCACATTTTGATAACATGAGCAGTGACTTTCTGTCATATTGGCATCAATTAAGCCAACCTGTTATATTTTGGCATCTTATCTACTTTAAAATCTTAAAAACAATCTAATAAGCAAACATTTAAATAAGAAATCCCAAACACCCTTCTACACTTAAATAAAGAGATTCATACAAACACCTATAAAATATCTATTATCAAATATTTCTAAAGACCTAGGAGAATGCTCAACTTATCTATAAGCTTATCAATTTTTTCTGTGAATAACTGAGCCTAAAATCAACAAAAGGATTGGCTAATGAGATTTAAACTCATAGAATGTACTACACAGAACATACTAAGTCTGTGTAATATTTGTTTCGGCGTACCTTTACTTGCTAATCATATTAAGCTAATACAATAATGCGGGTTGGGTTAATCGGTTTCTTTGGTGTCTTCTAGCATAACCTGATCAGGAAACAAAATATGTCAAAATAAATAAATAAAACATGATCTGGTATATGTAGGTCTACATGTTTGTTACTTACTCCGTCACTGGCCAGGTTCCTGCCTGTTGCGTTGTATTTATACCACCGTAAGTATCTTTCTTTGAGGTGGCACATTCATAGTTGGAAATTATTGGAAGCCTACAAATCAAATAAGATAATAACCACATTTTGATAACATGAGTAGTGACTTTCTGTCATATTGGCATCAATTAAGCCAACCTATTAAATTTTGGCATCTTGTCTACTTTAAAAGCTTAAAAACAATCTAATAAGCAAACATTTAAATAAGCAATCCCAAACACCCTCCTACACTTAAACAAAGAGCTTCATACAAACACCTATAAAATACCTATGATCAAATATTAAATGGGATAGTTTATATAAAACAACCTATTGGTTAAAAAAACATGCATGTTCCACGCTGATTATTAACAATTAGACGTACTGACTTTCTTTACAAAGATCAAATATAAGAGAAACTATGTACCTCATCAGCAGGCGTGACCTGTGATCATATTGCTGCAGGCGAGGTTTCTACATAATAAGTCTCTTCTTCGGTCACCTTGACACCTCTTTCATAAAACTTGAAGATGTCATTCCATAATTGCGGTTCCTATGATCCTAGAATCTCTGATACGTTGCAATACACAGAACATAGTGAACTGCACGTCAAATTATGTAATCACCCTTGTCATTTATTTACAGGTTTATAGTGTTACTGTAATCTATCGGGATATGTTAAGAGTACCTAATATTTGCAGCTGCACTAAACACACATATGCACGTGCCGTCTCAAAGATCACCTCTTAAAACATTAAAGGAACCTATTACTCCGGTGTATTTTAAAGCGTATGTTCAGTTTTGGAAACATAATTCCAGAGACACCTAATTCTGGTGCAACAAAGATTAGGCTCAGATATGTAGTTTAGAATGAAGCAAAAGACGTTGAAATGACTGAATAACACCTTATTGCTTCTTTGGCATGCCAAGTGTAATTGAATATGGGCATCCCTTTATTAATCTTTTATAAATATGTGGTGCAAACAACAACGTGTTATCCTTCTCCACCATAGCTGCATACACAAATTCAGGATGTTTTGCCATGCCATTATATGGAACGACACTGTCAGTTTGTCTAGAACCACATACATTAACGAATACTACGTCATTTTACACTACTCCAAAAATATTCCGAAGATTAGGTCAAATTAATTCATGCCCTGGATGGCCACGTGGAGGTTGTTGAGGCGAACGTTTTTCGCACTCTACCATCCTTCCACATTCCGCAGCAAGGTAACATGGTTAAAGGATCATCACAACCATGTCAAATGAAGCTTATAGCATTTATGAAATCAGTGAACATAGTGGTAGACTATACACAGGCCATGTTCATAATTTGTAATCAAAAGGCGTCCTTAGCTGCAAATCTAATGATTTGCAATGGCAACACTCAGATAGTTGCACTTTTAATCTCCCCAACCCCTATGCTTAAACAAAATAGACATAAAAAAATGCAAAACCATAGTAATGTTCAATCAAGTATCAATAAACACAACCTACCCATTAAGAACACCAAGCAAAAAAAAAAACACTGAATCACAACTTCCCCAAAAGAAAAACAAAGAAACATTTTCAATTAGATTAAATAAAACTTGTAAAAAAAAAAACCCAAAAAATTTATAACCCATAAAAAGGAATATTAAACATGACAAATTTCAGGGGAGTAAATCCAAAAAAAAAAGAAAAAAAATTTAAATTTTAAAAAAAAAACCATTGAAAAGGTATTTAAAAAAAAACCCGCCGAGGCCCAATTATTAAAAACCCTAAAACCCAAATCCAAGAACAATATTCCAAAACCCTTTAAAATCTGTCGAATTTTTAGAAGGGGAAAAATGTGAGATAAAGTTTTAGTATTTTCCCAAAAAGTTTTTTTTGGGTTTTTGGGAGTTTTTCCCCCCCTTTGATTTTCGGGTTTGGTAGGTGTGTTTAAAAATGGATTGATCAATTTAAAGGTTATAGAATTTTCTAGCAAGTGG